>CM076578.1:1884230536-1884693864 GCA_034641835.2 Pinus albicaulis | reverse complement strand
AAATACGTTGAATTTCACTCTTTTGGACATAATGATATTTGTAAGGGCTAATGTATAAAACATTAAGATCATGAACATAAAGAAACAAAGCTTCTTTATTTATGAATGCAAAGAAGTGTGTATGAATACCACCTAATTCAGCCACAGCTCCAAGCAAAACAATCCTACAGATCCATCCAGCCCAAGCCTCAATAATATCCTTTCAAATGCATACACATGGATTGTTGGAAATACTGAGAAGGGGGGTGTATCAATATTCCTTTCAATTAGAGCATTATTTAATCTTAAATTATTATCAGTGTATGTACAATGATAGCAGTAAACAAAAGGAACACAAATGGACACAATTTTTAAGGTGGAAACCCACTCCAGGACAAAAACCACCTAATGCTTTTCTAATAATTCTTTAATATTCAACTCCAATTGAAAATAAAGCTCGAACTTCCTAGAATCTAGAAAATCATCTTCTCCAGCTCCCATTGGATGGAAACTCCAATGCCTAAGATTCTTCAGTAGTCAACTAAATGGATTCCCCAAGAACAAATGAGCTACAACTCACCCTAGCACCACCCTACCACCCTATAGAAGAATAAAAGAAGAATGGACTCCCGTACCAGGGAAAATGGTCCACTTTACAATGATATAGAATGATGTAGAATATTAAGACACACTAGACCATGACCCCAACTATGACACAACGACCTAATGATGATCCTAGACCTCCCAACACTACCTCTTCAAATCTTGGCAAATAGACACTAGTACAAATTTTACAATAATGTATTTACAATGACTTAGTACAATGATACCTTTATAGTGACTATATGCAGTGCTCCCCACTTGAAGACTTTATGTGATGAGATTATTTCTCCTGTTCTGCACCTTGGTTGTTACTCTTGTCATGCTACCCTCTGTTGCACCTTGCTTTCCTTTTCTGCCCTACCTTTATAGTGACTGTATGCAGTGCTGCCCACTTGAAGACTTCATGTGATGAAATTCTTTCTCCTATTCTGCACCTTCGTTGCTGGTCTTGTCATGCTACCCTCTGCTGCACCTTGCTTTCCTTTTCTGCCCTAGAAATTCTGGTCCTTTGTAGCCCTTGACAACACATGATCTAGTTTTTTCTTGTCTTCTAGGAGCTCTATATTTAATCTGGTGTATCTCTATTATTCCAGATCCCCAATCTGTGATTTTTGGTCCTGTAGTAGTCCACTAAGTCTTATTTCCAATACCACAGGTCTGACCCAATTTGGATTCTTTAAGAGAGAGTTATTCCCAATCTCTCACAATGCCCTAATTATGTATTATTTCAGTAGAGTGAAACTGTACAGCGTGCCACGTTTTACGGTTTCTTCATTCAAATCTAAAATTTATCAAGAGAAAAATACATTTCGTGCACTATCTGCCACTTTTTATAGAATTCCAATCCGATACTCAAAGAGAGAGATATGACTATTTTACCAAGGTCACTTCTTTGATATGAATTTCAGGAGCTTGCAAAAAAACTGACTTCCACAGATCATATCTCCGAAACTTTTGTGCACCTTGATCTGAAATTGGTATAGGAGCTTTGTAAGGATTTTAGATTCACCTCAAATTTTTTAGCATCTGAACCTTTGTAGAAAACAAGTTAGAGCGAAACTTCCACGATAACCTATTTCAGATAGCGAAATCCCTACATAAGGAGGATATAAGGACTAAAATTTATATAAATGCTTAGGTTGAGAGGGGATTCAACAAGTGAACATGGGAGGGATTTTAGGAGTTTAAAAATTATTAATTATTGACTTTTCAATGACCCATGCGACAACCCCATGAAGTTCTAGCCTACTAACTAGTGTTACAAATTTCAAACGTGAATATATCTCAAATCGTGAATAATTACATGGTGTGCCATATATCAAGGGAAACATATCAACAAGTAGAAAACATCAAAATAATTCTTGAACCAGAATATAGTAATTTGGTAGGTCAAAATTCCCATGCAACATTTGGTTAGCCCATGGTGCTGCGTGGCTTGACATCAATGACAACCGTTGATCAACAATCTCCCCCTTTGGCATTGATGGCAGCACAAGTAATCCCCCTGCGATCATGACACCTCTTCCTACAACATTCTCTCCCCCTTTGACATCAATGGAAAAGAGTAACTCCCCCTAACACAAAACCATCCTGCATACATGTACACACTTCCACTCCCCCTGACACACAATTGTCCTGTGGACCTGTAATCTAATGAGAACTTGGGAGAATCCCAAGCTTCTAATGAAGATATTTCAAATTCTTCATGAGGTAAAGGTTTAGTGAAGATATCAGAAATTTGTTCTTTTCTACCAACATACTCAAGTTTGATATTATTTTCAGCGACTTGTTCTCTAACAAAATGATATTTGATTGGAATGTGTTGTTTTTTTAATGCATGACAAGATCCTTGGAGATGTTGATGGCACAAGTGTTGTCACAAAATATGGGAATAGGCTCATTTAATTGTACTTGAAGATATTGCAAAGTTTTTTTCATCCAAAGGACTTGAGTACAACATGATGCCGTTGCAATGTATTCTACTTACGCTATAGATAACGAGATTGAGGTTTTCTTTTTGCTCAAACATGATACGAGACAACCACCAAGATAGAATGTTGCTAGTCTTACAATCATCAACACTTACTGCACAATCTACATCTATAAAGGCTTGAATAATGAGATTTTTACCCTTGGGATACCACAAGCCATATTCTTCTGTGCCCTTTAGATATCAAAGAATTCTTTTGACGACAATAATATGTGATTCTTTTGTTTTTTCTTGGAATCTTGCTACTTGTCAAATTGTTTGCATAACATCTGGTCGAGAGGCTCTTACATATAGAATACTACCAATCATAAATCTGTACAACCTCTGATCCACATCCTTAGTTGAGTCGTCTATGATAAATTTGCAACCTGTTACCATCAAAGTAAGGACAGTTTTGAAATCTCCCATTTTGAATTTCTTGAGCATTTCCTTGATGTACATGGCTTGACATATAAATATTCCTTTCTCTTGCTGAGATATTTGAAGCCCTAAGAAGTATGTCAACTCACCAAGTAAGGACATATCGAACTCACTTTTCATCTTTATAGAAAAGTTCTTACTTATTCGATCATCATTTCTACCAGATATTATATCATCCACACATACCTCAACGATTATTAAATTATCTTTATCTATTTGTACATAAATATTTCTATTAACAATACCTTTCTTGAACCCTTGTTGATGTATATATCCATCAAGACGAGCATACCATGCTTTGGGAGCCTGCTTGAGACCATATACAGCCTTCTTTAACCTGCAAACGTAGTCTTCTTTTCCTGATAATAGAAAACCTTGAGGTTGTTTGATGTAAACTTCTTCTTCTAATTCTCCATTTAGAAATGTTGGCTTGGCATCCATTTGGTAGACTTTGATTTTTCTTGAACATGCATAGGTGAGAAACATTTAGATGGCTTCCATTCTGGTAACCAGTGTAAATGTTTCGTCGAAATCAATTCCTTCTACTTGTGCATAGCCTTTGCAAACCAATCTTGCCTTGTTTCTGGTAACCTGTCCATCTTCATTCAATTTGTTCCTGAACACCCATTTAGTGCCAATGACATTTTTATCTTTTGGTCATGGAACTAATTCCCAGGTGTTATTCTTCTCGATTTGATCCAATTCTTCATTCATAGCTTCTACCCAATTTTCATTCTGGATGGCTTCCTCAAAAATACTAGGCTCAAAGGTTGCTAGAAAATCAATGTGAGCTTGTTGTGATCAACAAAGCTGTCGAACTTCATTTATGTCACCAATGATTTGATTTTATGGATGGCTATTTTGAATCCATTCTTTTGTTCTCCTTGGAGGATCTTCTTGTTGTTGTTCTGGTATATCTTGATGATCATTGTTTACTTCTTCGTCATTGATAGTTTCTTCTTGTTCTATAATTTTATCTGTCTTTTCCAGCCTCTGTCTCAAGTTTCAAAGATTCTAGATCCTCATCATTATTTGCTGGAACACCATCTTCATCAAATGTAACATTTATGCTCTCCACTATTTTTTTCGTCTTATATTATAAAATTTATAGGTTTTTCTTTTGCGTGAGAAACCAACAAAGATACCTTCACGAACATGTGATTCAAACTTACCAAAATTTTGATCTTCTCTTTTGATATAACATTTTCTTCTGAAGATTCTGAAATATTTTAAATTAGTTGGTTTTCCTTCCAATAATTCATATGGGGTCTTGTTGCAATTATTACTGAGGTCACTTCATTGTACGAAGACTTCCACAAGAATTGCTTGAACCTAGAATTTTTCATCCAATTTTGAGTCCTTCAACATTTTTTCTACCCATTTTCTCAGACAAGTATACTTTGCTGAACCCATTTTGTTGAGGTGTACATGCTGTTGAAAATTGTCTTTTTATTCCATTTTCGTCACAGTATTGCTGAAATAATTTGGAAGTGAATTCTCCGCAATTATATGATCTTAGACACTTTATTTTCAAATCAGTTTCATTTTCGACCAACTCCTTGTAGATCTTAAAGCACTCAAATGCTACAGATTTTTTCTTTGGGAAACTGACGGTTGTCATCCTAGTATAGTCATCTATCATTAACATGAAATATAATTCTCCAACTAAGCCTTTTGTTCTCACAGGACCACATAGATCAGTTTGTATCAATTCCAATTAATGTGATGCAAAGTGTTCTTTTGTTTTAAATTGGAATTTTGTCTTCTTGTCATGCCGAAAAGCCTCACATAGTGTGTTGGAAGGTTTTGAGATTTTCAGCATTTCTCGTACTGCTTTTTTTTTTCTTATCCTGACAAGATTTTCAAAGTTTATGTGACCCATTCGTTTGTGCCATAACCAAATTTCATCTTCTTTAGATAGTAGACATGCTTTAGTTTCTTCATCCAAAACATATATGTTGTTTGGAGCTTGACTTGTTGTAGCCACAATTTTACCATACCTGCCTTTCCTGATTCCACATTTTGTGGAGTTGAATAGCATTGTGTGTCCCTGATCACACATTTTTCCAACACTAAGAATATTTTGATTCATGTTTTCAACCAATAGAACATTCTTGGCTATAACATCTTTGCTTCCGAGACTGATGGTACCCGATCCTATAACATTTGAAGATCTATCATTTCCAAAGGATATGGTTCCATCCTTCTTCTCTTTTAGAGATACAAATTTCCTTCTGTATCTGGTCATATGAGTTGAGCAACTGCTATCAACATACCACACATCTTTGTTGTTTTGAGCCTTGAGAGCGAGAGCACAATTATCGGTCTTCTTCTTCTTCCATGTTCGTTCATTATGTGGCTTTGAAGATTCTTCTGGAGGATTGTCAAGTTTGTAGTCTCTGGCTATGTGTCCAAAATTATGACATTTGTAACATTCCATATTATTTCTTAAATGTTCAAATCTATTCATGTTTCGTTGAGCCCTAGGAGGTTCATATTTGAAGGATCTACCAGAATTGTATTGGTTGCTAGGGTACGTGCGACATTCTACAGCTTTATGACCAAATTTTCCACATGAATAACGATAGCCATGAAAAATATGTTGGTACCTAGATGGAAATTTTCATCAAGGAATCGTCTTCCAAGGATGTTCTTGCAAATCTTGTCCAAGGAAGTCTACATGCATGTCAAATTTCTTAGGTTCATTGTATTTTGTTGTATAAGGTCCTAGTTCTTCTTCTTTGTAACCGAGGCCAGTTCTGTCATTGTAAGATCATTGATTGCTGATGAGTTCTTCCAATGCATTTGAGTTGTTGGCATATTTTTGGACAATTTTTCCCTTCTTCACTTCCTTATGTAGTGAGACTACTTCGGCTTCTAATGCTTCTCTTTATTGGTTGCTTTCTTCCAACTTCTTTTGAAGTTACTCTTCAATACATTTGTGTTCTTCAACTTCAATTTTGAGACCTTGAACTTGTTCTTCAAGAGTATTGGAATGGATATTCTCAGCCTTGAGCTGTTTTATAAACCTGATTTCCTCATAAAATTCTTCTATGGTCAACCCTTCTTCTTCATTGTTTGATACCTCTTGTTTATTGTACTTGGCCATAATAAATACTTTCTCATTGGCCTCTTCTTTGCTGTCACTGTCTTCATCAGATGATGAGCTATCTTCTCTAGAGAGAAATTTCCTTTTGGATCCTTTTTTTTTCCTTGCTTGTTGAATTTCTTAAAGCCTTTCTTTCTTTTTGAGTTGCCATCACTTCTATTCGGACATTTTGTTGTGAAATGCCCAACCTCACCATAGCCAAAACATATCAATGGAGGTTTACCTTTGAATTTTCCCTTACCAATTTTTAGTTTTCTTGTAAAGTAAGCATATTCTTCATCTAAAAGACCTTCTCCATCATCTCCCTTTTCTTCACACTTGCAGGTGCATGTAATTTCAATTGAAGGTTGTTTGTGCTTATTTGTTTTCTTAGATGCAACGAACGCAATTTCTAGATTCAAAGTACCCTCTTCTTCATCAAGTGTCATTTCATATGCTATGAGAACTCTATGTAATTACTCTTTGCTGAGTTTCTACATATTTTCACTGTATTCTAACATTGATACCTTTGGGTTGAATCTCCCTAGTAACGTTCTAAGAATCTTCCGTATAATAGCCTTCTCGTCAACTGGCTCTCCCAATCCTTCCAGAGTATTGGTTATTTCATCAATGTATTGGAAGTATGTAGCAATGTTGCAATCTTCTTTCATTTTGAGTTGCTCAAATTTTGCTCTATAGATTTGAAGCTTTTATTCTTTGACATTTGAATCACATGCATATATATTCTCAAGCTTGTCCCATACATTTTTGGTGGTTTTACAACCAAACACCTTATGATAAGAAGAATCAATAATTCCACTGATAATAATATTCTTTTCTTTTGGATCATTTACAAAATTATTCTTACCTTGTTCATCCATGGTTGAAGTAAATCCATTTTGAACAGTGTCCCATACTTTGTAACCTTGCTCCAAGAGATAGAACTCCATTCTTCCTTTCCAGAGTGCATAATTATTTTCATTGAATAGAGGTACACCATTCTAGGTATGCTCCATGACCTCCTTCCAGCTGTTAAACTGCTATTGAATGAACCAAGCTCTAATACAAATTGTTAGAAATACTGGGGGGGTGAATCAATATTTCTTTCAATTAGAGCATTAGTTAATCTTCAATTATCATCAGTGTATGTACAATGGTAGTAGTAAACAAAAGGAACACAAATGCACACATTTTTTAAGGTGGAAACCCACTCCAGGACAAAAACCACCTAATTTTTTTCTAATAATTCTTTAATATTCAACTCCAATTGAAAATAAAGCTCCAACTTCCTAGAATCTAGAAAAGCATTCTTCTCCAGCTCCCACTGGATGGATGATATAGCAGCCAATATTCTTTAGTGATGGGAAAAATACTGAGAGGGGGGGGGAGGGGGGGTGAATCAGTATTTAGAGAAAACTCAGAACTTTTTACTTTTTCTTGCTTTTAAACCCATACACTACTTTACTGAACACAACTCGTGTATACACGTGGATAACCTTTATAAAACTCGCGTATATACATAGATCTTATTATGCATTTAGTTCTTTACTTATATCTATGCATCATTCATTCATCAGATGTTTAGTTAGCAGTAAACATGTGCAGTAATAATAGAATAAATCATCACACATAAGCAACACACATGAACATTATGATTTAAGGTGGAAACCCAAGTTGGGAGAAAACCACCGCTGCCGTCATCTCTGTCTTCAATATTTTTATTATAAAGAAAAAATCTTACAACCATGTATTGGTGCAGACTCATACCAGCATGCAAGCACCCACCTGCAGAAGGCTACAACCTTCTCTCGTTTACCAGCCTCTCTTGGAAGGGAGCTACAACCCCCTTACTGAAGGCTTCGACCCTCAGCACCACCATTGCGGACCACGTTTCATCAATTTTCATACTGGATCCAACAACTTCCATACAACACATCTTGTAGGCCACTTTTCATTAGATTTTCAGACTGGACCCACTCCACACATTTAATCTCATCATATATCAAACTAAAACTTATAACCCCATCAATTCATTCATTGAATCATCAACCAATCAACAAACAACTTGATCTTCAATTAACATAATAAACAGCATATTCATTATTCAAACAACCTAGTTCTGTATGAATACATCATTAACAGATAGCAGTAAAACAGAAAAACAGATCAGATAGTTCATCCCACTTAATTCAGCAAACCCTAGATTCCATACGCGCTTTTACTTCACTGAACCTGCATATGTACGCAATTTTATGCACACCAACCCACGTATACTTCTGTGCATTCTGCAGAAAACCCTAACTGCCCATACGCACTTTTCCTTAAGCAGACCCGAGTATACACGTGCTTTTAATGAAGCGAACCTGCATATAGATCTGTAAATTTTCAGGACTGTGCAACTCTTCAGATCAGAAAAACAACTCAGATTTCATCCTTTACTTCAGAAATTATTTCGCCTCATCTCAGATCTAAACATTCCATAAACAGATCTAGAAAATACATATACATTTCAGATCTAGAAATCCATCTTCATCATTTTCTTCATAGGTGCATTAGTAATTCAGATCTATCAATTCTTTCCATGCAGATATACTTCAGAGTGAAGTATTCATTCAATACCCAGACTTTCACACCCTTGCACTTATGAACTTCTTCTCCTTATATATATTTAGCCTTTGTCAATACCATGAGCCAAAACCACTCAACTACTAATGGTATTCCTGGACGGGATCAAATAGATATTCCAGCGCTCAATACAATGGGTCAATACCATGGTAACATCCCTTGGTATTCTAAATTTAGAGCGCAAATGGGCATACGCTACTTGTCACATACATTTCCGTGACTTCTCCTTAACAAAACCACATATTCCTTATGACATACCTTGTTCAACATTATTCTGACACTTTCTGAGCTACTTCTGAATTGATCTGTAGATACATCAGATTTACATCATTAACAACTCATTCAAGTCAGTTTTCATCAAGGACAACTTCATCAGGCAGGTTACATCAAAGTCAACACATTGTATCATATTTCCAACAATCTCCCCCTTAACTCATCGAGTAGGTTTCCATCAAGGACAACTTCATCAAGTAGGTTGTCATCAACTTTATCAAGTAGGTTGCCATCAAGGACAACACATTGCATCATATAGCCAACAATATTATTTCATCAAGTAGGTTTCCATCAAGGACAACACATGCCAACATTTAGTATTCAACTAAATGGATTCCCCAACACCCAATGAGCTACAACTCACACTAGCACCCCCCTACCACCCTGTAGAAGAATAAAAGATGAATGGACTCGTGTACCAGGGAAAATGGTCCACTTTACAATGATATAGAATGATGTAAAAGAAGAAGACACACTAGACCATAACCTCAACTATGACACAGCCACCTAATGATGATCCTAGAACTTCCAACACTTCCTCTTCAACTCTTAGCAGATAGACACTAATACAATTTTTACAATAATGTATTTACAATGACTTAGTACAATGATACCTTTACAGTGACTGTATGCAGTGCTGTCCACTTCAAGACTTCATGTGATAAAATTTTTGTTGTTGTTTTGCACCTTGGTTGTTTCTATTGTCATGCTACCATCTCCTGCACCTTGCTTTTGTTTTTTTCCCTAGAAATTCTTGTTCTTTGCAGCCCTTGACAACACATGATCTAGTTTTTTCTTTCCTTCTAGGAGCTCGATATTAAATCTGGTGTATATCTTCTATTTCAAATCCCAAATATGTGATTTTCGGTCCTACAGTATTCCTATGAGTCATCTTTCTAATGCCATAGGTCTGACCCAATTTGGATTCTTCAAGGGAGAGTTATCCCCAATCTCTCACAATGCCCTAATTATGGACTATTTCAGTAGAGCTAACTTGCATGGCGTGGCATGTGTCATTGTTTCTTTATTCGGCTCTAAAATTTATAGAGAGAAAACTACAGTCTATGCCCTATCTTCCACTATTTATAGAATTCCAATCTGATACTCAGAGAGAGAGAGATATGACGATTTTACCAAGGTCACTTCTTTGCGATGAATTTCAGGAGCCTGCAAAAACACTGACTTCCACAGATCATATCTCTGAAACTATTGTGCACCTTGATCTGAAAGTTGTACAGGAGCTTTCTCAGGATTTCAGTTTCAGCTCATAAAAATTTCAACTTTTTAACCTTCGTAGAAAACAATTTAGAGCACAAATACCACGATGACTTGTTTCAGATAGCGAAATCCCCACATAAGGAGGATATGAGGATCAAAATTTATATAAATTCTTAGGTTGAGAGGGGATTCAACAAGTGAACGTGGGAGGGATTTAGGAGTTTAAAAATTATTAATTATTGACTTTTCAATGACCCATTCCACAACCCCATGGGATTTTAGCCCACTAACTGGTGTTACAAACTTCAAACATGAATATCTCTCAAATCGTGAAGAATTATGTGGCGTGCCAAATATCAACAGAAACATATCGACAAGTAGAAACCATCAAAAGCATTCTTGAACTGGAATATAATAATTTGGCAGGTCAAAATTCCCATGAAATATTGGGTTAGCCCCTGGTGCTGCTTGAGTTAACATCAATGACAACCATTGTTCAACATGGATGCCATATAAGAGGAATGAAAATCTTTGTGAGGGAAATAAGGGTTTCCATAATATGTTAGTGTAGGAGGCACAAGGATATAACACATATTTTTCTCTCAACGAAATGGGAAAGTTTCTGATCTCTCTAGTGTATTGTGGACACATGACACTTCGTGGCTTTTATTTTCACCACTAATTCAAATCACACTAGTCACAATCAACAAGCATGCAAGGAATACCAATATTGGGACTCCAAATGTAGGTATGTGGATCATGGTGCGACTTTACCCATAATGTATAAATTCCTCGCAATTAGCGCATGGCTTGGTAAAAATATAAAGGATTATTAAAACAATCAACGATTTTCCACTTAAATAAAACCACATCTCATCAAAATATACCACCTTCATTGGAATTCAAACGTCTCTGTGTTTAATAAAACTCATACCAACATTAAAACCATTCTCAAAACAATATGTACTTTATTAAAACTATATTCTCCTCCATATCATTCACGATTTGTTCAATTCCTAATCATTCTTGGTTCTGCAATTCTTTAACAATCTGAATGCTTTATGTTTATATTCTATAAAATTGATAGATATTGAATCAACACATTCAAATAAAACTAGGCATAATCAATTATTTGTTTCTATGATCATTGAAGATTGGAGATAATAACTTAGTGGTTGACACAATTGCTGAGACTTTGGCATAATCATCGATAAATTCTTTAGGTTGGACATAGTATTTCATATATTCAATTAGCTTCAAGATGAATGTGACTCGAATCTGGGCACTTTACTCAATATATTCCAAATTTTGACATATTTTTTAAAAACTAAGCATAATGCATTGAGTGTTGACGCAATAATCAATATCAAACTTTAATTCGTTTACCCTTTACTTAATGTGTTAAAAATTTTAATATATAACATGATATATATTTTTTTGTCTAGAAATACAAATCCATATATTCAAGGTAAATTAAATAATTCCTTCAACAAATTTACTTAAATGAAATATCTACAACTGTATTCAACCTCTTTGTCCTAATTTCTTAATGTTTTTGGGCATTCCTATCCCCCCCATTCTCCTAAAACACCTCATAGTATTTGACAAGATCCGAATGGAAAAAGAATCATGTATTAACTAAGAAAAGTATGAACCACCTCGTGGTTAAAAACTTTAATTTACCTAAATATAACAACATTTTTATACATGTCGAATGGATATTGCAATAAATGTACAAAAAAATTAATTTAATTAATTATTTCCACTCATTAAATTCGTAATATATTCACTTGTAAATATAATAGGTTTTACTTGATTTATGGTAGGGATGTTATATACTACCCCTAAAAGGGAACACCATCCTCAGTGTTTGTCTCTCGCTGGAACTTTAACTTTTTCCCATGATATAATAATTTTAAAAACCCAAAAGGGATCCCTCCCTTCAGAATGAAGGATTCTATTTCCAGGAAATATCATTAAATGAAACAATAATTTTTTAACAATAGTCATAATAATTTATGACTAAAAAATATTCAATTTTTACCTTTTATCTATAATATCCCTACTGTAGATGTCATAAAACAAAATAGTTAAAAAATAAAAATATTTAACTACTCTCATTAAAAATCGATTAGAAGTTCACAATTTTTTGGTAATTGTATTTTATTTGTTATTTTTCCATGGATAGATTATTAGGAGATGGAGAATGTAGTATGGAGGATATTAATAGGAAATTAGTGCATATTAGGGTATACCAACCCTATATTTGGGGTGTTTGATCCTTATAAAATATCCCACATGTCCATTCAAGTCCTTACTCAAGCTATGATCTAGGTGGATATTGGTGGCCACCCACCTATTCCCCTGGGTCCCCTACAATTGTTTCTTTATGTTTTTCAGTTTTAGCACAATTCTATTCCCCTGGGACCCCTACCATTGTTTCTTTATGTTTTTCATTTTTAGCACAATTTACTATTTTTAGTATTTTTTTAGGTCCTGAACTTTTGGAGCCATTTTGAGGCCCTAAACAACGTTTTTGGGAAAACCATGAGGAAATTTGACATCCCTTTGATGTTTCTCACTCAAAATTTTAAGTCCCCGGACAGATATTTCTAACAATATATTCATCGCATTAAACATAGATCATATGCCAAAGTTACGTGCTCGGGAATTTGATGTACCAATTTACCGAAACGGAGCCCATAGATTTGGCGCTTCATCTCCTATGGTTAGGTTTTTGGATGTTTAGGGTTTTTAATTATTTATCAATAATAAATAGGCCTTTGAGCCTCATTGTAACATAATTCAGAGGCATGTAGCCACAACATCTCTTCTTAGAGATAAGCTACCGGTGCCCTAGCTAGTTTATTTCCATTCTGTCTATAAACAAATTTTAGTTTTTTGATATTAATGAAATGAAGTGTTATTTCTATTGCATATTTGTATGTATGGTTATATGTGTATTTTGTTGTGTTCCTACATAAATTCAGATCAATGGTATCATAGCGGTTTTTTCTTTCTCTATTTTTCTTTGCACGTCCCCAACGAGGTTAGGAAATAAGAAGTTAGGGCTTGATCTGGTTGAACTCTTGCAATATCAACCTCCCAAACCCAAATAAATCCCATGGTGGAAGAAAATAAAGACAAGTGAGCAGGAGATCCTATCAAATTATTTGTCTATGAGGCCCTCGAGAAGCAAAGTAATGTGATGATGGATGACTTTTCCGAGATCCTTTAACGGTTGCCTACTGGCGGCGGATATGCATCCAACAACCACTCTGGAGAAGCCACACCTTTCAAGGTACAGGTCAAATTTGACATTCCTATATTTAAATTCTAGATAGATGCAAACACTATAGATATATGGTTGAATTTGTTGGAAGGGTACTTCTTGGTCCATGATTTCTCCGACCAAGAAAATGTTACTTTTGCATTCCTCAAAGCCTCCACCCATGTCAAATATTGGTGGGAATCATATTGTGAGAAAAAGGATGGGAAGGAACCCTCTATATTCTCAGCCACACACAATTGGAATTTGTTTGAATACGGCATCAAGGAATAATATTACCCTGTGGGGAGCTATGAGGATAATTACATCTAATGGACCAAGTTGCGGTAGGAAAGGGATCAAGATGTGCACGAACTGATGAATTTGTTCCATACTCTGCACAGAGATTTGGGTATTAATGATTCAAAGAGACATTTGGTGCTAAATTACTGTAGGTTTTAACCCTGAACAGAAATTATCTACACACGAATCTTATAACATAAAATAAACAATAGCGAGAGCATAAAACATAAAACAGATAAACACAGAGATTTTCCCCTGGATCCCAAATTGGGACGACCAGCTTGATTTTTCATTTTATATTCCTTTTAGTGTTACAACACATATATATAAATGCCGAAGCATACATAAACCCCAATCCATTAACCCTGGATTAGAACATAACCGTAGTTCCCTTGACCGGATCTACAAAATACCAGGGGCCGAAAACCATCGTACCCCAAAACCACGTGCAAACTCATGCACAAAACATGGGTGGGTCCGCATATGAGTGGGACCGCATACCAAAAAAAAAATTCGTCGGGGCGTTGCCCCGGACCCCGACAGGGGGGGCTGTCGCCCCCCCTGTGACCCCCCTGCTGCGCCCGGCGCAATTACCAAATTTTTTTGCACATATACATACACGAGGAAATGGAGCTCCTTGACATTACCTCGCTTGGAACGGAATATCTTTATGCCACCAAGATCAAAAATAAATTTACACAGAAGAAGTGAGACTTTCAATCAGTGAATCCAAAGTCAGGGAAAGGAACCCTCGAACTACAATGTAAGGGGAAAATCCAAAGTTAGGTGACTAAGAAAAACACAAAAAAATCCAAAGAAGGACACGGGGAAGTGTTTTGAATTTCATGACAGCGTCACTCACAACACAAATGAGTTTCAGTCCAAACAGTCATTGGTGGCCGAACTGAAGACACCCAAATCAGATGCATTTTCTGATTGTGAGTCAGAACTAGACAAGGGCGATGACAAAGGGAACAAAATCATTGATTCATAAGTAAGTGCCACCATTGCCACCACCAAGCTCTACAGGGAGGAGCCCGAGGATCTAGAAGAGGAGGTGCGCTTCTTCCATTAGAAAATGTGGGTGAAGGGTTCTCCATTAAAATTCCTTGTCGATAGCAAAAGCCAAAAGAACCTCATTTCAGTAGATTTCATGAAGGATATTGGCCTATAGACCGTAGAACACTCGCAGCCATATACCATTGGGTGGCTTCACCAAGGAAGAGATCTCCACTTTTGCCAATAGTGCCCCTTCTGTATAGCATCAAGCCATTCACAAATGAGGTACTGTGTGATGTTTCTCCTCTTGATGTGTCTGATGTATTATTGGGCCAACCATACTTGTGGAAATGACATGCTATTGATGAGTCTAGGCCTCGTCTGTTGTTATAAATTTGGGAAATAAATTGTACATGATACTAGAGGTAATACCACCTCTTGCCATCTCTTTAACTACTGCAAAACAACGTAGTAATATTACTTCAGAAATTAGGAAATATATTTGCATTACAATTCTCTCACAGGGAAAGATGGAGACTATGGTCATAGCCTTGAAACAAGGCTCCCCTACGCAACAATAGCAGATGGACAAATTCATGGAGGAATATGAGGACATTTTCTCCTCACCCACAGAGGCTCCTCTACACTATCAGGTCAAGCCCTCCATTGATCTAATGTTTCCATACCTTATGCAGCTACAAAAATATAATCCACACATGTACTGTCTTAGGCTAATAAAGAAACCAAATTTATTGAATCCATCCAGCATGTCCACCAACAAGTCCACGACATCTTGGAAAAATCCAATGCCAACTACAAGCATCGCCGTGGTTATCATAGAGTGCCACAAAAATTCTAGGTGGGAGACAAAGTGTCGCCACATTTTAAAATGGAGTGCCTCGCTGGACCCCACCACAAGATTTTCCCTCTCTGATATGGGAAATAAACCATCACCAATGCAAGTGACTCACTGAGACCAAGTTCAGCAAAATTTTCCTCATCTCATGGGGGAACTCAATGTAATGGGGACCATTGCTTCCTAAAGGTGGAAGAATGATGCAGGTGGATATTGGTGGCCTCCCTCCCATTCCAGTGGGACACCCATTATTGTTTCGATTAGTTTTTAAATTTCAACACAATTTACTATTTTTAGCAGTTTTTTGGGTCCTGAACTTCTAGAGCCGTTCTGAGGCCCTAAACAAAAATTTTATGAAAATTGAGAGAAAAATGGAAATTCCTTTGATGTTTCTCACTCAAAATTTGTGTTCCTTGGATATATATTTCTAACGAGGTATTAAGCATGTGAAACGGATATCATATGCCAAAGGTACGTCCCCGGGAAGTTGATGTATCAATTTACCCAAATGGGGCTCATAGTTTTGGCGCTTCATCTCCTAGGGTTAGGTTTTTGGATGTTTAGGGTTTTACATTATTTCTGAACAATAAATAGGTCTTTTAGCCTCATCGTAAGACATTTCAAAGGCCTGTAGTCACCACATATCTTCTCATAGATAAGCTACTAGTGCCCTAGCTAATTTATTTCCATTATAACTGTAAATTCATTTCAATTCTTTGATATTAATGAAATGAAGTTTTCTTCCGCTGCATATTTTCATTTATGGTTATTTGTGTATTCTTTTGCATTCTTTCATAAATTTGGATCAAGATAAGATGTCCATGCAGGTAAAATTAAACCTTTATAAGTTCATTAACTTCCATGGTCAGGCTTCGATGTTATCCTTCTTGACACTGTAGCTAAAGCTCTATAGAAATTTTTGTATAAATATCACCATCCATCCATAGGAACCTTCCAGTTGGATGGTCTATTCATTTCCAGTAAAACTTATTCCTTCATTTTACTGGTCATTTCGACTCTAAAAATAGGGTTCATATCTTATTGGAGCATTAACCACAACTATTGGAACATCCCTGAAATGTATATATATTGAAATATTGATGAGGTGTTTGTTGTTTTTTTTTGTTCAGTTGTTAATTGGAGAAATAATGTCATGTAAAAAATACCAACCATTATAAAGATCTGTTATTTACGCATTATATTCTGAAATATATTTATTTAATTGCATGAATTATCACATAGAAGTTCTAACTTAACCTTGTTAATATCTTAATAAGAATTTTCTAGTTATGAAAAAAATATGGGTTAATTATGACACTTTCTTGAAAATAATACATGAAAAACTTGCACATAAAAGATATAAATACATGTCATATATTGAAAAGAAAATATATACATTTTCATGTAGTAAAATAATAAGTTCTTGGAAACAAAATATATCTATTTGCATGCAGTGAAAGAATAATTTATGGGAAAGAGAAAATGAAACAAGGCATATGTTGGGTGTGAAGCCTGATTATATTGTTTATTTTGTATCATAGCGTTGGACCCCTATACCTTAATGGGGGCGGAAATGCCACCCGTAATTAAATGTTGTCTGGGGGGTCTAGGGGGGGCGACTGCGACTTTATGGAGCCCCCCCCTGGCTGGGGGTTTTGGGGGCAACGCCCTCGAAGCTAAAAATAGATGTAAAATTGCCTTGTAAAAATATAGTAATTTCTAGTCAATCTAGGTTGTTCATTATGCGGATGATGTGACGGTAGAAGTTATGTTTAGTTTAGGGTTTTTTTCCCTAGAAGGAAACCCCTTGCTTTGTATGAGGGTATTGTATTGCGAATGTGTATTGTATGTGTATTCTCAGAGCGAGAAACAGATCGGGAGACTATGAGAGAGAATAGAGGATATTACAGCGGATCTGCTATAGGTTATGTCTCTTCATTTTGTTGGATAATAGAAAGGAAGGACTGGCTATTCGGGGTGGACGTAGCCCAAAATAGGTGAACCACGTATGTCTGTCTCTCTGGTTTTATGTGTTTTGTGTGTTTGTGTTTTCCACATATTTTATGTGTTTCATTGCTCTGTAATATTTAGTTTTCCACATCATATGAATTATTGTAAAAAATATTAGTCACATTTATTCTTGAAGAGATAACATGGTAAAAGACAAATCCACTACGCTAATATTTCAAAAATAATGTATGCCACTTCTTGAATATAATATAGGGACTTGTGTGTCAAAATATAAATTAGTTTCCTTGGGAATAACATATGCCCCCTAATATATAAGGTCAGAAGAGGTACATGATGGCCGAAATGTATTACGTGCATAATAAAATATTGTTAGGGCTTGATAGGACTTCACCATATTTCAGCCTGCCAAAACAGGTGAAATAAATGAGAAAGAAAGCTCATGTATGAGGTAGGCATACCCATGCTCATTGAATGTACATCATGTCCACATAACAAGTATGGAGTAGATTCAATATGTATACATTCAGTAGTTCAAAATGCGTCGGTTCTAAAATCTCTCATGTAATTTCCCAAAAGATTTATTCTAAATGTAAAGTACATAATTAATCATATGATCACTTCCTGAAAGTACATATCAAAGTCATGTAAAAGTATCACATATAGAAGAGTGATCAATGATGTTGTAAAATTATATGAAGAATGAAGTCACAACGATATCTCCAACTATCAAATCATAAGTGGTGGAAAATTGGTACTGCACGCAATTAGGGTGCCAACATATAGAATGTTGTGGTGATGAACTAATACCTATAAGGGTGGATGATGTTACTGGAAGAAAAGTTAAGAATCTGTCAAAGTGAACCAAAGCATGCTGATGTAAACCCAAGGTCTTCACCGATCACCATGGTACAATTCTACACTATGGGAATAAATGACTTGAAGTCGACCATGTGAGAAATCATTTGATTACCGATCATTGGTGTATATCATTAACAAACATGAGACAACTCGTCGATAATGATGATGAGATTCAAGGTACCGCAGTACAATATAAAAAGTGTGAAAGAATGAGTTGAATTCGAACACTTGATAGAATATTATGATTAGGAGACATTGATGTATTCTCACTGTCACGAAGGAATCTTCCACTAATGACTGCAAACCCTAAGGTACTAAGAAAATGAATCTAGACATTATTCTGAGAGGAATGTGTCTGATTTGATAGGGAAATATCTGCTGGAAGGAAGGCATTAAAGCATCCCACATCAATCTAGCGTGAGCGCAACCCGTAGGCCAAAATTTGAAAGGAATCGAATAAAGAAAAGTTAAGTAAGCAACTTGAAGTACGTTTCCAGAATGCACAAAATGTAGATAATGCATGTTAGAAACCCTCTAAACCAACTAATAATGAAAGCTGAAAAAAAGGCCCAGGAATCCACCAATAGGGTCATATGGAAACCAAGGTACTGCACAAATCCCAGGTGTGATAATGAAAGTTGAAGTCGAACACAAGGGAAACCACTCAATCAAAGACCCATGGTGTTGAAAAAATGCTGAGAACAAGGTCACATATCAATGATGTAAATAGGGCCAAGGTGCAACTTTAGGTTTAATCCCAGAGCAATTTGTCGCAGTCGATAAGAGAAAAACCCGCCAACAAGAAGTCAATAGAGATATTTTCAAACCAGCACGAGTAAAGGACCAAACATTTGATGTGATAGAAAAAGACTCTGGCATACCAGGGATGGCCAACTAAAAAATGAATCAAGAGAGACCGTAGAAAGGTCGACTCAGGTTTACTTCCATTGAAAAAAAGCACGAATCATTGTGACTATGGCAGAAAATGATAACTTTGTATAAGTTTTTCATGCAGGAGGCATGAAAATACCCTCCATATGATTGGAATAGATAACCAACCAAGGGAGTAATGACTCGATAAAAAAGTTATGGCTCTCCTAAGTCAAACTAAAACCCATCCCAAATGGAGAAAAGACTTATCTTTTTTGTGCTTTGTACAAGGAAAACATAACTAAATCTGATCTGCCATCAAATATGGAAGTAATGTCCCATTCCTGCTCTTTTTGCGATATTTTTTTTGTATTTTTCATATTTAAATCTTGAAAAAGAATAAAAGAATTCCTATAGTACATTGGATAGAATGAGTGTCAGTGAATAGATGCACTAGTTCCTGGGATAGGAACAATATTATGCTCAATGAAATGTGGCAAAATAAGTAGATGACACTCCGAGGAATGTTCCATCCATGGGCGAAGGTGTCAAGTTTTACATGCTAAGTGATTTCGAGTTTGACTTTGCAGAAGGACATGGTCAAAAATTTTACTTATACACGAGTCCAAGTGAAGTCTACTTAAGGCGAAGATATACAAATGGTTAATATGAAATGTAGCAGAACAACTCAACAATAAAATTGGGAGCCTCCATGGTATAATGCCAGAAATATAATGAAGAATAAGAAGAATGAAGCTTCGTCACATAATTCATGGCGGGACTAAAGAGGACTCCCGAGCCTACACAATTTGCAACACAAGTGACATATGCTAGCGAGGATCTAACTAGGAAGCCCACGCAAAGGATGGCTATACCATCATATCATGAGTGAAAATGTAATTACAAGAAATTTTAGCCTAAAAGTGGCCTCCTAAGGAAAAATAATAAAACAATAGTTAAAATAATAAAATAAGAGTTATGAATTTTGGAGGGAAAAGAAGAAAACTACTTTTTTAATTGTATTTTTGGCTTATCTCCTCATAGGTTTACTCAAATTTGTAGTGTAGACACTTGTTTGATGCGGAATTAAATTATGCGTCCAACTAGTACCCATTATGCATACTTTTGAGAAGACCCACATTGATAAAAATTGAATATACATTAAAAAAATACGTTGAGCATGTTTTTTTAATGCATCTTCAGTTTTTATCAATGTAGGTATTCAAAAAATTATACATAATGGGTACTCGTTGGATGCGGAATATAATTGTGCATCCAATGAGTGTATACATTCTAAATTTGAGTAAACTTGTAGGGATGCAAGCGAAAAATACAATTAAACAACTAGTTTTTCTTCTTTTCCCTCCAACATGTTTACATTTACCTATTTTTAAATTTAAATGTTTTTTATTTTTTTACATATTATGAAATGGAAATTATGTGAAAATTTCATGGGAAGTTTTAGGCTAAAATTTCCTCTAATGTTTAATAATCATAACATGATGGGGTTGACCCTATGGCAAGATTTCAGTATGGAGGCTAGTATGCGTAAGTGCAATGGAAAGTGAATTCCCTAACCTATATGAAAATTTTGAACACAATACCTGCCATGAAAGGTCAGCGGTCATGGAATCGAAGTAGTCAAAATCATCTTGAAATCGTGAAATGGTCCTGAAAAAAAATGTTGAACCTCAAAATTGTCCTTACTTTAACACCCTTTTTCATCATATATTCTTTCCCTTTAAAAAAATTCATGACTTCAATCAATGATAATTGACATATTCCATACCATAGAAATAATTTAATGATCTCTACTTTATATTATGGCGTTTCTTGTTATTTGAATGAATTTATGTAACTAGCTACAAAATGTGTGCAGTTCTATAGGTAATCGTTGTTTCCACAACTACTGTTATGGTTTGACAGGTTTCGAGAAGCAAATAAGGGAATGGGTGATAGAAGTATCTCAAGAATGATCCACACATGGATCATATCCCATCCACCTATTCAAATTTGAAAAGAAATGTGCCTATGTTCATGGTCAAAGGTCGGTCAAGGAGCGAGATCAGTAAGTGAGATACTCTCGATTTTTATTTGACGTATCAAATCGAGAGAAAACCACTAAGAATTTGTTTTCGTTTATGCTTCTAAAATTCAGTTCCAATTGTTATTTGTAATCAGAAATGCCTTAGATAATTGAATCCAAAACTTGTTTAAATCCCAGTTGTTTTGAAACCAGATATAGTCATAATTTTTTATAATACATTGTATGCCTTTGAAACTCTATTTTTGATAATAATAAGGCAAGTTCGAGCCATTGATGTGCAATTAGTCAATTATATTTTAGACTCATTCTATTGCAGAGGGCCCCTGCAAAGTAAGGAGGTTTTTCTAGTTATTTTAGTTTGAATTTCTTTTTTTCATTTACTATTAATTATCATTTCTATTTTTGTCAATTTCATAGTTGAGTTCGCATTTCTTTCATATTTTAATTTCCTGTCAATTCATAGTTTAAATTGTTTACTTATTTGTAGATTAATTATATGAATGCTTTCTTAGATTAAATTTCCAATTAGCTGTGTAATCTTGTGCTTACTAAGGACGTCACAAGAACGTGGTTTTTCCATTTTCCAATTGGACCAGATCTAAGTATTTGGTCACACAATATTCATAGTTTCATGCTTTGTATTTACTTTCAATTTCAATTCATCATTTTCATTTCAATTCTTAAAGATATGATTTATGCTTTCAATCCATGGAACATAATTATATTAAGTTATGCTATGTTTTTCTTAAGATTAGAAGCCTTCAATAGATAATATAGGAATTTATTTCATCTCATCATTTGAATGCAGTTAGATCTAGAATGAATCTTTTTATTTTTAACTAGTTAGATGTTTTTCATAGACGTTTTTGCAGCCTACTAACATCATTCAAAGTTTGATTTATTTTTATGCAATTTAGATTAATTAATGAACATTTTCTTTTCTTTCTTATTTTAGATTTCATATTACATTAAAATAGCTTGTAACTTAATTTCTTTCTTCAGAATAAAAACAACATTTCCTTTTGTTCCTTCTTTAATTAGTTTTCATCATTAACATTCATTTACATTTAACTATTCATTTCTTAGAAATAAGATAACAAAAATCCCCAAAACAACATAAACATACACAACAAAGTAAGAGAATAAGGTTACCTAAGTACATATAGTGCACCTCAATTCATCAAATTACTAACCTCGGTCGATCATTTATGATAGAAATTTGAGACATCAAATTGACTAAATATTTTGGCATCGTTGTCGAGGAAGTGAAATTAGGAAGCCTTATTTCTTACAACATCAAAAGATTATATAAAAAAAAAAAATGGTATGTGTAGAGAAAGAGACTCTAGGGGTAGATTCATAGCTAGAGGTAGAATTTTGATTCCTACAACTCCACTCACCCCACCAAGACCACGTAGTGCCACACCACCATATAAAACTCATATTCCATTTTTCACCTCAAGAAATAAACTTCATGAACTCTTAAGGTCATAAATCAAACCAAAAGATTCTCCAACCTCATCTACTGAGGCAGTCTTACAGGAAGAAGATCCTAGATCTCCAGCAGAAGAAGTAACCTTTTTCACCTCTACAAGAGAACATATTTTAGCTCAAGAGTTAGAAATTCCTAGTGAGGAAGAAGAAGAGGAATAATTATTCAACATTACACTGATAGAAGAACCAGAGGAAGAACAATTAAACCTACAATTAGAACCTTATATTAGCTTTTAGGAATCTACAATGGCAGAAGAAGAAGGCCATGGAGAAATTCTAAATGGAGAAGCCTTAAGAGGAGGAGGAGGAAGAGGTTATATTTGGTATTTTCAAAGAGAAAGAGAGTTAATGAATATTTTTCCTTGAGTAAAAAAAAGAAGAAGTAACTAATTGGTAAATGATTCCAAGATACCAGGGTAAAAAGGTGGAGACTATTTTGACATTTACCATTCCAAGAAAGGATTTATGGAAAATCCTGGGAAGGAATCGGGTTTTGAGCAAAAAGTATGAAGGGTGAAGGAACAAGTGGTTTCCATGAGTAATCCAGAGTTGGTAGGGAAACCAGTGGAGCTCAGCTAATACCTGGAATAAGAAGAGGCTCGATTTATTCCTGAGGTATAACTTCCTATCTCATTGAAGAACCTAAACCATGGTGAGGAGCAAGGGGGGAGCAGAGGACGTAATCGCCTTTCTCATAGTTGGGAGGACCATCAGACTTCAAAAGGAATTAAATTGTAACTAGGTATTGATGTATCTTAGAGTTCTGGTTTATTTTTTCCTTTCATAAGTAGAAAATATGCAAAGATACTGTTAATTACTATAGCGTAAGAAATTTGAATTAAAACCTATGCTAGAAGAATTTAATAGGATAAATTGGATGAATACTACTTATGGCTGTGTTTATATGTATATGCATTTCCTAAAGAAAATTATTACGTGAATAAAATTATAAGAAAATATTACAATTTTTTTTACTATAAGTAGGAATAGAAGTACAAATTGTGTTCATAATTATAGTGAAATATTGCGATTACTGTCTTCAATATGTGTGGAACAGGATACAGGAAGCATTTCCACCTACTAATAAAATACAGGAATTACAAATTTCTTTAACATATATCATTGAACAGTAACTAGAAGTCAAACCATTCATACAAATTACGGGATGGGGTACGATTATCATTACATAAATGAGCTCAAGGGTTACGCCTGAGGGTTTAGAACCCGAACCCCAAAGTGAGGGTTAGGATTCTCGTCCCAAAGGGTAGAATACCCAGATAGAGAAGAAACAAAAATGGAATACCCATGTGGGTAACCTCTTTTAAATCCCATAGAAAAACATCTACCAAAATCATAAGAGCGAAAATTACTTATATATACATTTTCTTGGAAGTAAAGATAGTTAAACAGTCTTTGAATGAACAAAAGAGAAATGAATATTGAATAGAATATTAATAGTCTGGAAAGTTGATAGTAAGTCTAACTTAACCCTGGTAGATCAACCATAAGAGAAAATTATTACATTTGGTATTGACAGACCCATTAAACAGTGTCTCGATAGACATCACCAAGAGCCAAGATCAAGACTCAATAGTCTGTAATACAATTAAATGAAGACAGATCTAACTTGGGAAAGAAAACCAAGCTTGGACAAATTTGCATCTGGGTAGCCATGCAAAGGAAAGTTCCAAACGAAACACAAGTATAGGGGGCAAGCCTCGCTCAAACCCTTAACCATAGAAAGATAAGAGAAGAGTTACATTGTGACTGAGAGAAGCTCCCTTGTCAGACATTAACCTGTAAAAGAGAGAGAGAGTATTCTGAATTCATTGGAAGCACAACAACTTATAAATAAAACACCCTTTTCCATGAACTTTAGCAGAACATACCGTGAAGGAGATTATAAGAGGAGAAACTCCAGACAGCTTGGATTATCGGTTACGACTGGGAAACCAACCTATAGACAACAAAATAGAAAGGAGAAGTCACTAATAACAATACCATTATTCAGTTTTAGCCCAAAATATTAAAAGGAAAAATATGTAAAGTAGAGTCCGCAGACATTACCTAGAGGCAGGAGTCATAGGGGTGACTAGAGATAGGTCTTGGTGACATCATGCTCTTACGTAGCTATGACGTGAGGCTTGCATCGCACCAATATAATCATTCGGTGGAACCTGAAAATCTTAAACCCATTTCAAGAAGAATTAAAAATTGGTAATAGAGAAGCAATTTAAAACTATTAATAATAAGAGTTAAACCTGTAAGCTGAAACTAAACAAATGTTGTGGAGGGGGTTAAAGGAAACTAACCTCAGTTTCAAGAGAAATAACGTGTATTGTTCCATTAAGAAGCATGCTGAGCTGGTGCATGTATCTATGACCACCATTATAGAATAACAAAGGAAATTTGCAGAGCCCGGAGGTAGTTCCAAGCGGCGTAGCAAATGAAAGACCAAACTGGAGGGTGGGGTGGGTAGTTACCCTAACCATCCCACTCCACAGTCACACTATCGATCTCCTAGATAAGGTATGGATGGCCTAGATGGAGACAAGGAAGATCAAGGATAAGTGTTATGATATCAAATATTTGTGCATGCAATTTATTACTATTAATAAGCCAGATTAATTAGTGGTACTAGAATTAAAGATTTAATTAAATGATTGTGTGGTAAGATATGATTCCGATTACATATGTGGCATTCAATAATAACTTATTAAACTATAGATGTGTCAAAGAAAAATCCCAACCGGGTTGGTGGCCTAAATATTATTCAGATAAGATGCATGTCATTTATGTGCATACTGTGGTGTGCTTTGTAAACATATTTCTGTTGATCGGGTCTTCCTGGTTGTGCAGATGTCTATTCATCCATTTGTTGGTTTCGCGGATGGTGCCTCCCACAGTACCAGGAATCTATCTTCCGCAGCCTGGGTAATCTACGATCCTGCTGGTGAGTTGATTGACCTGCAAGGTGTGTGTCTAGGACGTACCACGAACAACATCGCGGAATACAGTGCCGTGTTGGAATTATTAACCGAGGCAGTAAACCTTGGTATCCGTGAATTTCTCGTGTACCTAGATTCACAGCTTGTAGTGTTACAACTGAACGGACACTATTCAGTAAGGAACCCGTCCATTTTACGTTTATATTTGTGTATTCGATTACTGGAAAGGAATTTTGACTACATTACATATCATCATATACCCAGGCATTTGAATACATTAACAGATGCAGTAGAAAATTTGGTATTAGACATACATTTGCGCAATTTATAAATCATCATCACATGTAAAGAAAGACTCATCCAGAAATAGATATGCATATATATATAGATATCGAAATGTTTACATAAGAGTGTGTCACATAAAACTCAAAAAATATACATAATCGTCTTAGTACATTCGGAGATGGTATATCTCTCAAATAATAGCTGTGGTATAAATCCTAAAGACTAATCCGCATGCTGCTCATGATAACACGTGACTGCACGCACTAAGTGCCTCAGGATTCGGTGGATCCGACTCGGAACTCCTACCGTGTGGCGCTGGTATGCCATCGGTACGTCTACTAGCCGGGCATAGTCTAGGATCCCGTGGGCAATCCCCTCGAGGTTCTGGATCAGCTCCTCTCCTCCGGTGCCCTCTCCCTGAATCTCAGGGGCGAGTTGTGTCCTTCGGGAGATTGGAGACATCCCAGCTGGTCTCTCAGGTCCCACATCTGCATGCACATATGATTGTGTTAGGACGAATGTGTATTAACAAAAAAAAAAAAACATAAAACATAAAATCAAAATGAAAGACCAAACTGGAGGGTGGGGTGGGTAGTTACCCTAACCATCCCACTCCACAGTCACACTATCGATCTCCTAGATAAGGTATGGATGGCCTAGATGGAGATAAGGAAGATCAAGGATAAGTGTTATGATATCAAATATTTGTGCATGCAATTTATTACTATTAATAAGCCAGATTAATTAGTGGTACTAGAATTAAAGATTTAATTAAATTATTGTGCGGCAAGATATGATGCCGATTACATATGTGGAATTCAATAATAACTTATTAAACTATAGATGTGTCAAAGAAAAATCCCAACCGGGTTGGTGGCCTAAATATTATTCAGATAAGATGCATGTCATTTGTGTGCATGTTGTGGTGTGCTTTGTAAACATCTTTCTGTTGATCGGGTCTTCCTGGTTGTGCAGATGTCTATTCATCCATAGCAATTCACGGATACCAAGGTTTACTGCCTCGGTTAATAATTCCAACACGGAACTATATTTTGCGATGTTGTTCATGGTACATCCTAGACACACACCTTGCAGGTCAATCAACTCACCAGCAGGATCGGAGATTGGAGACATCTCAGCTGGTCTCTCAGGTCCCACATCTGCATGCACATATGATTGTGTTAGGATGAATGTGTATTAACAAAAAAAAAAAAACATAAAACATAAAATCAAAATATGAGGTCTTACCCAACTCCTCGTCCCAGTTGTCTCCTTCTGGTAGTGGGAGATCTGGGTCCTCGGTAAAGTCAGTTCCTGCATAGGGCCAATCTTCCACGACAATCAGCTAGCGCCGTAATTTGTTGAGGAGGTAAATCCCCTCTGCGGACAGAGGCGATCCCTACTAGCCTAGCAGGGGTCTAGCAACAATCAAAAAATGTTATGACGCAGGTTCCTAATTATGAATGAAAAGACTAAAGATGGAAGCCTACATGGAATCCAATGCTATGACCTGAAGAAGAGAGTATCCCCGTTCCTCAACCTCGGCAGATCACAATCCCTCCACGATCTCCGCGGATGAACACCTACACATGCAAGAAACAAACAGATACAAGCATAGAATCCCGCATACGTAACTAAATATCAGTCAGAAAGGATATTACTCATATTGACATGATGGAAAACAGAGTGGAACCATAATCGTAATCATCTATTAAATAACAAACGAAGAGAGATTACAACCAAGTTCTGACGTCGTGGTCTCCTTCATATGGGTCTTCAGTCGTTCACGTCTCACAAAGCTCGCCAGGGAAAGGGAAAAATCTCTCCAGAGTCTCTGGACAATAGTCTCCTTGCTTGAGTCGGCCTTAAGGGAAAAAGAGGGCTCTTTACAACACAAAGGCTCTTGGGAATATGGAGATTCAAAGCTTAGGCACTTCCAAACTAGCTTGCCATGGGATTGAGCAGGATTTTATAGATGGGGAAGGAGGGAGTTGCGATCCCTATTATTATGGGATTGGCCCTATCAACAAGGAAGGTTCCATGGGAGGTGTCAAAACCACTTCCCTTCCATAGAACTTCCGTAGCCAAACCTCCCAACTCAAGATAGGCAATGGTTTCTGAGTTTGTTGGAACTCAACTTCCGACATCTTTATTTAAAAAACAGTCCTTAAATTGGGTGGTGCGACCTCTTTGCAGGATCTTCCCCATTGGCGCGAGTATTGAACTGTCTACCCGCGCCAATGCAAAAAGGGATGTTTTTCATGATTTTTGCAAGGAGATGTCTTAAGGGAAAATGAAGCTCATGCTTAGAGGAATGCATTGATGATGTTTTCAAGGCATGACAATGTTCACAGGTCACAAAATGGGTCCTCCATTGTGCGGGACGGGGAATGGTAGGGACAGTGACAAATTACTGTGTAACAGATGCCCCCTAAAGTATGAGGCCCGAGCGAGAGAGAAGGGTGAAATGCTTTACGAGAACATGTTCAACTGAAGGCCCGCCGTCGAAAAACCTGCGCAGAAAGATACAATGAATATCTCAAGTACATGATGTATATGTGGTATGGACGCAGCCATCCGAAACAGAGTATGCTATAATCCGGATCCAGGGTATGGGCGCAGCCATCCAACTAGGATCAAACAAATAGACTCAGGTATGGTCCCAGCCATCCAATCAGTGAGTCATGTACATAATGATAATAATCCACAATCGCAGCCTGGATTACAACAGACACAATCCAGGGTCTTGTGCTCCATCTCGACCCAAACAAAGTACAAGTTCAAGCATGAGAATATGTGAGCTGATGTCGAACATGCAAGAACATCGTCTGATTACCAGCCAATGATGAAAGCTGTTAACAGACGCGAGGGAAACCACCAATAATGACAATGGTCCTCAAGGTACTACAGGTACAATCTACAGCGTGCGAATAAATGAGTTGACGTCGAACACTCGCAGAATCACTCGATCGGAGGCCAATGATGTAAACCTCACGTCGAATGCGACGAACCTGCCATTGAGGCATGCAGGCTCCAAGGTACCATAGGGAGTCTCTAGACCAACTTCCCCGACAACGAGTCGTTCGCTGTGAAGCACTGATTTGTTGCAGCTGGCAATGTTTCCCACATGATCGAAACGAGACAGAGGAACATGATGTTTTTCTTGTGAATCAGGATCATATGAGAACCGCAGGAAGGTTGATATTTTGCAGAGGCCAACTTCTCTTGAATGATAAACGGCACTATTGGCGGGACTTGCGTATTTATATCAATGTGGATCGTAGGTCATGGTGACGGTAGCAAAGTGAGTAATAGAGGTCAAAAGGGATCACCCAAACCCACTGAGGCAAGTGGAAAATGATATGAGATGTCCCCAACCTGACATGAATGTAGACAAGTTCCATGTTCAAAAGCGACATACTGCTGACACGACGATGATACCAGTTCCATTTTTTCCCCCACCATTTCTGGCGAGTACCTCTTTATGTTTACACAAGCTTGAAGAGGATACCATATGCTTGTCATATAAGTTCACTTTCTTCCTTGCGAATCCATCCTAGTGCATTTAACGAGTCCTAGGAAGGAGGAACTCGGAGAACGTCATTTCGACTAGATCCGATGTCATCAGGTTTTAACGAGTCTGACAAAGGGAGAACTCGACGTCTTTTCATGTTTAGAGAGTTTGAAAAGACAGCGGAAAAGAAAACTCCAGCAGTCCCTTTTCGTAAATAGTTTCCCAGATCCGAAAAGGTAGAAAACAATATCCGGGAAAACCTCCTAGTCGCGATAGGCTAGGGTATTCCTTTTCCGTAATCAATCCATCCCAGCTCGAAAAAGGGTTAAACTTATACTGTGTGAATGTCGATTCGCATTGATTTTAACGAGATCGAAACGACAAGGGCCTCGGAAATCTTTTCATGTTTAGAGAGTCAGAAAAGAGCTGAAAGATGACTCCAGAGTGACTTTTTCGTGTATTTACCGAGTCCGAAAAAGTATAAAATACAACTTGTTTCCATCATTTAAGTCGCAAAAACCTGTTGCTGCATATATCAAGCAAGCGTAAAATCCATTTTCGACATAACATATGCAAATATTTGATAAAAATAACTTTTAAAACTCATCTAACGTCGAAAAAGTTATAAATATGTGAAATTGGTAAAAATAAAATTACTTTTACTATTTACCTTGGTGAAAAGCAACAGTGGCCCATTTGGAGCAGAAACTTCTAACGGTGATTGCGACAAATCCAGTTGACCATTCAGCTTCTCGTCTGTCACAGGTAAGAGGCGCTCCTTTGCTCTTTATTTTCATTCATTTTTTAATAATTTTCCCTTGAAAATCAGTTCTATGTGGCCACTTCTAAAATTTTAGGGTTGCGCCCATTGGCGCGGGTATCGGGCATGGACCCGCGCCAATGAGCTCTTTTATACAAAGGGCTCGCGCCACGTGGTGCGACTGTTCACAAAACAGCCGCGGCAGCGGCCGAACCTAAAAATCCGCCCAAAATTTCGACATTTAGACCAAATTGCATGGAATTTGAAGCTCATCAAAGATCTAACTAAGGGTTTTTGACCATATGAATGCAGGTAATCACTCAAAATGGCAATTGAATGGAAAGAACGAGAGCATGGAGAAGAGGATGAAGAAGCCATGCAAAACCAAGCTTGTATGAATGCACTTAGAAACTGTGGGCTGAAAAATTTCTTCCTCACACCATGTTTACGAGCTCAGCCCGAGCTCCTCCAGTATTTAATCAGTATCTGGGACGAACATGAACATGTGTTCAGGTTACGAGACCAGGTATTAGAACTGGAGGTCACCGATGTTTATTTCATCACTGGATTGTCCCACAGAGGTCCAATCCCCGTATTAACTGGAAGCAGACCATCTGGGGAGAAGATGGAAGAAGTGATGGCACGGGTGTGCCGAGGGGCACAAACAGGATCAGGAAGCAAGAAGGTGGATATCCACACTATCCCTGATCTGGCATTGAGAGTGGTTCTCCATACCATCACGCGGGCTGCTGGATCGCAGGCTCTGCACGAGGCCACAAACGCCCAACTCCTGCTGGCCTCAGAATGCATGGGTCCTTTACTGTTTAACTGGGCAGAAGCAGTAACAATCAACATGAAAAGGCATCTCACAAAGTGCAAACAGGGTAAACTGAAACAGTTCGGTTATGGTTCCATCTTGGTATCGTTCATTCTGGAATGCTTACCAATCTTCCAGGGCCAAGGGGCCACAGTGGCAGATCCGATACCACGAGAGCCAAGAATGGCTCGCTGGGCAGCATTGATGCCCAGATCTGGAGGTGGCCAATAGATGTCCTGGAGGCCGGAGTTTTTTAGGTGGTTACGGCACCAACTGATTGTCATGGAAGACTGGCCCTATGCAGGAACTGACTTTACTGGGGACCCAGATCTCCCACTACCAGAAGGAGACGACTGGGATGAGGAGTTGGGTAAGACCTCATATTTTGATTTTATGTTTTATGTTTTTTTTTTTTTTGTTAATATACATTCGTCCTAACACAATCATATGTGCATGCAGATGTGGGACCTGAGAGACCAGCTGGGATGTCTCCAATCTCCAGGAGGACACAACTCGCCCCTGAGATTCAGGAAGAGGGCACCGGAGGAGAGGAGCTGATCCAGAACCTCGAGGGGATTGCCCACGGGATCCCAGACTATGCCCGGCTAGCAGACGTACCGATGGCATACCAGCGCCACACAGTGGGAGTTCCGAGTCAGATCCACCGAATCCTGAGGCGCTTAGTGCGTGCAGTCACGTGCTATCATGAGCACCATGCGGATTAGTCTTTAGGATTTATACCACACCTATTTTTTGAGAGACATACCGTCTCCAGATGTACTAAGACGATTATCTATATTTTTTGAGTTTTATGTGACACACTCTTATGTAAACATTTCGATATCTATATATATATGCATATCTATTTCTGGATGAGTCTTTCTTTACATGTGATGATGATTTATAAATTGCGCAAATGTCTGTCTAATACCAAATTTGCTACTGCATCTGTTAATGTATTCAAATGCCTCGGTATATGATGATATGTAATGTAGTCAAAATTCCTTTCCATTAATCGAATACGCAAATACAGACGTAAAATGGACAGGTTCCTTACCGAATAGTGTCCGTTCATTTGTAACACTACAAGCTGTGAATCTAGGTACACGAGCAATTCACGGATACCAAGGTTTACTGCCTCGGTTAATAATTCCAACACGGCACTATATTCCGCGATGTTGTTCGTGGTACGTCCTAGACACACACCTTACAGGTCAATCAACTCACCAGCAGGATCATAGATTACCCAGGCTGCGGAAGACAAATTCCTGGTACTGCGGGAGGCACCATCCGCGAAACCAACAAATGGATGAATAGACATCTGCACAACCAGGAAGACCCGATCAACAGAAATATGTTTACAAAGCACACCACACTATGCACACAAATGACAATCATACACCTATGTACACACACCACACCAAGAAATCACTTCAGGCATAGTACTTTTTAAGGTACAGCCCATTTCTGGGCTGCGCCAGCCGGACTCCTTCGTAATCTATAAGCTCGTAGGCCCCATTTTTTAGAATCCACTTTACTATATAGGGCCTGTGTCACATAGGCTGGAGCTTCTCGGCTCCAAGCTTATCATGTGCTTGATCGTATAGGAGGACGAGGTCTCCTTCGATAAAAGAACAGGGAGAAACAGATTGATCAAAATGAGTTTTGACCCTCTTCTTTTGTGCTTCAATGATCAAAGCAGCTAGAAAACGGGTTTCATCCAATCGTTCGAGATACAGAAGACATTCTTCCTCAGCAGAAGTATCCGGTAAGAGTTCCACAGCTAATTTTAGCGAAGGAATCTCGCATTCAACTGGAAGAGTAGCTTCCAGACCGTACACCAATTGGAATGGTGTGAATCCGGTCACACTCTTAGCAGATGTTCAGTATGCCCAGAGAGCTGAGAACAGTTGGAGATGCCAACTAGATTTATGAATCCCAACTGTTCGCTGAAGCATAGTGACCAAAACCTTGTTCACCGCTTCAACCTGGCCATTCGCTTGAGGGTAGTATGGTGTTGAGCTGTCGTGACGCAAGCCCAACATTGAAGTCAGCTCCGCCATCATATAATCGTGGAAATGAGTACCGTGATCAGTGACGATGGCTTGAGGAACCCCAAACCGTGCGATAACGTGGTTGAATATGAATTGAGCAGCCGTTTTCCCGTCAACAGCTAGTGTAGGGATCGCCTCGGCCCACTTAGTGAAGTAGTCGACGACGACAATGATATACGCATGCCCCCCATCCGAGTGAGGGTTACACGTCATAAAATCCATGCCCCATTTCACAAAAAGGCCGACGGTAATAACGGGATGCAATGGCACTGGCGGCGCGCACATCTTGCGCTGAAAAATATGGCACGGATGGCATTTACGGACTGCAGTGATACAATCCTTGAATATGGAAGGCCAAAAATAACCTGCCCGCAGAATCTTCTAGGCAGTGGCGTACCCGGACATATGTCCGCCACAGGCACCACTGTGACAGTCATTTAAGACTTTCTCAGCCTCTTCCAAGGTAAGGCATCGTCAGAGCACCGAATCTACTCTAATGCGATATAAGGTATCTCCTACTATACGGTAGGGTTGGGACTGGTGCCGAATCCGACGGCGGGCAGTTTTATCCAACTCAGACCGAAATGTCGCAGTCTGAAGATACACTATTATGTCACCGTACCAAGGATCACGAGTACTGATGAGAAAAAGCATTTCGTCCGGTATATGGTCTTCAGAGTGTGAGGGAACAGAGTCGGTAGGGAGAGAACATATCAAATCTGCGAAGACCAGTGATTTAGTTGACTTGGTAGTGGTGAACTCCAAGTCAAACTCCTGCAGGATCACAATCCATTTGGAGTACTTTCTCCCTAGTAATTTTCTGGAAAGAATATACGTCATAGGGTTGCAGTCTGAAACCACTGTTATCGTGCGCAAAAGGATGTAATGGCGAAAGCGTTGTACGGCGTGTACTACTACTAATGCCAACTTCTCGACATGGGAATAACATGTTTCTAGGTCGAGAAGGTTCCGAGACAGGTAATAAACAACATGTTCATCACCGTCGTCGTCATCCTGCACCAAGACCATGGCGATGGTGCTAAATGCGGCGGCTAGATACAAAGTGAAGTCGCGGTGGTAGTCTGGAGGACGAAGCAACGGAGCATTGACTAGCAATGTCTTCAGCTTCTCAAAGGATTCCTGAGCGATTTCGTCCCAGTGAAAGGGAACGTTCTGCTTTAACAAACGAGTGAATCCTTTGGCCACCTCGGCATAATTCGAGATAAAATGCCGAAGAAAATTCGCTTTCCCTTGCAGACTCTGTAACTGATACAGGGAGGAGGGTGATGGGAGATTTACGATGGCCTTGACCTTTAGAGGGTCAAGGCGAATTCCATCTTTCGATACTATAAAGCCTAAAAGAAGGCCAAAATCAATGCAGAAGACGCACTTATGAGGATTGATCCTGATGTTGTAGCGTCTGCAACGAAGAAAGATCTCGCGGAGATGCTCCGGATGGTCCTCTCGCTTGCCCGAATGGGCTGGCAAGTCGTCCAGATAAGGCTGGACGATATGGCGAATGTCATGAAAAGCGTAGGAAATCGCATGCTGAAATGTGGCTCTAGCGTTCTCTAAGCCAAACGGGAGTTTTTTGTACGCGAAAGTGCCCCACAGACAGATGAATGTGGTCTTATGTTGATCCTTAGGTGCAATATTGATTTGGTTATAACCTGAGAAACCGTCCATTAAGGAATAGATCTCACTCCCGGCACATTCGTCGATGATCTGGTCGATAAACGGAGTGGGATAATTGTCCTTTGCACAGGCGCGATTGATGTCGCGATAATCTACACAGACTCGAATTGTACCCTATTTTTTATCAACAGGGACAATGTTAGACACCCATTCTGTAAGGGGGATACGATAAATAAAACCCGCATTCAGAATTTTTTCAACTTCTGCCTTGATGGCGGCAGCTTTCTGAGGATGCATGGGACGTAAGCATTGGCACACGGGTTTCGCACCTGGATAGGTTGGAATCTCGTGCACAACGATACTAGGATCAATTCCCGGCATTTCCTCGTAATACCATGCAAAAATGTCTCTGAATTCTTTGAAAAGCTCTGTATAGACTTGAATCTTATCGGGAGAACAAGTCACACCCACATGAATATTCTCAACAATCCCCGGTTTAATGAAGATGTTGATTGGAACAGTTTGAGTAATGTTACTCAGATTACCCTCCGAAAAGACCTCGTGCATTAAGATCGGTGTTTGAAGAGGAGGGGAAGGAACCTGAGTAGCATAACGCTCCAGAAAATCAGTCATTGCCCCCAAGCTGGGCATAAACGAGGAGCGATGATGTCCATCGCCCAAGGGCATCTCCTCAAGAGACATAGTTTCAATGATAGCCTCATCTGAAGGAAAATTCTCTCTGAGAGGATCAGGTGAATCAGCCTGACCAAGCCAGGGGGATTGCGAGTAGACGTCGAGAGCCATGCTCATCGAAGCATGCTGAGGAGGTGGACGGTTCGATGCGGCAACAATCTCACAGTAGCTGATCTCTACTGGCGTTAAAGGCATGGATTCTCCAAACTCATATACCTGCTCAGGTGTAGGAATAAGCCAGGGGTCATCGGACCTGGACAACATGTTGACTTGAGCGGTATTCAGTGGTGGTGCAGGGAATATACCCATGAGGACTGGGTCTTTGAAGAGACAAGGTCCTATACTGTCTGGGGGATTCAGAATTTGATCCACGTATGGCACGTTGTTCTTAGAGTTGGAGGTGAAAAATGACAACTGATCCACCGTGACAATCTTGCCCTCGTGAGGGAACTTAATGAATCGAAAGACGATAGACGACACCTAGAGCATGGCATGGGTCCAGCTGCGGCCAATAAGTATATTGTAGTTGAGTTTAGCGTCAACCACATCCACTTCCACGTTGACAATTTTCCCCTGTAATGTGATCGCAAGAATCTTGAGAACGCCCAGGGGTTTAGATTCCCGACCATCAAATGCCTCAAGGGCATTAGGAGATGACGACAAAGCTGGAGAGCCAATGGCCTTCCAGCAAGCGGAGGACATAACGCAGGTAGATGCACCCTCATCTATGATGGCCCTATGCATGTTCAGACCGTTAATCCTGACTTGAATGACCAAAGCGATTTGATGAGGAAGCCGGGGAGTAAAATTTTCCAGATCGAAGGTGAGAAGGCTCGAGTTGGCGGGATCAATGCCACCGATTGCAGACAGTAAAGCCTTTCGTTGTGAAGGAAAACTTTGAAGAACCTCAAGTGCAGACATAGCACATGGCGCTTGTGCCAGATCCTCAACAATACTATAATGTTGAGCAGCACGAGCATTTGGATTATAATAGGATCTTCGAAGAACACCCTTGGGGGTTGGCTTCACAACGGGTTCGAGAGTCAGCTTCTCGATTTCCAATGGACCGGAGGCACGTGGGGGAGGCGGCCCATCGGCAACTGCCTTCCCGGGTGCCTGCCGCGATTCATTGTAATCCTTCGACCTCGTAGCGACAGTGATAGGTGCATTACTCTTCATCATGAAAACCTGAGACCCAAACGGTGCAGATGGTGATGCCTGTTCGACCATCTGGGTCTGCTGAGATGGAAATGGCTCTTTCAAAACAACCGGAGTCCCTTTAGGGCCTTTAAGAAGTTGACTAACCTCAGATCATCATGGACAATCCTTAGTATAATGGTCCCCTTCACAGATGAGGCAAGGGAACATCGGTTTACGCTGGGAGCCATCCTCAGTTCGAGATTTAGATTCTGGTTTAGGGGCATCAGATTTTGATTTTCCTTTGCCCTTCTTCTTCCCCTTGGAGGATTTGTCCGCAGGATTGGCCTGGACGGCACTCACCTCCACGGTTTTACCAGAATCGGATGAGACGGGATTAGCAGAGGTATTGTTGGAAGAATTAGCCTTCTGCTTCCCATTCGATGACTTCTTCGAATTTTGAGAAACGAAACCAATGACACCATCCACCGCAGGGGTAGGCAGAGCCTTAGATGTTCCGGGTCGTGGAGCATCAGTCAAGATGTCATAAAGCGTGCCAGACTGCGAATAAACAAGATCCAAGTACTAGGCACGCGCGATAGCTTGTTCCTCCGTCACACACGCTCCCATCGCGATATCCCGAGCGATTTTATTCACAAAGGAGGTGGTGAACCAGTGAGTCAAAATCTGATCAGGTATGTGAAACTTGATCAGCCGACGACGGCGCCGCCACTCATGAATTTGATCTGAGATGTGAGTGGCCTTGTCCTACTTCAGAGAAGTCAGGAGGTGCGTCCCGGCCTCATACCGGACCGGTAACTGGAAGTGCGTGAGGAAAGCCATGGCTAAAGAGTTGAAATCTTGGAAAATGCCACGAGGTAATTCTATGTACCACTTAGCAGCAGCTCCTGTTAAATTACGTTGGAAGAGACGCAAACGGATGGAATCGTCGACCCAAGAGTTAGACGAACACCAGAGGTGATACGTCATCACATGTGCCTGGGGGTCTTCGCTAGCTTTTCCCTCAAACTTGGGACAATCACCTAGTATCTTGGTGGGAACCAGAGGCCAATATGGATTATGTAAAATCAGATCATTGGTCAACTTTGAAATGTCTGGCAGTTCCAAGGTAGCCAAGAATGGCAATGGAGGGTTAACTGCCATGCCAGGCCCAGGATGAGGTTCGGCGCCCATGCTCCACGATGGTTGTGAATATCCCTGGCCCCACGGGTTCTGTCCCACAGGATTCTGACCGTAGGGGGCATAGGTCGTATAACCAGACTGATTTGGATGCTGGTAACCATAGTGCGGGGCTTGATAACCAGGATATGGACCCTGATTAGGCGTTGGCCCCGTATAAGCAGCGTTTGGATTTGGCTGCTGAACGTAGGTAAAACCGAGAGGAGGAGGATAATACTGAGAGCCTCTGGGGTGGTTATAGTTCGGTTGAGACTGACCATGAGGATAATAACCACCCTGAGGATGAGTAGGCTGCTGAAAATTGGAACCCTGTGGAGCCTGGTACGTAGGGCGCAGCTGTTGATTTGGCTGCGGCATTGAATGAATAGGCTGCTGAGAAGAGTGAACGGAATGAGAGGGCTGCCCTGAATGAACAGGTTGACCCGAATGAGAGGGTTGACCCGGATGACCAGGCTGACCCGGATGACCAGGCTGACCCGGATGAACAGGCGACGCCGGTTGCGCAGGTTTTCCTGGTTGTAAGTGAGCCCCAGGTTGTACCGGATGGGCCGGTTGGCCTGGAGGCGGAACACCGGGTTGCACCAAATGAACCGGTTGGCCTGGTGGTGGAACAGGACCATGTGCTTGCTGGAAACCGATTTGACCTGAAGCAGAACCATAGGATGGTCCTGGATGATATGCAACGTTAGAAAAAACAGGATACTGCGGTTGCATCGGTAAAGAAGGCTGGATTTGCCCCCCAAGACCATAGACCGGTCCCGGTTGATACCCCGGCTGAGGCTGAGCAGGTTGACCAGAAGGGCTATAATACGATCCTTGTGGATTGTACAATGGCCCTTGCTAGCCTGCAGGGTAGCCCTGGATGAGCTGCCCCTGTGGGTCATACAGATAGCCAGGTTGGCCCGCAGGTTGGCCTTGGAAGGGCTGTCCATGTGGGTTATAAGCCTGGTTGTACGGTAAGCCTTGAGCATATAAATAAGCCTCAGGAGCGGGAAGGTGAAAAACCTCCCCGTGCTCATTTTATTGACCTGGGAAAGCATACAGGGGAGTGCCATCCTATGCATAGTGCGAAAAGAAAGATCGGTAAGGATCTTGGGGAAACGGTCCAGCTTCGGCGTTCGGCTGTTGTAAAGATAACCGATACTCCTCCGGAGACATATTCTCCGGTATAACAGTAGCTAAATAAACATCTTCAGGCGTTGGCCCAGCCCTAGTAGCAGATGCTGAGACAACAGGAGAAGAGGCGGCCACACAAACAGTGGGCCGGACGGGAATAGACATGACGGGCGTCGAAGGGGACACCCCAGGTGTAGTAGTAGCTGGCCTCGAAGCAGCAGATGATATTCCCATAGAGGCTACAGCTGAAATGATCTGACCTAGAGATCTGTATCCCTGTGGTAAAGAAGGACTTGCTGTCGACATGGTAGCCAGCTCAGAGTTGTCTCCCTCAAACAATCTACGTGGGAAGAGCTGATAATCTTCACCAGACATCGGAATTTCCTCACCAGAATCACTCATGGTTGATCCTGCCGTCAAATCACGCAAAATATGACGAGGACTAGGAGGAAATACAGCAGCAAAAAACGGTGAACCCAATGTAAGAGAAAGGAAATCAGCTCATAATCTCAATTTAGACACAGGGTCCGAAAAGGGCCAATTGAACTCAACTGGTCCTCCAAAGGGTTGCTCATCGAGAACCGGTCCCCCGTCAGGAAACTCGGAAACAACAGGCTGCTGTGGTTCAACAGAAGACTGAGAAGCTTTTGAAGAATCGTCCGTGTAAGGACTACCAGTAGACGAAACTGAAGGTTCAGCCACTGTGGCAAAAGACCAGAGAAAAAGAGAAAACACACACACGGGCTGAAAACGAGTTAAGACACACGATCAAACGGTCAAAAAGCAATGTCTAAATGGGTGTGTAATCGTGGGCGATTAATTTTACCACATTGGAAAGTAAGAAATTCTACCGTTTCATATTTTAAGAGTCAAGAAATGATAAAAAGATGACTCTATCTCTTTCAGAGTTGACACAAGCGTGAAAGGACAAGCACTTGACGGTCTTTTCATGTTTAGGGAGTCAGAAAAGACCAAATGACTGCTCAGGAAATACTAGGCACAAAGGGTGTACCAAATATCCGTGAACTGCAATATACACCTTGGTTTCAATAATGAAACAGAAATCAACCAAGGACTTTCCGTACGTGCAGGTAGTCTCCCCGAATGTTGTGTTCGGTGTATCACGGGTACAGGGCGGCAAACTCGGCTTCTTGTGGATAAAGGATTGAAAACCTAGAGGGGTATCCCTTTATATACGCGACGGTACGGGGAGCACAAGTCCGTACTAGTGCTGTCTAAAGCCAAAAGGCGAGCGACAGCTACTAGGTTTAACGACGCTAGAACACGTCTCTAGCCTAGACCTTCTAAATATGTTTCGTTAAGTTCCAATGCTGCCTTAGGTTAATTGAATAAATTTTACAGTTGATCTTCAATTAAGTTTCAATTTTCAGTCCCTATCGTATGTAGTGTCTTAAAAGACTCCTAAATGCAAAGCTACATGCCACAGTCCAACATTTCGTTCGATGAAAACTAGTTAGAGAAGTGTTGAGAGTTTTTACACAAACGAAATGAACGGAAGACAAAAAATGATATCTCTAATGCAACTAATGAAATTGAAAACTTTTCATCCAAATCACTAATCACTAGAAAAACTGAAAAGATCACAATTTGCACTAATTAACAAAAGCAAAAGAGATTTTTTTTTTTTTTTCAATGTCTGATAGCTAAAATTCACTAAACAAACTTGAAAACAAATGGAACAACTTGAGAAACAATTTTCGAGAGAGCGAAACAAACAAATTTCACTCAACAACACAAGCAATCAGATCCCCAAATCGACCAAAGTCTCTCAAAACAAAGAAAAGACTCAAAAGCTTCCAATGGACCGTGTGATCTAGGTCCAAGGAAAGACCAAACGAATTTCGAATGAAGGAACGAACAACCACCCAAAAATCGCAACAAAACAATGAACAACTATTTAGAGGGTGTGGAGAATCAATCAGACAGTTGACCGGACAATCAAAACACCAAAACTCCCAAGGAGGGCTCGATACACTAAGCCACTAGATGCCCTAGGGCTTAAAACGTGAAATCGATAGATAAAAGCAAACAACCAAAGGAAAGAGGTGAATTCCCAGCCAAACAAGACTCCAACACACTCAGGTAGTCGGAAAATCAAGAAGAAAAACACTGACCAAACCCAGAGATCTCAAGAATGAGGAAACTCAAAAACCTTACAGGAGTGGCGCAACTGTAAGGATGAAATTGGCGCCAGAAAGCAATTGGCACGGGCTAAGCAAAAGCAACATGCACCAATTGGCGCGACTGTCGGGTTAAAAATCGTGCCAGTCGAGTTTCTCAGCCAAAATAAAAAAAACTACTCCAGGGACAAATCAATGTAAACTAAGCAAACCAAGAAGTCAAAAATAGAAAAAAGAACCCAACCCAGAAGGCTCATCAAGCAAGGAAAAACATAAAATAATCAAAGCGAGACAACACAAATGACACAGTGAAATCTGGACGTTCCCCAGCGAAGTCGCCAATTTGTTGAGGACGTAAATCCCCTCTGCGGACAGAGGCGATCGCTACTAGCCCAACACGGGTCTAGCAACAATCGAACAATGCTACGATGCAAGTTCCTAGTTACGAATGAAAAGACTAGAGATAGAAGCCTACCTGGATTCCAATGCTATGGTCTGAAGAAGAAGCGTCCCCGTTCCTCAGCCTCGGCAGATCACAATCCCTCCACGATCTCCGCGGATGAACACCTGCACATGGAAGAAACAAACAGATACAAGCATAAAATCTGGCATACGTAACTAAACATCAGTTAGAAAGGATGTTACTCATATTAACATGATGGAAAACAGAGTGGAACCATAATCGTAATCATCTATTAAATAAAAAATGAAGAGATATTACAACCAAGTTCTGATGTCGTGGTCTCCTTCGGATGGGTCTCCAGTCATTCACGTCTCACAAAGCTCGCCAAGGAAAGGGAAAACCTCTCCAGAGTCTCTCGACGATGGTCTCCTTACTTGAGTCGGCCTTAAGGGAAAAAGAGGGCTCTTTACAGCACAAAGGCTCTTGGGAATATGGAGATTCAAAGCTTAGGCACTTCCAGACTAGCTTGCCATGGGATTGAGCAGGCTTTTATAGATGGGGAAGGAGGGAGTTGGGATCCCTATTATTATGGTATTGGCCCTATCAACAAGGAAGGTTCCATGGGAGGTGTCAAAACCACTTCCCTTCCATAGAACTTCCGCAGCCAAACCTCCCAACTCAAGATAGGCAATGGTTTCTGAGTTTGTTGGAACTCAACTTCCGCCATCTTTATTTAAAAAATAGTCCTTAAATTGGGTGGCGCGACTACTGCTCTGGGACAGAGCGCCAGTTGGCGCGACCTCTTTGCAGGATTTTCCCCATTGGCGCGAGTACTGAACTGTCTGCCCGCGCCAATGCAAAAAGGGATGTTTTTTCATGATTTTTGCAAGGAGATGTCTTTAGGGCAAATGAAGCTCATGCTTAGAGGAATGCATTGATGATGTTTTCAAGGCATGACAATGTTCACAGGTCACAAAATGGGTCCTCCATTGTGCGGGACGGGGAATGGTAGCGACGGTGACAAATTACTGTGTAACAGGAAGATCAAGGATAAGTGTTATGATATCAAATATTTGTGCATGCAATTTATTACTATTAATAAGCCAGATTAATTAGTGGTACTATAATTAAAGATTTAATTAAATCATTGTGCGGTAAGATATGATGCCGATTACATATGTGGCATTGAATAATAACTTATTAAACTATAGATGTGTCAAAGAAAAATCCCAACCGGGTTGGTGGCCTAAATATTATTCAGATAAGATGCATGTCAAACCTTTGTTAACAATTGGTTATTGTATATTATTTTCATTATACCATAATCATGTATGTAAACATTTGAATATTGTAATTTGATTTATATCTCGATAAGATTTTATTGCTAGAGGTAAAAGAAGATTATTATTTTTTAAATAGGTAGTTTTTTGAGGTGTATAGTTGTTACAAGTGGTATCAGAGTGTGGTCACACAATGGGGAAGTTGGGCCAACACAATAGCACGATAAGTCATCAATTGATTTTGTTTTTCTTTCATAAATTTTAAATGTGGAATTGTGCAAAGTACAAAAATAGATTTGTGCTAAACTACTATGAGGAGGGGATCTGGCCATCAGGAACCTAGAAACATAGGATAAACCCATCCTATGACCAACCCTGAGGTCAATCCCAAAATGTGGTTGCAGTTAAGCATAGACCAACACCAGAAAACAAGAAGAATGTTAGCAGAACAACAACAATAGACAAACAAGTTGCTTGAAAGTATGTGGCAACTCCAAAGAGAGATGCTCAAGGTTCGAGGTGACAATGAAATATTGATGAGAGAACAAGAAAGGATATTAAAAAGCCTTTCAGACCAATAGAATCACGCTAATGAAAAATCTATTCCAAAGAGGGACACTCAGGAGGAAGGAGAACAACGACAACCCCTACATGATAATCCCGAAGGAAGTAGAATGCCACAAAGTAATAAAACTCGAACTTACAATGAGGCTGAATCTGGGAATATTTTAGAACAAAAAGAGTTGAAGAAACAAAAAGTGTAATTACAGGGTGAATTTTGAAATATTAAGCCTCCCACCTTTGACAGGGAAGCCTAAGAAATGGCAAAAGCATGGATAATAAACATGAAAAATTACTTTCATATGTATGAATATAACAACAAACGGAAGGCTCATTTAGCCATTTATCAATTGTGGGAGAAAGAAACATTGTGGTGAGAGGAGGTTAAGAATGTGCGTGCAATAGAAGATGAAAATGTAACTTGGAATGAGTTCCAACAATATTTCAAGGATATGTATCTCACTGAACATTTCTACGATGAAAATTCCTGAGATTTCCATGATCTAAAATTGGCGGAAATGTTTATAGATAAGTATTTTATGAAATTTACTTCATTATTATGATATGTACTTATTTGGGCAATGAGAAGGTGAAAGTGCAATGATTTTTGAGCTGTTTTCCTTTGCATATGAAAGAGAAGAATTAATTCGTGAACCCAAAAACTATGGATGAAGCAATAAGGAAAGTGTGGATGTGCTATCCGCAATCCAAAGTTAAGGGATAAGCTAGAAAAATTTCACCAATAACAAAAATAACAGATCTGGAAACTATAGGAACGTTGCAAGGAATCAACTGAGTAAACACAATGGAAAAGGTCAATCAAAGACCAAGTGGGCTGGTGAGAAGTGACATACCAAAGCTTCTAGAAAAACTAACATTGGGGAGTCTCAAAAACCCTCATTAAAATGCTGGGGGTGTGGGGAGGCACATAATTTCAAGAATTGTCGTCATCGAGGAAGAAATGAAGTGGAAGAAAACCTGCAAGAGGCATCGACTGTGGGGGATGTAGATCAAAAAATACCCAGAAGCAATGCATCTCTAGAGGATCGGCAAGAAAACTTCCAGCCAACCATGATAGAGTTAGAAGGTAAGATAGAAACCCAATCTATTTCTATTTTAGTTGATCCTCGAGCTATCTTGAGCTATGTACACACTCATATAGTTGAAAGCTATAAATTACAGAACTAGAAATTTAAGAATCCTTGGTTAGTTCAGCTGGATATAGGGGCAAGAAGGAGGATCAATGCCAAAGTAACAAATTGTGAGTTGATTGTTGGGAATCAATACATCATTGTGGAACTCAACATTCTTCCCCTGGGATCTTATGACATTTTATTGGGGATGGATTGGATGGAGAGACATTGGTCACTGGTGGACTATAAGGAAAAGGTTATCTATTTTAAATCAAAGGATGGAACAAGACAATAATTTCAAGGCATTAAGAAACCATTGCAATTATGACCTATCACAACCTCTCAATTAAGTAAATGCATAAGGAAAGGATGCCAACTCTATTTCATTCAAGTGGGATTCACCAACTCCAAAGATAAGACCCTTATGCTGGAAAACATTCTTATTATGAAAGAATTCTAGGATGTATTTCCTGAGGAGATCCCAGGACTGCCACCGAAAAGGGGCATAGACTTTAATATAGAGCTAATACTTGGAGCAACACCTGTGTCCCGAACTCCTTATAGGATGAGTATACCATTTCTAACAGCATTAAAAATGCAGCTACAGGTGTTACACAACATTTTGTCACTGTCCCTACAATCCCCATCCCACACATTGGAGGACCTTTTCTGTGACTTATATGAAGTGTCATGCCTTGCAAAACATGTCATTACATCCCTTGCCATGAGGAGAACATTTCCTCTATTGAATCTTTCTAGAACAGACCATCAAAAACTCATGCTTTTGGGTTGGCGCTGGCAGGAAGTTATGGCATCGTGTTGATAAAGGGAATTAACACTGGGCCTCATGCCCATTGGCGCTCTATCCTAGTGAGATTCCCGCACCAAGCTATTTTTGGAAAATTTTTTAAATATAGAAGCGAATTTTATAAGCTAACTACTTTGTGAGCAATTCATCTTGGGTTGTTTGATTGTGCAACGATGAGCACCTTCCTTTGGCTCCTTGTTTCCTCCTTTTGGGGAAACCTCCCAAAGGATAAGGACTCCCTTCCACCATTTGAGGGATCCCAACCTCCTCCCCTCCTTCTATAAATACACCTCTCTCACATAGATGCAGCTAGGTGAAGAGGAATTGCTGAATATTTTGTTGAAACAGTCTGATATAGCTAGTGTGAGATAAAGTAGATAGAGAGACCCTTGTCGAGAGAGAGCTTAGGCTTGTTTCCTTGCCTTGTCTAAATTACCCAACGAATGCTCGAGAAGTGTTTTGACTGGACCCGCTGAAGGAGGCTATGACATCAAGGCTCCAATTGTAATCTCTTTCTTTCTCTTAATATATACATGACTGATGTTTTGGTTCCCATATTTTTTTTATGTGATTTATCTTACACAATACATTTAATCTTCCTTGATTGATTAGCTAGTTATGAATGAAATTATTGTCATGTATGATGCTTTCGTCCTTTGATCTTTGTGCAGGAACCCAAGTACCTTTGTTGGATGATCCTGATGTGTCAAGACAAGGATCACGAGACCAATGCTATAGCTACAATAACCGCGTTGGATCACAGCTAGGACAATATACCCCAACTTGTTTCATTCATTAACTGGGAACCGAGACATTGGCATGTCCTCTTGCTGGTAGACCCACCCTAGGGATAGAGGGATCACCTCTGTTTGCAGTGGATATTTACCTACACAACAAGTTAGATACTCCACTGGGGATCAATGGGTGTTTATCTTCTCATTGTTTGTTGATATTTTGACTTGTCAAGTCAACATGAGTCGTTTGATTTCTTTTATGCCTTGCTTGAATTGCCTGAAAATTTTGAATTATCCTCTTCAGTTCCAGAGTGTCAAGTATGACCTCTGCTCAGTGGTTTTATCCTTTTCCCATAGTTTTCTATCTTGGCGTGGTTTTTCCTTCAATAGGCATGCCAATTTGGCACTTGTTGCTTTTGTCACAGGTGTGCCAACCCCTATTAGGCGCAAATTATAGCAATATAGTTGCGCTGAATCCTGTAGGATTTTATTTGACCTCCTTGCTGAGTTTTTTGTTAGTATTTCTTGGCTCTAAATTGGTTCTTTTCCTTGCAATTGGTATTTTGAATTTTTTTTGACTCTATAGCCTCGGTCTTCTCAGCTATTTTTCCATTCTCCTATTAGTGAATTTTGTAGCCTTAGGGTTTCTAGGTGTCCTATTTTGTTTGTCCAACCTTCTCCTTATTGAGCCTTCTAAGCTGACTTCGAGTCACTTTGATATTTTTCATTTCAATTCACTGAATAATTGTGTTAGTCTTTCTTGATTCTTTGTGTCTTTGGATTGTTGGATGATCACATTTTCTTTTGTTTAACTCTCCATTTCATCACTTCGAGCATCGATCACATTGCTCATTGGATTGTTTTGAAATCATTTTGTTTGCTTGGAAGAGTGCATCCTTGTTTTGAGTCCGTTTTATGTTTCTATTGCATTTGATTTATTCATTTTAGATCTCTACATTCGTAAGGGTAAAAACTAGGGTTTGGTTTTCTTTTTACTGTAACAGTGCATTGTGTTCATCATTCATCTAAAAAAAAATTTGCATTCTTTCACTTGAATCGAAAATCAAAAGTTCTTTTGCATAACTATCTCTTTGTGAACTAGGAAAGAAATTTTTTTTTTTCTTTTGGTTGAATTAGATGCATTAGTGAAATTATTCTTATGTTTTCATTGATTGCTACTTTGTTAAATATTCCTATCCTTCTCTTACTTAGCATTCATCGAATGGAAATGATGTTCTTTTGCATGTAGTGTGCATTTAGGAATTCAAGATCACATTCGTTAAGGCCATGAAATTGAAACATTAATTCAAGGTCAACCTTAAAATAAATTCAATCAATCTAAGGAAGCATTGAAACCTAACATACATATTTAGAGGCCTAGGCTAGTGACGTCTTCTAGCGTTGTGAAACCTAGTAGCTGTCGTCTTCCATCTAGCTTTAGACAGCACTAGCATGGAATTTTTCTCTCCGTACCATCGCATATATAAAGGGAGACCCTCATAGGTTGCAATCATTTATCCATAGAAAGCCGAGTCTGCCGCCCTGTAACCGTGATACACAAAATAAAACATTCGAGGAGACTATCTACATGTATGTCAAGTCCTTGGTCATTTCTCTTTCATTTTATCACCAGATGTATATGGAAGTTCAAAAAAACTTGGTACAGCCTCTTGCTTAGATTACCTAAGTAGTCATCTCAATATTTTCGCGACTCCCTAAAAGGTGAAAATATCATCGAGCACTTTTCCTTTCACACTCATTCAATATGAAGTGACTAGAGTCACATTTTTCTTGTTTCTCGACTCTTAAAACATGAAACAATGGAAAACCATTTCAATTTCATAAAATTAGCTACCTATGATCACATGTCTGTTACAATTATTCTTCTTGGCTTGTTTTTGTAGTTCCTTAGTGTTTGATCTTGAAGCCTTGAATAGGCTATCTCATTTTTATTCCTGTGTTGAAAGGTTGTCACAGTGGTGGAAACGCCAGTTTCTTCATCTTCTTCAATACCTCCTAGTGGTAGTCCTTTTCCTGACGTTCCTTTGGAAAAACCTCAGCCCACTAGGTTTGTCGAGACTTTGCAACCTATTCGCCTACGTGTCTTACCTCTCGCTACCCGGTATCCTCCTGAATGTTCGGTTGATTTCAATTTTCCATCTCCGAGTGCTTGGTCTAGTTTTGGGAGTGAGGAATAATTCCCTCCTCTCACTTCGGGATCGCCATTATTAGCTGCTGCTTTACCCCCCAGTCCTCGTCATCTATTCGACGATCTTATGACCTCGTCAGATATGGATTCTTCGAGTCCTATTGGAAGTGAAGAGCTGCATGCTTCTATGGGGGATTATTAGCTTTTCCCAGAAGATTTCTCGTATGTCTCCAGTCAACCTTCTCCCTAATTGGTGTCTCTTCCACCCAGTTATCGTACTTTTGGGTATATCATTTCTAGTGTGACATCCATGGCACAGTCCACTGCAGTGGTTCCCACTGGAAGCTTGGTTTTTCCTACATTAGGAATGTCACCCTCAACACCCATCTCATCGGCCACTGTTACATCTATCCCGGTCCGACCTACTATTTGTGTGGCTTCATCTACATCGGTTGTTAGTACGACTCAGTCATCAAGGTCTTCTGCTATTCACAGGTATATCTTTATGAATCCCACATTGCCTGTTAGGCTTGCCATGAGTGGATTGCAACCTTGCATAGTAGAAACCCAACCTGCGTCCACTACACCCATGGTTTCTACCTATACATTCGACGACTATCTGTTGGATATTAAATAACAGTATGCTACATCTCCTGATTCTCAGCTACAGAATTCCATACCTCAGGGTTCTTAGCAACCACAAGCTCCTAGAAATCCTCCCCACCATTATGATGTCTACGGTAATCCTGTATATTTTCCTCCCATCGACCCTAATCAAGTTTTTTATTTCCCTCTAGAAAATCCCTATCAGACTGTTGCTCATCAAGGGAAATTATTACAGGGAAAACCCTCGGGTCTACAAGGACAACCCTTATAGAGACAACCTTTGGTCTAGTAGGGGCAACCCTTTGGTCCTCGGGGACAACCTTACGGTCTGCAAGGACAATCCTTACAGGGATAACGTTTGGCCCAACAAGGGAAACTCTACGGTCCGTCTGGTCAACCTTAGTTTCAAAAAGGAGCTTCTTATGTTCCTGGGGGGGGAAAATGTATACACCAGAGGGACAACCTTTTATGCAACAACAACAAACTTATGTTCCGCAAGGCCAAGATTTTGTAAAGAAATTATAGCCCTACGGTCTTGCTCTGCATCAACATGGTTTTCAGGGGAAACCTTGTCCATCCCAACCATCGAGCCAACCTCTTCCACAAGGGAAACCCGGTGGCTCTCAGTATCCAGGCCAACCTCCTCTGTAGGGACATCCTGCCCAACCTTAGCAGCAGATTCACACTCCTCAACTCGCTCAACAGCTGGTTCAACCTGTTCAACCTATTCAATCCGCTCAGTAGTCCATTTAACCTGCTCTGCAGGGACAGCCTGCTCAACCTCAAGGCGCTACTTACCCTCCTCAAGGTCAATTTCAGGCAGTATATAGTGCGCCCCAAGGTTTCACTCATTACCCTCAAAGTCAATCCCAGATGGTGTATAATCCACCTCAACACAATGCTTACATTCTTCAACAAAATACATATATTCCTCAGCAAGGACCTCAATGGTATGCTCAGAATCAGTATCCCGGACCACAACCCTAGTAGGGGCAGAAATATCAGGCTTAGAATCCTCTGGGACAAAACATATGAGGGAAGAATTTATCTCAACCTGGGTGGAAAACTAACACTGGTATTTATCAACATCCTCCAATGCCTTTTAATCCTCAATTACCATTTCTTGCTACGTTGGAATTGCCCGATGTGTCAAAGTTAACGAACGATCAAATCCTTCATAGCCCGCATTGGCCTCTAGTTCCAACCAAAATCCCTGGTGATTGTCCCAAGTTTGAGGGCAAGTCCGGTGAAGACCCCCAAGTGCACATTATGACATACTATCTTTGGTGTTCCTCAAACTCTTGGGTTGAGAATTTTGTCTGACTCTGTCTTTTCCAATGGACTCTTACTAGTGCCGCTACCAAGTGGTACATCGAGTTATCTCATGGCATCTTTCAGGATTTCAATTCTTTAGCAATGGAATTTCTCACGCACTTTTAGTTACCGGTTTGGTATGAAACAGGGACGCACCTCCTCACATCCTTGAAGCAAGATTGAGCTACCCATATCTCAGATCATATTCATGAATGGAGGCGTAGTCGCCGCCTGATCAAGTTTGAGATTCCTGATCAGCTTCTAACTGATCTATTTACTACCTCTTTCATCAGTCCTATTTCTAAGGAGATTTCTATGGGGGCATGCGTCACTGAGGAACAAGCCATTGCTCGTGCCCAGTACCTTGATGTTGTGTACTTTCAATCTAGCATGTTGTAAAATCTCTTTCTTGATACTCCTAGAACTGGAACTTCCAAATCACTAATGACGCCATCCGTCGACGGTATCATTGGTTCTTTTTCTCAGACTTCTTAGAAGTCTTCTCCTCTGAATCATGGGAAGAAAAAATCTACTCTTTCCAATGATATTGCTTCTCAATCGGTCCCGAATTCTGGTAAAATCGTGGAAGTCAATGTCGTTCAGGAAAATCCAGCAGAAAAAACTTCCAAGGGTAAAAAGAAGGGTAAAGGTAAGGCCAAATTGGATACCCCAAAACAAGATTCACAGAAATCTTGTGCTGATGATAGTTCACAGTGTAAATTGAAGTATCCTTGCTTGATTTGTGATGAAGAGCATTGCACCAAGGACTGTCCTTGATGGACCGAAGTGAATCAATTTCTCAAAGGCACCATAGGAACTCCGGTCGTTCTCAAAGAATCATTTCCATCACAACAGACTCAGTTGGTAGAGCAACCTCAGTCCTCTACCCCATTTGGCTCTCAGGTTTTCATGATAAATGGCTCTGCATCCATTTCCATAGCTACCTGGTTGAAAGATTATACTGAATCACATCAGGCACCGATGAAAGAGATCATTGATGGTTCTCCTCCTCTGCCTACTTCTAGCCTTCTTCAAATTTAAAGGCCCAGTACTGAGCCCATTGTACGACCACCTTCCAAAGGTGTACTCCATAAGTATTCTTACAATCCTAACACCCATGATGCTCAACATTATAGTATTGTTGAGGATTTGGCCTAGGCGCCATCTACGATGTCTGCATTAGAAGTATGTCAGAGTTGTCAGTCTCAACGAAAGGCTTTGTTATCTGCCATTGATGAGATTAATCATGTTGATTCGAGCCTTATCACTTTCAAATTCAAGAATTTTATCCCACGTCTCCCTCACCAGCTTGCACTCATCATCCAAGTTTACATTAATGGACTGAATATCCATCGAGCGGTCATGGACGAGGGTGTGTCTATGTGCGTCATGTAATTTTCTTGCAGGAAAGCTATTGGTTCTCCAGCTTTGAATTCATCTCCAAATTCTGTAGAAGCATTTGATGCAAGGGAATCTAAACCTCGTGGTGTTCTTGCTAGTTTACCGATTACTCTAGAAGGGAAGACAGTTAACATCAAGGTTGAAGTATTTGACTCCAAGATTAATTAAAATCTTCTCCTCGATCGCAGCTAGAACCATGCCATGTTGTGAATTCCATGCACTCTCTTTCCTATTTTGTGATTTCTGCATGAAGGAAGGATCGTTACTATCGATCAGTTGTCATTCTTCACTTATTCTTCTGATAACAACGTTCCATATGTGGATCAAATTCCTATGCCTTACAGAAGCGTACGGTCGGTTCCCTTCAAACATCCTATCCTCATGGGTATTTTTCCTCTTCCTCCACCCAACATTTTTCAGGTTAATATGATCTCCAGGTCTGAAAATCTGTGGATCACCCCTTCGCCCAAGTAGATTGATTCATTTGGAGATTTGATGCCATTAAGTTCAATAGAGATTTATTATTGTGAACTTATTTCGGCTTCAGATCCTCTGCCTCGTGATCATGCTTCTTTGGGCATGTCTCTTGATACTTATTCTCAATCCCCTTGGCTCGGAAATTCAGATTCGCCTGATCCCTTGAGAGAGATATTTCCCTCCAATGAAGCCATCATGGAAACTATGTCTCTCGAGGATCCTCCTTGGGACAATAGTCATCATCGTTCCTCGTTCATGCCTGGCCTTGGGGCCATGTCTGCATGTCTTGAGATATTTTCTTCTCCGGTTCCTTCTCCTCTGCTTCAAATTCCTATTCTGGCACACAAAGTTTTTACGGAGGGTAACCTGAGTAATATCACACAAACGATGCTTATCGACATTTCCGTCACACCAGGAATTGTTGAGAACATCCATATTTGGGTGACCTATTCTTCCCATGAAGTTCAGGTTTATAATAGCATTTTCCACAAGTTTCATGACGTCTTTGCATGGTATTATGAAGGAATGCCTGACATCGATCCAAGTATAGTGGTGCATGATATTCCTACCTATCCTGGTGAAAATCTTGTTTTCCAACATCTTCATCCGATACACCTTAGAAAGGTTGCCGCTATAAAGGGAGAAGTTGAAAAAATTCTCAAAGTTGGTTTTATCTATCTGATTCCCTTGATAGAATGGGTTTCCAATATTGTTCATGTAGATAAGAAATAGGGTTCCATTCATGCCTATGTTGATTACCATGACATTAATTGTTCTTGCCCTATGGATAATTATCCTACTCCTTTTATTGATCAAATCATTGATGACTATGCTGGGAGTGAGATTTTTTCCCTTATGGACAGAATTTCTAGGTACAACCAGATTAATATTCTTCCAACTAATCAACATAAGACCACCTTTATTTGTCCTTGGGGTACTTTCACTTATAAAAAGTTCCCTTTTAGTCTGAAAAATGACGGGGCTACGTTTCAGTGAGAAATGTCATATGCTTTCCACGATATCAAGCACATTGTTTAGCCTTATCTGGATGACCTTTCGGCTCATTCAGCTAAGCATAAAGACCATCTTGATCATCTTCGTCAGATTTTTATTCGTTGTCGATGCTATAACATCTAGTTGAATCTACATAAATGTGTCTTCTACGTTGACTCTAGTAGAATCTTAGGGTTTACTGTTTCAAAAGACGAGATTCGTCTCGATCCACTCAAAGGTGAAGCTATCGTGAATCTCCCCTCTCCATCCTCATTGCATCAGTTGTAAAGTCTATAGGGGAAAGATAACTTATTATGTCATTTTATACCTAACAATGCCTAAGTGGCTAAAGGATTTACGTGATTACTGAAGCAAGCCATCTCGTTCCTCTGGTATGATATCGCCTAAAATTCCTTCAATGCATTGAAGACGTTTCTTGTTAATGCTCCTCTATTGCATCCTTCGAATTATCATCACGATTATTCCCTCTATTTGGCCACAACATTTAGCATGATTTCCATGGTTTTGGTACAAGACGATGATGATGGTGACTAGCATGTCATTTATTATTTGTCTCGTAACCTTCTCGATACTGAAACTCAATATGCACATGTCGAGAAGTTGGCGTTGGTTGTTGTTCAAGTTGTTCAACATTTTCACCGCTACATTTTTTAGCGTACAGTGCATGTGATTTCTGACTTCAACCCTATGACCTATATATTGTCTCCTCAATTTCTGGGGGGAAAGTACTCGAAGTGGATTTTCAACCTCCAAGAGTTTGATTTGGAGTTCACTACAGCTAAGTCGAAGAAGTCATTAGTCTTTGTTGATTTGATCTGCTCTCTCCCTTCTGACTCTGCTCCGCTTGGTTCCAAGGAACGCATTCTGGACGACATGTGTTTTTCTGATTAGAACCCTCGATACTTGGTACGGTGATATCATCGTATATATTCAGAATTATACCTTCTGATATGAGTTGATGACGGATGCTCGCCGACGCATCCATCATCAATCACAACCCTATCGTATAGTCAAAGATACATTGTACCGCATCAGAGTTGATTCCATTATCCACCGGTGTTTGAATCTCAAGGACGTTGAGAAAGCCTTAAATGATTGTCACAGTGGCACTTGTGCTGGTCACATTTCTGGTTATGCTATTGCACAGAAAATTCTTTGTGTTGGGTATTTCTAGCACACTATATTTAAATATTTCATTGTTTCTGTCCGGAAGTGCCATGATTTCTAGATCTATCAATGCAAGATGCACACGCTACCTTCCCATTTCCACCCTGTCATTACCGTTGGTCCCTTTGTGAAGTGGGGCATCGATTTTATGACATGTAACCCTCACTCAGCCAAGGGGCATGCTTATATCATCGTATTTGTTGACTACTTCACCAAATGGGCCGAAGTAATGCCTACACTTACGGCTGACGGTAAGACAACATCACATTTTCTATTCAATCATGTAATTTCTAGGTTTGGTGTCCCTCAATCCATTGTTATTGATCATGGTTCCCATTTTTGGCATTTTATGGTGAAGGAGGTGACTTCAAAGTTGGGTCTGCGTCATGACAACTCAAAATCGTACTACCCTCAGGCCAATGGCCAGGTTGAAGCTGTGAACAAATTTCTCGTCACTGTGCTTCAACGTATGCTTGGGATGCACAAATCAAACTGACATCTCATGTTGATTTCGGCTCTTCAGGCTTACCGAACCTGAGTTAAGGATGTGACCGAATTCACTCCATTTTAGCGTGTTTATGCTCTGGAAGCTACCCTTCCGATTGAATGTGAAATACCTTCGCTCAAGCTAGCTGTTGAATTTCTACCGAATACTTCGCCAGAAGAAGAGTGTATTCTCTACTTAGAAAGGCTGGATGAAACTCGCCACTTTGCTGCTCTGGTCACTGAAGCACAATGAAAGTAGGTCAAAGCTCATTTTGACTAGTCCGTTTCCCCTCTTTCCTTCATAGAAGGATACATCGTCCTCATGTACGACCAAGCTCATGATAAGCTGGGGGCAGAAAAATTTCAAGCCATGTGGATGGGCCCTACATCGTTAAATGTGTTTTATGAAATGGGGCTTATGAGCTTGTTGATTATGAAGGTCATCCTGTGGATCATCCCAGAAATGGGTTGTATCTTAAAAAATACTATGCATGAGTCCTTCGTGCATGTTTTGTGTACATAGGTGTTCTTTTCATTTTTTTACATTTTTGGCTTTGTGTGATTTGCGAGTGTTTTCCTGCTTATTGGATCAATTCTTATTGTGCACATGTCTATTACCCCTTATGTCGGTTTCGCAGATGGTGCTTCCCGCAGTACCCAGAACTTGTCTTCAGTGGCGTGGGTGATTTATGATCCTCTCAGTGAGTCGATGGAACTTCAAGGTATCTTTCTAGGACGAACTACAAACAATGTCACTAAATATAGTGTTGTTATTGAGCTATTCACCGAGGTTATTACCCTTGACATTCGTGCATTGGTTGTTAACCTAGACTCACAACTTGTTGTTCTTCAACTTAATGGACATTATTATATTAGAAACCCTCACATCTTAAGGTTGTATTTATGTGTTCATTTAATGGAAAGACATTTTGAATACATTACATATCAACATATTCCTAGAAGAATGAATGCATTAACTAATACAATAGCTAACATTGTATTATATGGACATTTGTTTAATTTGTAAAAAAAAAATCATCATAACATGACAAGATCCATATAGGAAAGTAGATGTATGTATATATATATCGAATGTTTCATCCATGTGCATCATAAGTTCAAAAAATATGTAAGTTTCGGTTACATCCTAATACATCATGTCTCTCAAAAAATATGTGGAAATAAAACCTTGGTGTCTACTTAGTTGATGCTCATGATAACACGTCACGGCCCATACAAGCCGCCTCAGCAAGAGGTGGACATGATTTGACACCCCTGCAGTGTGTCTCTAGTATGAAAGAGGAACACCATCGAATTTCTCATAGTCCAGGATCCCATGGGAGATTCCCTCCAAGTTGTGTATTATTTCCTCCTCCTCGCCTCCCTTACCATGAGGGGCTGCATCAAAATTGGGAGGAATCCAGCTCACTATCAGGGACATAGCTACAGGTCTCTCTGGGCCAACATCTGCAATTACATGGATTAATGTCAGAACATGTATAACAAAAAATATCATAATACTCATCAAAAATAAAAATGAGTCTTACCCAACAATTCATCCCAATCCTCTCCTTATAGGAGTGGGAGATTTGCATCGCTGGTAAAATCTGTGCCAGAGTAGCGCTAATCCTCCATGACGATTAGCTGTTGGCGGAGCCACTCAAAGAACTCTAGTCTCCAGGACATCTGTTGACTGCCCCTTGACCTTGGCATTAGAGCTGCTTAATGGGCCATCCATGGCTCCTAGGTTGGTGGTGTCGAAAATATCACCCTGTGACACTGAAATATTTGTAGTCGTACCAAGATGAATGATACTAGAATGGACCTGTAACCAAACTACTTCATCTTCGTTTTCATGAACTTTGTCAGTTGACGCTTCATGTTGATTTTCATTGCCTCTGCCCAGATGTAGAGGGTCGGTGCGATGCAATATACAGGAAGGACTAGCTATGTTTTTGTGCCTTCGTGTGGTGCCTACGATCCTATAGCTTGTGTTATGGTGTGAAAAACTACCTTTAGTGAAAAATTTGGAATAGTTTGGATGTCCAATTTTCCGCTTCCCGTTCCTTTCCTTGCCCCTGGGCACACCCTGTCAATAACCATACTCATGTTCTAAATTGAGGGCTGGGTGTTGGTCAGGATTGGTACTGCCCCCCTCCACGATAGTCCAGTTATGAAATAAACTTCTGAGGATTCAATCTCAAGTTCCTCGTCATGAATAATGATTTTTTCCTGATCAACATCCCAAACACTGATCAAGTACTACAACAGCTCCAGTTGAGCTCTGTGACATGGTGTTGTAAAGAATTTATTGATCTTGCAATATCATAGAGATTCTATACATCTGTTATTTCTCATGGCTTCCTCATCTTCTTTACAGTGTTCTCGTTCTTTCCATTCGATCACGATTTTTTCGTTTCACACCTACAAAAGCATTCATATGACTGTCATTTTAGAAATGTAAAGCTTTTGAATCATTAATTTTGGCCTCCTTGTCTACAGTTACATGCTAAAATTTACTGTCGTGGTTGGCGCAACTATTTTGGAAATACTCACGCCAATTGGCGTGCCCTAGTTCAAATTTTAGGATGATTGGCGCGGGTTTGTGACCAATTTCCGCGCCCTAGTTTTTGAAAATTACCCCTATATTTACAAATGTGGGGTTGTAGGTAATGAAATTACAATCAAAATTCAGGGAAGGATGTTAGCTCTTACCTGGAACTAACGGATTTGAGATTGGTCTTCCGGATTGTGCGCTGTCGACACTGTAAAATCGCAGTGAAAAAGGGTAACAATTTTCTCACAAGAGGTAAAAGTGAAAAGTAATTTATTTTTTACCATATTTGGCATTTTATAACTTTTTAGAACCCTAATTACATTTCATTTTTTATTATTTCACTAGGTTATTTCGAGAAATGGGTTTTACATGCATCTCTTGTGCAATGACATGTTTTCAACATAATGACGATGAAGTAATGAGTTGTAATTTATACTTTTTCACAATTGGTAAAAACACGAAAAATTTACTGTTGGAGTCATCTTTCAGCTCTTTTCTGACTCTTGAAAATTGAAAATATTGTTGATACTCTTGTCGTTTTGAACTCGTTAAATGGCTATGAAACGATATCTACCCACTATACGTTTACCCCTTTTTCGGGTAAACATTACATAGCATTTTGTCACCATCCCTGCAATCCCCATCCCGCAAATTGGAGGAAATTTTCTATGACTTATATGAAGTTTCATGCCTTGAAAAAAGTGTCATTTCATCCCTTTCCATGAGGAGAACATTTCCTCTGTTAACGTTTCCTAGAACAGACCATGAAAAATACATGATTTTGGGTTTCCACTGGCAGGATGTTATGGCCTCATGCCAATAAAGGGAATTAATACTGGGCCCCACACTCATTGCCACTCTGTCCCAGTGAGATGGCGGCACTGAGCTATTTTTGGAAATTTTTTAAATATATAAGCGTCCAAGCTAACTACTCCATGAGCGAGTCAGCTTGGGCTGTTCGACTGCACAACGATGAGCACCTTCCTTTGGCTTCTTGTTTCCTCCTTTTGGTGCAACCTCCCAAAGGATAAGGCCTCCCTTCCACAATTTGAGGGATCCCAACCTCCTCCTCTCCTTCTATAAATACAGATCTCTCACATAGATGTAGCTAGCTAAATATGAATTGCTGAATATTTTGCTGAAACAGTCTGATATAGCTGGTATGAGATAGAGTAGAGAGAGAGACCCTTTTTAAGGGAGACCTTAGGCTTGTTTCTTCACCGCGTCCAAATTACCTGATGAATGATCGAGACGTGTTTTGATTGGACCCGCTGAAGGAGGCTGTGACGTCAAGGCTCAAGTTGTACTCTCTTTATTTCTCTTAATGTATACATGACTAATGTTTTGGTTCCCATCTTGTGTTGATGTGATTTGTCTTACACAATAAGTTTAATCTTCCTTGACTGATTAGCTATTTATGAATGAAATTATTGTCATGTATGCTCCTTTCGTCCTTTGATATTTTTGTAGTCACTTGAGTACCATTGCTGAAGGATAGCAACATGTTGGGACAAGGATCGGGAGACCATTGTTGCAGCTACAACAACCGCATTGGATCACAGGTAGGACAATCTATCCCAACTCATTTCATTTGTTAACTAGGAATCGACACATTAGCATGTCATTTTGCTGCTAGACCCACCCTAGGGCTAGAGGGATTTCCTCCATCTGCAGAGGGGATTTACCTACACAACAACAAGATTTTATGGATAAAGGCTACATTCGGCCAAGTGTGTCCCCATGGGGAGCACTAGTGCTATTCATGAGAAAGAAAGATGGCACTATGCACGTGTATATGGACTACCGACAGCTCAATAAGTTGACTGTTAAAAATAAATACCCACTACAGCGCATAGATGACTTGTTCGACCAAGTTAAAGGAGCTACGATGTTTTCCAAGATTAACTTAAGGTGAGGTTACCATTAGATCCTGATCCGAGAAGAAGATATAAGAAAAAAAACTTTCCATACCCGGTATGGCCAGAATGAATTTAACGAACCCACCAGCCACCTTTATGAGCTTAATGCATGGAATTTTTCACCCATACTTGGATAAATTCATTTTTATTTTTATTGAAGACATATTAATATTCTCCAAGAATATCAAAGAGCATAAGGAGCATCTGTGCGTTCTACTGAAAATGTTAAGGGAACATCATCTCTATGCTAATTTTAGTAAGTGTGACTTATTTAAAGAAAAAATTCATTATTTGGGACACATGATTTCTGCTGAAGGGATTGTTGTGGACCCATAAAAGATAAAGGCAATCATTGAATGGAGGGTCCCAAAGAACGTAGCAGACATACGTTCATTTATGGGTTTGGCTGGCTATCTGTGATTTATCAATGGATTCTCTTAAATAGCCTTTCCCATTACCTCCTTGCAGTGAAAGGAGCTGTTAACTACTGCTCCTATTCTGAGAGTAGCAGACCCGAGTAAAGAGTTAGAGGTCTATACCGATGCTTGTAAGGAGGGTGTAGGAGAAGTCTTGACTCGAGAGGGAAGAGTCATAACATATGAATATAGAAAGGTGAAGGAACATGAGCAGAGCTATTCAACCTATGATTTGGAACTAACTGCAATGGTACATTCCTTACGGATATGGAGGCATTACCTATTAGGAAAATGGTTCGTGCTAAGAACTGACCGTAGTAGTCTAACTAAATATTTTAAACAAGTTAATCTCAATGCATGCCAAGCTAGGTGGAATGCTTTCCTAAGTGAATTCGATTTTGACATGCAGCATCCGAATGGTAAAGAGAACCAGGTGGTTGATGCATTAAGCAGGAAACTATATGGCATATATGAACCCTACTTTAATCAAATTGAATTCAAATTCCAATAAAATATATTAGAAGCAACTAGCAAGGACCCTGAATACTAGTTATTATGGCAGCAGGAAAAATGAGACAAAGAGCAAAGGAAGTAGTCAAAATTTGAACTCAATGATAAGAAGTTCTTGGTAAAGCATAAAATAATATATATTCCAAATCTAAAAAATATAAAAATAATTATTTTGGATTAATATCATAAGAGTTCCTATGCAGGACATCCATGATATCAAAAAATGTTAATTGCAAATAGAAAGGATTATTCCTGGGCTGGAATGCGGAAGGACATTGTAGAGTATTTGAACAAGTGTTTAGAATGTCAAAAAATTAAGATTGAACATCAACATCCTGCAGCATTGCTTCAGCCTATCCCAGTACCAGAATGGAAGTGGGAGGCCATCTCCCTTGACTTCATCAGTGGGCTACCAAATAATAAAAGGCATAATGATTCGATTATGGTGGTAGTTTATAGACTCAATAAGGTGGCACATTTTACTCCCATCCAGTCCACTTACAAGACGGTAGAAATTTCTAATATCTTAATGAAATAAATTTTTAGATTGCATGGTATTCCCCGAGTTATTATTTCAAATCGTGATGTGAAATTTACTTTGGAATTCTGAAACATGCTATTTAGTTTCTTGGGGAGACAAATAAAATTTAGTACTTCTTATCATCGGCAAACAAATGGGAAAAAGGAAAGGGTGAATCAGATTCTAGAGGACATGATGTGCATGTATGGAATGCAACAACCAACGAATTGGGAGGAGTATCTAAATTTGGTCGTGTTTGCTTACAACAACGGATGTCAAGAATCCCTTAATATGAGTGTTGAGCCTCAAGATTGTGCTTTCTTTCATCTTACTTTACCTCATTTTCCTTTGTCCATTGTTATCCTAGACTCAATTGATCAATGAATTTAGTTAAAATTACTTTTAGAATGATTAACATGACTGACTTGCTAAGTTTTGTGATTTTTGTCATTGTAATGCATTTTGACCGGAACTAGCTGCAGAATGCAGACATTCCGTAGCTAACCGGAAATTATGTAGTTGTCTTCACGTTTGGGTATGTTCCAGGTGGCCTCTCAAGAAAAACCGCATATGGGTATATTCCACGTCATGTCTACATTGTTCGTTGATCACCATGAAGGAAGAAACGAATTCTGGATATGGTTTTGGTACGTGGGAACACATTTAAGAAGGAAGACTTCTAATAGGACTGTCTTAGTCCAGATGTCCTTTTCCTTTTTACGCAGCCACTTCAAGAGTCCTAATGTGATTTCGATAAGGGAAGACAATGATCCTGGAATTGTTGCAAGTCTTGTTATGTACATTTTTTATATAAACACTTGGGAAACCAAGAGCTAGGCTAGATTTTGTTCTAGATTTTTCTTAGATTCTGTGCTACATTTCTGAAGACGCAGATTTCTCTGTTCAAGTTATTTCTCCTTTAATGAAGCAGACAGTATTGTTTTGAAAGTGTTGATTTGATTTGGAGTTAGATTCTGTCTGGTGGTAGAGGGCCCCTGCCTCCTGCACGGTTTTATTTGCATAATTTAGATAAGTATTCTAGATGCCTTTACATTTTTGCAGTTGAATTCGTAGTTGTTTTCATTAGCTACTATAGTTATACTCGTTCTAAAAACTCTTCCAAAATAAGAAGCTCTTCCAAAAGATTATGATCATGAATGGGAAATGGCTATAGTATTGTAGGATTTAATTGCAATCTCTTTTGTTCGCCATCACAGTTATACTTATGCTAAGTACTCTTCCAAAAGAAGAAAATCTTCCAAAAAATCCTTATAATGTCTTAAGCATGATTGTGATCTTGAACGTTTCAGTTGTGTGTTTGCACTAAGTACCATAGCTATTCTTTCTCTTAAAATGCTCTTCCAAAATATCATAATGATGGGTAGGAGATAGCTATGATATCTTAGTTTTTCATTGCTTTCAGTCTTTATGTTTGCATATGCACTGAATTGTACAGTTAGGATTGTTCTAAGAAACTCTTCCAAAATACCAATCATGATGGAAAAACAGTCTGTATGATTTCATAGAATAATGCATGATAGCTTAGTTAGGATACTCCGGAGTCTAATTGCATTTAACTCATGCTCAGTTATTTTGTTTTAAGTTTGATAATGACTTGTTAGTTCAGCACTGTTTTAGATTAGTGACATCTTAAGTTCAGTTTTAGCTTAACTCATTTCATTTGCACTCCACATTCAGTTGTCATTCACTGCATATTAGATTACTTCAGTTGTTAAACTTAACAAAACAACCTTCATTATTTACAAACCTCTTCTTGTTCTAAAATCTATAATTGATTCATAACCACATGAACAGAGGACAATATCATTTTAAGGCCTGGAGTACTTCTGCAACTTCCTTATCATCTCACAAACAAACATTTCCTCAAAAGACTATTTCAAAAATCTATAACGTTTGAGTGAAATGTAGTGCTATCAAACTAAGTTGCATAATAGAGTTAGGAACTAGTCTTAAAGTAGAGATCTTATGATGGTATCAATGTTTTACTCCAAATATGCTTCAACAAATCTATAATCATGGATAACATGTTGCATCATTATAAGTTATTTGTTTAATTGTTTAGTTAGGAGAATTTGCATGCTTAGCTAATCATGTCTCAAGCTCTCTCTCAAAATACCTTTGATGAAAGAATTTGACAAGTTGAGTTTATGTTTTGAATCATTTGCTTAAAAGTCATTATCAAGCTTTGTTTTTGCTTATTCATAGTTTGGATTTGATTCTGTTTCAATATCTGCAATTTCATTTTTCATTTGTCATTAACCAAATAGGCTTCACTCTATTTTTAATCATTAGCTTCCTTCCACTATCTTTCTAGTCATTTTTCTTGTGAACATAAAATTGCCAAAAAGACCAAAAACATCTTAAATCACCATAAAAGACCAAAAACATCACAAAAAACTAAACACAATGCATTAAGAGACAAACACCTAGGCACATACGGTGCACTTCACTTTAGCAGTTTACCAACCCTAGTTGACAATTAAATGAGCTCAATTTAGGAGACTAGATTGAGGCCAAACATTTTGGCGCCATTGCCGGGGAAGTGAAAACTAGGTAACCTTTGTTTCTTAGTATCCAAAAACAATTATATGCGTAGGTAGAAAGATTCAAGGGGGAGATTTATAAGCAACAGAGGCAGAAGTTTGATTTCTAGAACACCACTTGTTTCATCTAGATCCAGAGCTAGTACACCTTCAACTCAGATCCACATTCCATCCTTTACTGATCCTGGACTTCTAGAAGATCTAAGGTCAAATATTCCATTAGAGAAACCTTCCACTTCATCCACCGAACTTTCCATAGAAGAAGATCTAAAAGCTCCTGTTAGGGACCCACTTCCACAGGAGAGTCAACTATGGCAGAAGAAGGAGGAGGAGGAGTCTTCAACGGGGAACACACACTATTTGGAGGTAGAGGTAGAGGTAGAGGAGAAGGAGGTAGAGGAGAAGGAGGTAGAGGTGCAGATGGAGGAAGAGGTAGAATATGAAGCTCTTTTGGGTTCCCTATAATTGATGAAGAAACCAATACAACCATGAAAAACATTTCACCCTCTGTCCTTCCAAACTTCTATGGACTTAAAACTGAAGATCCTGAAACCTTCTTATTCAAATTTGAAGTGCTGTGTAGAACTTATGACTACTTACAAGATGCTCAAAAACTGAAATTATTCCCTTCAACTTTGAAAGGAGCAGCATTGAAGTGGTTTATGAGTCTGATCAGCAGTTCTATTAGAACATGGGAAGACATGAAACAAACATTTCTAGAGAGGTATTTGGATTATTGTATGCTGGTTAATCATAAGGAAGAAGTGTTCAGGATGTTACAAAAAGAAGATGAAAATTTAGAATATTTGTTGGAGAGATTTAATTACAACATCAAAAGGGCAAAAATGGAAAACCTAGATCAAGACACCTTAAAAGCTCTTTTGTTGAAAACAATTAGGGATGAATGGTTGGATATCCTTAACATGATGGGAAAAGGGGATATATCACAACTCACATTACTTGAAATATCGGAGTTATGTATTAACCTTTCAAGAGGGAAATCTAAAACTGCCAAAGGTCCAAGAGATCCTGCTCTTGCAAGGGCAAGTAAATCTGCTTCTGGGACAGTAAGTAGATCAGAAATAGGACACATGCTTGATGATTTTAAATCTGACATCTTAGGGAGTCTTAGTGAACAAATAGACACCCTCAAGATACAAAACAAGCAAAAGGCTGAATCTGATGCCTTGGCAATTTTTTGTCCCAAATGTAGAAAGAAACATGCCTTGAGAGAGTGTCCTTTAGATGTAAAAGTTGTAGAAACCTGTGTTATTTGTTCTGAGAAACATGAGACCAAGAATTGTCCTTCTCTTCCTGGTCTCAAGGCTGTTTTTCAAGAAGAAATTCCTACAGATTCCACAGAGTCTCTTAATTTTGTATCTAGAAGACCTTGGCAGGGATCTCAGACACAAGGATTCCATGATCAAATGTATAATCAACCTCCACCTGGGAATTCTTGGCAGCAACCTTGGCCCCAATTTCAAAATCAATCTCAAGCTTGGGCACAAGGATCACAAGGTCCCTATGGAAGATACTCTCCATATTATCAGGATCCACCATCCTATCCACCATATCCACAATTTTATCCTCAAAATCCTCAACAAAATTTTCCTCAAAATCTTCAACAAAATTTTCAACAACATCATCAGAACCAACCACATCAAAATCAACCACTTTCATTACCATTCCCTCAAAAATCAAATCAATTTCTTGCTCAACCCATACCAAACGCCAATAATAAAAATCCTCAGAACACATACATGATAGAAGGCCAACAATTTCCAACTTATTTAGTTACTCCTCTAGACCTTAGTGATGTTCAACTTAGGTCTGGAAGAATACTTGAAAACAGGAAACCTTTTGTGATTATACAAGAACAAGATAACTCTGAGGAAGACTCTCTACGGGTGAATAAAAATCTTGAGGAAGACACATCCTTTCAAGACCCAAACACTGAAAAATTAAAACAAAAAGATCCAATAAATTCAACTCCTGTATTAGAGAAACCATCTACATCTACTTCTATACCTCCCTTTCCGGAAAGATTACAAATTGATAGAGGTGTAGAAAAACAAATCATGGTTCCTAATTATGATTTTCTAGATGAGCTGAGAAATGTTTGCATTAAAATTCCATTATTACAAACCATCAAGGAAATTCCAATTTTAGCCAAAACAATAAAGGAGTTGAGTATGAAGACAACAAGAAAAAGAATAAGAGAAGCAAAGAAAATTCAACTGGTAGGACAAACAGTTATATATTATATGTGATTTCAATTGCAAGTATCTGACCTGTGAAACCCAGCCTGCTGGCAAATTCACAGACTACATGAATTTAGGAATTTAATATAATCATTGATTTAGAGCAAGAATTAAACATTTAATTTGAGTAGACAAATAATGGATAAACTGAAACTTCCTAATCTTCTCTTTACACCCACATTATTACAATTAGCAGACAGATCTGTGATCAAACCAGATGGGGTAATAGAAGACATTCCAGTGTCCCTAGATTCTTGGGAGTACCCTGTGGATTTCATGATCCTAACTCTTAAGAATAATCTAGGAGGACATCCTGTTATATTAGGAAGACCTTGGTTGGCTACAGCTGATGCTTTTATTAGTTGTAGATCCGGTGATATGTACATCTCTGATGGTAGTTCAACTAAGAAGTTCACTTTATATCCTCCAGCTAGGACAATTACAAATCTAGATGACACTCAATGGATAGAGGATGAGGAAGATTTACAACCTCTCTTCACAATTTCCGAAATTAGTGAAGATAATCAAATTCTGAATACTCTAGAAAACTTTGAATCCTCTCCAGAACACAAACATGAATCATTTCAAGAGGGATCCAATATTGAGTTCTTGTCATCTAGGCAGATGTGTCTTCATTCCATGGACAAATTTGGCAGCTCTACAAGTGAAATTTTTTCGGGCAAAACCTTGAACATAAACAAAAACCTAGAAAAATATCAACAAGAAGAGTTAGTCAAAGTATTACAGAGACATTCTTCTGCATATGCATGGGAATACACTGACATGAAAGGGATAAGTCCCAAGACTTGTACTCATCACATCTATATTGAGGCAAATTGCAAACCAGTCAGACAACCTCAAAGACGGATGAATCCAAATCTTAGGGAAATTGTCAAGGAAGAATTGCAAAAATTGTTAAATGTTAATTTCATCTATCCTATTTCAGATAGTCAGTGGGTTTCTCCTTTGGTAATTGTGCCAAAGAAAAATGGAAAATGGAGGGTATGTGTTGACTACCGAGAACTAAACAAAGCTACTCTTAAAGACCATTTTCCTTTACCTTTCATAGATCAAGTGTTAGATACATTAGCTGGCAAAAAGTACTTCTCATTCTTAGATGGGTTTAGTGGTTACAACCAAATCCAAGTAGCAATTGAAGATCAAGACAAAACCACATTTACCTGTCCTTGGGGTACCTATGCTTACCGAGTATTTCCATTTGGATTATGCAATGCACCTACAACATTCCAAAGGGAAGTATTAGGAATTTTTTCAGATTCGTCATACACGTATAAAAAGAAGTTACGGATAATTTCATGCTTTATGGAAACTCATTCGAAGAAGCTTAGAAACTTGGAAAAGTTTTAAAGAGATGTCGTGAAAAATCCTTCACTTAGCTGAAAAAGTGCAGAGATGTTTACTCAAGGTTGTTTTAGGCATCACATTTCGTGATGGGATTAGAGTTGAGCGAGTCTAAAAATAGTTGGTATTCAACTTAATTATCTCAAGTTGTCAAGGAGATGTTATCAATTTTGCGATTTACATATTATTTGACGAGGAAAATTTCATCAAAGTAGCATCACTTTAAATTACTCACTAAAGATTGTGACTCAATGACTTTATCAAGCAATAGCTTTAAACTTAAAACGTACTTGAAGCACCTATATTAAGGGGACCTAATCGAAGTTACCTTTTAATATCTCCGTTACATGCCCTCCATACAGATCTAGACAGACAAAGCGTAAATACTGATTCCCTATGCCATCTATTATATCAGTAAAAATTTGACTCCTGCAGAGTTAAACTATACTGTAACTGAAAAAGAGTTTTAGCTGTTGTTCATGCCATAAAAAAATTTAGACACTATATAACAGGCTATGAAACTTTTATTCACACTGATCATTCTGCAATTAGATACCTAATGAACAAATCAATCACTAATGGCAGAATTATAAGATGGTTATTGCTCTTACAAGAATTCAACATTACTATTCTAGATAGGCCTGGAAAACAAAACACAGTAGCTGATTTCCTATCTAGACTCCAAAATATCAAAGATGACACTCCAGTTGAAGATCAATTTCCTAATGAATATCTTTTTGCAATTTCTACTCAAACTCCATGGTTTGCTGATATTGCTAATTATTTAGTTTCAGGAAAATTTCCTTCAATAATGAATGCAAGGGATAAAATAAAAATAATTAATGATAGTGCAAAATATTCATGGGTTTCTAATGAGTTGTACAAGACAGGTCCAGATTTAATCATTAGAAGGTGTGTTCGTGAAGATGAGATGCCTGAGATTCTCAAAGCATGTCATGATGAACCTTGTGGCAGACACTTTGCTGATAAGAGGACAACCTATAAGATTCTTAATTTAGGATATTATTGGCCATCCTTGTTCAAAGATGCTAAAGAATATGTCAAAAGGTGTGATAGTTTCCAAAGGGTAGGCAAACCTTCTCCTTCAGGTGAGATGCCATTACAAACTCAGGTACATATTGAACCTTTTGAAAAATGGGATTTGGATTTTGTAGGACCTATTAGTCCTCCATCAAGACAGAAAAGGTATATATTAGTTTGCACTGATTATGTTACTAAATGGGTAGAAGCCAAGCCATTACTTGTTGCTAATGAAGCATCTGTAGTTACTTTTCTTTTTGAGGATATTTTTACTCGTTTTGGTGTCCCAAAGGAAATTGTTACAGATCAAGGAGCTCAATTTACATCAAAGCTAGTGGAGCAAATGATGGAGAGGTACAAAATCAGGCATAGAAAATCTACTCCTTATCATCCACAAGCAAATGGTCAAGTGGAATCTACTAATAAGGTCATTGAAGGAATCCTAACAAAGACTGTTCATTTACATAGAAGAGATTGGGTATATAGGCTTCCTGAAGCCTTGTGGGCCTATAGAACTACATGGAGAAACACAACAGGCCATACTCCTTATGAGCTTGTTTATGGAAAGCAAGTTTTGTTTCCCATAGAGTTCCAAATTCAAACCTTCAAAATGGCAGTTCAGTTAGGACTTGATTTGACGGAGGCACAAAAGCATAGACTAGAGAAGATTAATGAATTGGATGAGATCAGACAAGATGCAATTCAGAAAAAAAGTCTAGTCCAATAGTAAAGGGCTAGATGGCATGACAAATACATCAAAGAGAATAAATTCAAAGAAGGTGACTGGGCTCTCTTGTTTTATTCAAAATTCAAGGATTTTCAAGGTAAATTTCAGACACATTGGCTTGGGCGATATGAAATTGTTGAAATTTTTGATAATGGGGCAGTAAAAATCAGAACTATAGATGAAGAAGAGGTCACTTTTCATGTGAATGGTCATAGATTGAAGTTGTATCACAAACCACTCTCAAGAGAAGAATTTGTCCAGAAGTTCCAAGAAAGCAGTGATGTGAAGTTAATGAAGAAGAATCTTTCTTCTTCATCAACTTGATTAAATTTTCTGAAGTATTGTTTTGAAAAAAAATAAAAATAAAATAAAATAAAATAAAAGTATAAACATGAAAACCAATCACTGATTAGCATGTTTATACAGAAAAGATAGGGTGAAAATCAGATTCTCTCTGACACTCTAACTTTTCCATTTCGTTTTTGCAAGCAGTTGTTACAAAATCGTAAGTCAGATCCATAGTGCTTATGATCCATCTCATTTCATTTCATTCCATTCACTTATCCATCCATACTCCATTTCATTCATTCATTCATACTCTACTTCATTCCATATTTCATTCATCTCATTCCATACTCCATCCACCTCATTCTCATGTCAAAATTTAAAGTCTGATGTCTTACTGCAAATGAATAATACATGTCATGGATTGCAGGGCAGTTCTTATGTTCTTTCACTCCATTTCATAAACTGAATCCATTCCATTTCATCATCCACTTCATACATATCATGTCTCATAATCCATCTTCATTAATGCCATATAACATTTTACTTATATTCCAAAAACACTCCATTCCATGATTAAAATACTCTACATGTACATTCTGCAGCTTAACAGACATTCTGCAGCTGATCAGCCTTTCCACAGCCATACAGTCATTCCGCAGCTACAAATCCTGAAGGCATTAGAAAGACGACATTAGAATTGCAACAAAATGATCCATTCTATCCATGAATAATAAGAATCAAGAAGGATTATGAAGACTCTTCCAGAGGAGAACAAAGAAGACAAAGACTACAAAAATCAAATGAAAAGCAGAGGTAACAAGTTTAGATTATAATGGAATTTCGTAAAGTTTAGCATAGTTTTAGTTATGAATTGTTCGAAAAGATTATTTTAATTATTTTTATTGATCATGACCAATAAACCCTCCACAAACTTTGGATTAAAATATCTCATTTCAAATTCCATACCCTACATCATTTAAGCAGTTAAAATGGCTGAAGTGTTTGAATTCTTCACGTCACCTAACCAAATCATTCAATGATGATTCTCTTTTCTGTTGTAAAAAATATCCGCCGTCTTTTCAATCATTAATTCGTTTCCTCCACCTCACTCCATTTACTCATTCCGTAACTACTTCCATCACTCCATTCTGTAGCCATCACTTCATTCCGCAAATAGAGATATTCTTATCACCGTGAGCAGAGCAAAAGGGTATATCAGTTTGAATATCAAAGCACTATCACCGTGGGCAGAGATTGAGCATTATCACTGTAAACACAGAGGTATAGCAGTGTGGAATTTGACGTCATTTGTCACCAGAAGACAGAGGTATAGCAGTGAAGAATTTGAAGCCATTTGTTACCGGGAGACAGAGGTATAGCAGTGTGGAATTTGAAACCATTATCACCAAGAGACAGAGATATATCAGTGAGGAATTTGAAGCCATTGTCACTGTCAACCAGAGGCATATTAGTCCGAAGTTTGAAGCCATTATCACTGTCAACCAGAGGCATATCAGTTTAAAGTTTGAAGCCATTGTCACTATAACGCAGAGGTATATCAGTCCGAAGTTTGAAGCCATTGTCATCAAGAACCTGAGGCATATCAATTCAAAGGTGAGAGTTATTGTTTCAGTGGGTAGAAAGAGTATTAATCTGAACATTGAAGAAGCAATTATGGGTTTCATTGTAAGAATTGAACCAGTGGGTACAAAATACTTAGAAGGCTGCCCTCAATGTAAATATATGTTGCAACAGATAGGATGGCTACAATTTCTTGAGAAGTTTAATGGCTTCCACAAAGAAGTCACTAAAACATTTGCAAGGTCATTTCAAGGAGCTGAGGTTGAAGTGGGGGATGTTAAATTCACTGTCACTGAAGTTTTCATTGCAGAAGCTACGGGATTGCTTAGAAATGGAGAAAGATAGTTCAAAAACAGAGAATTCCATAATGAATCCTGGAAGCAAGTTCTAAAATCACTAGGTATGTATGTCACTGTGTTTAAGAAAGGAATTCCAAGTTCTGCATTGAAAAATAAATGGAGAAACATACTACTTATTCTGAAAAAATTTATTACATGTGAGGATAGATATGGAACATTTTATGTTTACCACATTAGATTGATAATGCATTTTCTGGGGGAAGACTTAAACCTACCCTATTTCTTGCTTCAAATTTTGAAAAAGATGGCTTCCTGTGTTCAAAGAAGGGTTCAATTTTTAGAGACAACTCTATATCATCATGGCTTGGTTAAAATTTTGATTGAACACCATTTAGCCAAAACAAATGATACTTGGGACAATTTCCTAATAAGAAATCATTTTGAAGAGCCAAAAGAGCCCTCACCTGAACAACAGCCTACAAGGAGAAGCAGAAAATGGAGAGCTTCAAAAATTGAAATTGACAAAACAATCCAAGAAAGTAGTGAGGAAATCATCTTAGAAAGGTTGACTCAAATCAAGAGACAACTTAAGAAAGAGAAGGTAATCAGGAAATCTGCCACAAAAAAAGGAGAGGGATCTTCTCAGCCAAGAAGAAGCCATAGACTAAAGGGGAAACTAAGGAAAACTCAAATCAAACAAACAAGGGTAATAAATATAGAAGATGAGGAAACATCTATTGAAGAAGATGTTGAAGAGGATTTTAATGAAGGAACCCCTAAAATTGACCCTGCTCAGCAAGAAGTTTATGACTATGTTGAAACTTTGGAAATGGAAGCTTCAGAGAGTAGAGAGAGAACCCCTAGTCCTCCACTGTCCGAAATAGATGTGTTAAGAAGGGATAGGTATGAGCTGGAAATACTTAATAGACACATAAAAAATGAGAATGACATTCTAAAGGAACAAGTCAAACTCAAAACTGATATGAAGTCAACCTTATCCCTACATATAGAGAAAGTGGAAAAGGCTAATGTAAAGTTGAAAAAGAGGAAGAAGAAGCTAATCAGGGCACTTATCAACTTGAGGTTCAAACTTGTCATCAGAAAACCCAGAAGATCTTTAGCTTCCAGGCAAAGAAGAAGGAGAGGATTATATGTTCTTGCAGAAGCCTCTAAGTTTATAGGATAAGTTGCATGAGGACATGCAAGAAGTCAGCAGTGGGGGTATGTTGAGCCTCAAGATTGTGTTTTCTTTCATCTTACTTTACCTCATTTTCCTTTTTCCATTGTTATCCTAGACCCAATTGATCAATGAATTTAGTTAAAATTACTTTTAGAATGATTAACATGACTGACTTGCTAAGTTTTGTGATTTTTGTCATTGTAATTCATTTTGACCGGAACTAGCTGCAGAATGCAGACATTCCGTAGCTAACCGGAAATTCTGCAGCTGTCTTCACGTTTAGGTATGTTCCAGGTGGCCTCTCAAGAAAAACTGCATATGGGTATATTCCACGTCATGTCTACATTGTTCGTTGCTCACCATGAAGGAAGAAACAAATTCTGGATATGGTTTTGGTACGTGGGAACACATTTAAGAAGGCAGACTTCTAATAGGACTGTCTTAGTCCAGATGTCCTTTTCCTTTTTACGCAGCCACTTCAAGAGTCCTAATGTGATTTCGATAAGGGAAGACAATGATCCTGGAATTGTTGCAAGTCTTGTTATGTACATTTGTTATATAAACAGTTGGGAAACCGAGAGCTAGGCTAGATTTTGTTCTAGATTTTGCTTAGATTCTGTGCTACATTTCTGAAGACACAGATTGCTCTGTTCAAGTTATTTCTCCGTTAATGAAGCAGACAGTATTGTTTTGAAAGCGTTGATTTTATTTGGAGTTAGATTCCGTCTGGTGGTAGAGGGCCCCTGCCTCCTGCACGGTTTTATTGCGTAACTTAGATAAGTATTCTAGATGCCTTTACGTTTTTGCAATTGAATTCGTAGTGGTTTTCATTAGCTACTATAGCTATACTCGTTCTAAAAACTCTTCCAAAAGAAGAAGCTCTTCCAAAAGATTATGATCATGAATGGGAAATGGCTATAGTATTGTAGGATTTAATTGAAATCTCTTTTGTTCACCATCACAGTTATACTTATGCTAACTACTCTTCCAAAAAATCCTTATAATGTCTTAAGCATGATTGTGATCTTGAACGTTTCAGTTGTGTGTTTTCACTAAGTACCATAGCTATTCTTTCTCTTAAAATGCTCTTCCAAAATATCATAATGATGGGTAGGAGATAGCTATGATATCTTAGTTTTTCATTGCTTTCAGTCTTTATGTTTGCATTTGCACTGAATTGTACAGTTAGGATTGTTCTAAGAAACTCTTCCAAAATACCAATCATGATGGAAAAACAGACTGTATGATTCCATAGAATAATGCATGATAGCTTAGTTAGGATACTCCGGAGTCTAATTGCATTTAACTCATGCTCAATTATTTTGTTTTAAGTTTGATAATGACTTGTTAGTTCAACATTGTTTTAGATTAGTGACATCTTAAGTTCAGTTTTAGCTTAACTCATTGCATTTGCACTCCACATTCAGTTGTCATTCACTGCATATTAGATTACTTCAGTTGTTAAACTTAACAAAACAACCTTCATTATTTACAAACCTCTTCTTGTTCTAAAATCTATAATTGATTCATAACCACATGAATAGAGGACAATATCATTTTAAGGCCTGAAGTACTTCTGCAACTTCCTTATCATCTCACAAACAAACATTTCTTCAAAAGACTATTTCAAAAATCTATAACCTTTGAGTGAAGTGTAGTGCTATCAAACTAAGTTGCAGAATAGAGTTAGGAACTAGTCTTAAAGTAGAGATCTTATGATGGTATCAATGTTTTACTCCAAATATGCTTCAACAAATCTATAATCATGGATAACATGTTGCATCATTATAAGTTAGTTGTTTAACTGTTTAGTTAGGAGAATTTGCATGCTTAGCTGATCATGTCTCAAGCTCTCTCTCAAAATACCTTTGATGAAAGAATTTGACAAGTTGAGTTTATGTTTTGAATCATTTTCTTAAAATTCATTGTCAAGCTTTGTTTTTGCTTAGTCATAGTTTGGATTTGATTCTGTTTCAATATCTGCAATTGCATTTGTCATTTTTCATCAACCAACTAGGCTTCACTCTGTTTTTAATCATTAGCTTCCTTCCACTAGCTTTCTAGTCATTTCCCTTGTGAACATAAAATTGCCAAAAAGACCAAAAACATCTTAAATCATCATAAAAGACCAAAAACATCACAAAACACTAAACACCACACATTAAGAGACAAACACCTAGGCACATACGGTGCACTTCACTTCAGCAGTTTACCAACCCTGGTTGACAATTAAATGAGCTCAATTTAGGAGACTAGATTGAGACCAAACAATGAGCCCCTTTGAGGCATTGTGCGGAAGACAATGGCAGACTTCTATGAAATAGAGTAGCCCAAAAAATAGGATGATGCTTGGGCTGGATATGCTAGAGGAAATGGAGCGAGAGGTAAAGAAAATCAGGTAGAACTTGGAGGCTACTCAAGACCAAAAAAATGTGTATGAAAATAAGAGAAGAAATTTCTGGGAATTTGTGATAGGGGATAATGTTTATGTGAGGATAAAACCGAAGAAAATAACACTAGGATGGAACACTTGTGCCAAGTTGGCCCCTAGATATTGTGGACGATTCGAATTTTTTGAAAGGATAGGACCAGTGGCCTACTGATTGGCTCTACCAAGAAATATATTGGTACATAACATGTTTCATGTATCATTACTAAAATTCTATTTACATGACCCCAAACATGTTATACATTGGCAGGGTATAAATGTAAGTTAACAACGTATTACAATTGTGTCAAAAATAAAATTTCTGATTTAAACTAATTATAATCACTATGGTATGGAGGTAGAATCGGACTGCGAATTCCTGGTAGAACCACAACATATTCTAGATCAGAGAGAAATAACACTCTGAAGGTGAGTCATCCCCTAATTTAAAGTGCAGTGGAAGCACTTTGGCTCGAAGGAGGCTACCTGGGAGGATGAACATATTATTCAACAAGCCTATCTAGAGCTATTATTTTTTTATTAAATAACACCAAGGAAGGTGTTTTCTTTAGCGGGTGAAGATGTAACACCCTGTTTAATTTAACTATTGATTTAAATACTTTCCATTATATACTTTGAATGAGTAATGAATAGGAGTATTCATTAATAGTATTTGAATAAATTAACTTTGGTATTTTCAGAGGGAGTTAATGAATAATTCTCTTTGAATAAATAAAAAGAGAAGTAACTTATTGGTAAATGATTCCAAGATACCACGGTAAAAAGGTGGAGACAATTATGACAATTACCATTCCAAAAAATGATTTATGGGAAAATCATGGGAAGGAATGGGGTTCTGTGCAAAAATTATGAAGGGTGAAGCAACAAGTGGTTGCCATGAGTAATCGAGAGCTAGTAGGGAAACCAGTGGAGATCAGCTAATACCCAGAAGAGGAAGAGGTTGGATTTATTCTTAAGGTCTAAATTCCTATCTCATTGCAGCACCTAAACCTTGGTGAGGAGCAAGGGGGGAGCAAAGGACGTAATTTCCTCACTCAGGGTTGGGAGGACCATCAAACTTCAGAATGAATTCAATCATAATTCGGTACTGATGTATCTTAGAGTTATGGTTTATGTTTTCTTTACATAAGTAGGAAATATGCAAAGCTACTCTTAATTACTATAGCATAAGGAGATTTGAATTAAAACCCGTGTTAGAAGAATTTAACAGGATAAATTGTACGAATACTGATTAAGATTGAGTTTATATATATATATATATATATATATATATATGAATTTCTTAAAGAAAACAATTATGCAAATACAATTACAAGAAAATATTTCAGAAAGGTTTACTGTAAATAGGAATATCAATACAACTTGTATTCATAATTATAGTGAAAGATTGTGATTACTGTCTGCAATATATGTGGAACAGGATACACGAAGCATCTCCACCTACTGCTAAAATATAGGAATTATGACTTTCTGTGACATATATAACTGAACAATAACTATAATTCGAACCATTCATATGAAGTACCCTGTGGGGCGTTGAAAATGCAACAAGATAATGGAGCTTAGTGAAAAGAAGTTGCCTTCACTAAGTGGGCCCGCAGGCTATTTTTGGCGCAAAGTCTATTTTTAGACTATGTCTATTTTTAGAGATATGGATCATGGTCTATGAGTTGCAGGATGCTATTTGTGGATGGTTGGTAAAGTTGGTAAAAATAGATGGACCTCTATTTTTAGACATTGGGCGAAGTCTATTTTTAGACTGCCAGTCTAAAAATAGAATAGTCAAATATTATTAGCCCTTAATAATATTTGGACTCTAAACATTATCTTATCCTCTTGGAGCACTTCAGTTTGATGCTTGGATGTGGAACATGCAGCTGACAGAAGGAAATATGCTTTTCCTAAGGGTTAGTTGAGCTATTGCATGGTTGACTTCAGTTAGAACTCATGTGGCAGAGTTTGGTGGAGTTGATGAGACAGTTGGTGGAGTTGTGTTCGGTTTAACTTAGTTGAACTAGTTGTATTTAGTCTAACTGATAAATACACTAGTGATGAGTGGTGTGAATTAATTATTAATTAATTAACTAATTATTAACTCATAAATCAACTAAAGAATACATAAGTTAACTCAGCGCATGGACAGTTCAGTGGAGACCAGTGTTAGAGGTGGATGAAAGGGTGAGTCTACTATCAGTTGTGACTATAGCTGTGCATGACATTTGCACACACATTGATTGAGATTTCCAATGAGGATTTTGCAGTAAAATCCAGTGGGATTCGAACTTGGATCTCATCATTATTCATCTTGGATTGCGCAGTAGAGGCAGGCAGACTGGTGGAAGAGATTTGAACTTGTGACTTGTTCATATTTGAGCTAGTTTGTGTGTAGCATGTGAGATAGTGCTGACAGCTATGAGGAGCTTTGTGCTATGTATTGTTACATGTTCTCTATCATTATAATTTACATATATTTGGGTGTTTTCAGCTGTAAGATTTCCCCATTACATACTATGTTATATGCGTGCTTGATTATGTTTTAATGTGCGCATGCGACTGCTTCTAATTTCTGCAAATTGATGATCAATTGTAGAAGAGGTTATGTATTATGCATGAAGCTTAAATAGTGTGTAATCAGGATAATCTCGGTGAATAATTCAGCTATTATTCAAATTTATACATGGTATCAAAGAGAAATTGATCATCGGATCTATTACAATGATTACAATTTATTTCGGTAGACAGAGTCTGTAAGCGGGCTAGGCAGCCTCTGGATCCATCCTTTCTTTGAAAGGTGATACATACAGTAAATGCCCCTACAGTCGATCTCTGTGCTAGAAATAATTTTTTCTCATAGATCAGAAGCGATTGAGTTTTGAGCTGGTGGAATTCGAATTTGCAGCAGTGTTTTCTTGGTGTCGAAGTCAAAATGTCTTTCAATGGATTGCGATTGGAGTATGCCCTTGAGGGCAGCTCGAATTATATTGCATGGATAGATAGGATGGAGGCGGTGTTAGATGACAACGGGTTGAAGGAGTTCATAGATGCTGAAGTCGCAAAGCCTACTGATGTTGCTCAAGTTGAGGCTTGGTAAAAGAAGACAACGAAGTGTCGAAGGATTCTAATGGAGGGCATGAAGGATCACATTTTATCCAGCCTACATGGAAAATCTTCTCCATACTTGATGTGGAAAGCGTTGACAAATTTATTCCAAAGCAAGAGCGACCAGAGGAATTTGGCGCTCAAGGATAAACTCAGACACATAAAGATGGAGAAAGGCGACAGTATGCCCAAGTACCTCACGAAGTTCATCTAATGCAGGGATGAGCTGGGAAGTGTGGGGGTGACTGTTGATGATGAGGACTTGGTGAGCTTGGCTCTCCTTGGGCTTCTGAAGAGTTGGCATTCCTATCAGGACTCTGTCAATGGTCGGGAGAAATTGCCAGGATGGGAGCGACTTTGGTTGGATCTTGTGCAAGAGGAGATAAGGCGAAGTACCAGGGACGGATCTTCATCAAAGAACTCTGATGAAGAGAATTGCGCTTTGGCTGCCAAAGCAAAGAAGGGGAAGAGCAAGAAATCTTCTCATTCCGGTGCGAAAGGCAAGAAGCAGGACATGTCCAAGGTGAAGTGCTTTCACTGTCACCAACACGGACATTATGCCACAAATTGTCCGCAGAAGAAGAAAAATAAGTAGGCTGCTGGATCTGCAGCTGGAGAGGCATTAGCCTCACAGTTTGAGCTGGATTTTTCACTGATTGCATGCTTGGTATCAAGTGTGATGGGCTCAATTTGGTTCTTGGACAGTGGTGCGTCTTTTCACATGACAAGAGATCGAGATTTGTTTTCTGATCTGGATGAGAAAGATCTTGGAGTGCACATCGAGATGGGCGATGATGGTAGATACAGTGCGACTGGTATCGGTACCATTTCCTTTGAGAGGGAGTCTGGTAAACCTTTCATATTGAAGGAAGTTTTGCATGTTCCAGGATTGATGAAGAACCTGATATCTGTGGCGATGTTGGAAGACAAGGGGTATGATGTGGTCTTCAGCGAAGGAAAAGCTTTCCTGCGCAGTAAGACAACTGGAGAGACCCGGAAGATAGGGGTTCGAGTCAAGAACCTTTATCAGTTGCAAGTAGATGGCTGCGCAGCAATGGCATGCAAGGCGGAAGGAGTGGTGAGTCGGGATGATGGCGAGCTGTGGCACCGGAGATTGGGCCACCTTCACCATGGAGCTTTGAAGATACTGCAACAGATTTCTACTGGGCTTCCTAAGGGCACTCTTGCGCAGTCAGATCAGTGCAAGGGGTGTACCTTGGGAAAATTTGTGAAAGTCACCTTTCACGAGAAGGATAGTCGCGCCACGATGATCCTTGAGAGAATTCACACAGAAGTGTGTGGACCTTTCTCAGTAGCTTCGACAGCAAAGCACAGGTACTATGTGATATTTGTTGATGATTATTCTCGGAAGTGCTGGATCTTCTTCATGCAGAAGAAGAGCGAGACATACTCAAAGTTCTGTGAGTTCAAGGCGCTGGTTGAGAAGGAATCGGGGAAGCATGTGAAGGCTCTTAGGAGCGACAATGGTGGTGAATTCATCTCTGGCGAATTCAAGGACTTTTGCAGTGCAGAAGGGATTCGAAGAGAGCTCATAGCACCCCATAACCCACAACAGAACGGGGTTGCTGAGCAGAAGAACAGAACGATCGTGGGTGCTGCACGGGCGATATTGCATGATCAGGGCCTACCCATTCACTTGTGGGTGGAGGCATGCAATACTGCAGTATATGTGCAGAACCGTTGTCCTCACAAGATACTTGGCATGAGTACACCCGAGGAGGCGTTTTCTGGTAAGAGGCCTGATATTTCCCATTTGAGGATTTTTGGTTCACCTGTTTACATTCATGTGACAAAGGATGGCAGGAAGAAGCTGGAGCCGACCGCAGAGGTTGGGATATTTTTGGGGTACACTGATATGCCCCACAACTATCGTGTGTATTTTTCAGACAGTCACAAGATTGTTGTGCGACGGGATATCAAATTTCAGGAGGAGAAAGCCATGAAGTGTCCGCTTGAGAGGGAGCCACACTTACATGCAAATGAGGAGCTATTAGTTCCTAAGGATGAGTCTCAGGATGTGGATCAGCCACAAGATGAGGTTCATGGAGTGGAAGAGACCACTCATGCAGCGCCAACCATCAAAGGGCGGAAGCGCACTACAGAAGCTGAGCGACTGGCTCAAGATGCAGAGAAGGTTGTAGGACCACCTACAGCACAGCGCAGACAGAGACAGTCACCGGATCGGTACATTGGATACATGGCTCTTGTGAGAAAATGTGTCGTGACAGAGCCATCCTCTTTCGAGGAAGCTGTGGAGGACCCCGCATGGGTAGATGCCATGGTGGAAGAGTATGATTCGATTGTCAGAAACAGTGCATGGGAGATTGTCCCAAGGTTGGAGGGGAAATCAGTAATGGGTTCGAGATGGATCTACAAAGTGAAGGATGCAGCTGACAAAAGTGTGGAGAAGTATAAGGCAAGATTTGTTGCCCGAGGCTTCTCATAGATAGAGGGGATCGATTATGAGGAGACCTTTGCACCTGTCGCGAGGTATTCTTCCATACGGACAATCCTAGCTCTCTCAGTGTAGATGGGGTGGCACGTTCATCAGATGGATGTGAAGACTGCGTTCCTCAATGGAGTCATTGAGGAGGAGGTGTACATAGAGCAGCCCGAAGATTTCAAGATCTTCAGTAGCGAGTCGCATGTGTGCAGACTGAAGAGAGTGCTGTATGGGTTGAAACAAGCACCTCATGCTTGGTACACACGGATAGACAGTTATTTCACTGGACTTGGATTCTCCAAGAGTGAGGCGGATCCTAACCTATACCAGATTGTGGTGGAGGGTAAGTTGTTGATCATTGTACTTTATGTAGATGATTTGATTTTGACGGGTGATGAGTTGTTGATATTTTCATGCAAGGAGGATCTTGCAAGAGAGTTTGAGATGAAGGACTTGGGCCTCCTTCATTATTTCCTGGGATTGGAAATTTGGCAGCGCAGTGATGGAATATTTGTTTCTCAGGGTAAGTATGCCCAGGAGATACTAGAGAAGTTCAACATGCATGGCTGCAAGCCTGTTGATACTCCTCTTCCTGGAGGTTGGAGGAATGAGGATGCTACTTCGGCGGAGGTAGTGGATGCCACTGTTTATCGACAGTTGGTGGGGTCGCTTATGTATTTGGTCAATACACGACCCGATATATGCTATGCTGTTAACCATCTATCACAAGCTATGGTTAAGCCAACCAAGCTCTTCTGGAAGGCGGGCAAGCATGTATTGCATTATCTTAGAGGGACATAGGGATATGGATTGTGGTACAGATAGGAGGATGAGGTGAAGCTATGTGGCTTCACGGATGCAGATTGGGCAGGGAGCCCAACGGAGAGAAAGAGCACATTAGGAGGGATCTTCAGTATCGGGTCGACAGCAGTTTCTTGGTACAACAGGAAGCAGAGATCCGTGGCACTTAGTTTAGCAGAGGCCGAGTATATGGCAGCAAGCTTGGCTGCATGCGAGGCTATATGGATGAGGAAGATCCTGGTCGGGTTGTTCGGGTCACACTTGGAGCCTACTGTGATTTATTGTGATAACCAGAGTTGTAGTAAACTCTCGGCTAATCCAGTATTTCATGATAGATCCAAACACATCGACATCGAGTACAATCATATTAGATATTTTTTGCAGCGGAGAATCATGTTACTTTCATACATTCCCACGGAGGATCAGGATGCTGATATCTTGACGAAGGCGCTCACCAGGAGCAAATTCGAATACCACAGAGGCAGGATAGGGGTTGTAGATAATCCATATCTTGTTGAGAGGGAGTGTTGAAAATGCAACAAGATGATGGAGCTTAGTGAAAAAAAGTCGCCTTCACTAAGTGGGCCCGCAGGCTATTTTTGGCGCAAAGTCTATTTTTTGACTATGTCTATTTTTAGACATATGGATCATGGTCTATGAGTTGCAGGATGCTATTTGTGGATGGTTGGTAAAATTGGTAAAAATAGATGGACCTCTATTTTTAGACATTGGGCGAAGTCTATTTTTAGACTACCAGTCTAAAAATAGAACAGCCAAATATTATTAGCCCTTAATAATATTTGGACTCTAAATATTATATTATCCTCTTGGAGCACTTCAGTTTGATGCTTGGATGTGGCACATGCAGCTAACAGAAGGAAATACGCTTTTCCTAAGGGTTAGTTGAGTTATTGCATGGTTGACTTTAGTTAGAACTCATGTGGCAGAGTTTGGTGGAGTTGATGAGACAGTTGGTGGAGTAGTGTTCGGTTTAACTTAGTTGAACTAGTTGTATTTAGTCTAACTGATAAATACACTAGTGATGAGTGGTGTGAATTAATTATTAATTAATTCACTAATTATTAACTCATAAATCAAATAAATAATACATCAGTTAACTCAGTGCATGGACAGTTCAGTGGAGACCAGTGTTAGAGGTGGGTGAAAGGGTGAGTCTACTATCAGTTGTGACTATAGCTGTGCATGAGATTTGCACACACATTGATTGAGATTTCCAATGAGGATTACGCAGTACAAGCCAGTGGGATTTGAACTTGGATCTCATCATTATTCATCTTGGATTGCGCAGTAGAGGCAGGCAGACAGGTGGAGGAGATTTGAACTTGTGACTTGTTCATATCTGAGCTAGTTTGTGTGTAGCATGTGAGATAGTGTTGAGAGATGTGAGGAGCTTTGTGCTATGTATTGTTACATGTTCTCTATCATTATAATATACAGATAGTTGGGGGTTTTCAGCTGTAAGCTTCCCCATTACATAATGTTTTATATGTGTGCTTGATTATGTTTTAATGTGCGCATGCGACTGCTTCTAATTTCCGCAAATTGATGATCAATTGTAGAAGAGGTTATGTATTATTCATGAAGCTTAAATAGTGTGTAATCAGGATAATCTTGGTGAATAATTCAGCTATTATTCAAATTTCTACATGGGGTACGATTATCATTACATAAATGAGATCAAGGGTTACGCTTGAGGGTTTAGAACCCAGACCCCAAAGTGAGGGTTAGGATTCCTGACCCAAAGGTTAGAGTACCCAGATAGAGAATAAATAGAAACAGAATACCCATGTAGGTGACCTCTCATAAATCCCACAGAAAAACATCTACCAAGAGCATAAGAGAAAAAATTACTTATATATACATTTGCACAGAAGTAAAGATATTTAAAAAGTCTTCGACTACAAAAAAGAAAACTGAATACTGAATACAATATTAACAGTCTAGAAATTTGACAGTAAGTCTAACTTAACCCTGGTAGGTCAACCATAACAGAAAATTATTACATGAAACATTGAGAGACCCAGTAAACAGTGTCTCGGTAGACATTACCAAGAGCCAAGCTTAAGGCTCAATAGTTCGTAATAAAATTAAATGAATACATATTTGACTTTGGAAAGAAAACCAATCCTACACTAATTTGCATATGGGTAGGCATGCAAAGGAAGGTTACGGATGGAACACAAGTATAGGGGGTGAGCCTCACTCAACCCCTTAACCATAAACATATAAGAGCAAAGTTACTACGTGACTGAGAGAAGCTCTCTTGTCAGACATTAACCTACAGAAGAGAGCGTGTATGCCGGATTCATTGATAGCATAAGAGCTTATAAATAAAACACCATTTTCCTTGAGCTTTACCGAAACATACCATGAAGGAGATTGTAAGAGGAGAAACTCCAAACAGCTTGGGTTATCAGCTACGACCGGGAAACCAACCTGTAGACAACAAACTAGAAAGGTGAAGTCACTGAAAACAATACCATTGTTCATCATTAGCCCAAAAGATTAAAATGAAAACATGTAAAGTAGAGTCCCCAGACATTACCTGGAGGCGAGAGTCAGAGGCGTGGCCAGAGATAGGTCGTGGAGACCTCATGCTCATAAACAAAGAATTTCCTCAACTCTGAGGTGAGGCATGCATAGCACCGATATAATAATTCTTTGGAACCTAAAAATCTTAAACCCCTTTCAAGAAGAATTCGAAATTGGTAACAGAGAAGAAATTTAAAACTATGCATAATAAGAGTTAAACGTGTAACTTGAAACCAAATAGATTTCATGGAAGGGGTTAAAGGAAAATAACCTCGGCGTCGAGAGAAATAATTGGTATTGTTCCAATAAGCAACATATTGAGCCAGTGCAGGTACTTGTGAGCATCGTCGCAAAATAATAAAGGAAAGTTGCACAGCTCAGAGGTAGTTCCAAGCAGCGGAGCAAATGAAATACCAAACTGGAGGGTGGGGTGGGTGGTTACCCTAAGCATCGCAGTCCACAACCACACCATCGATCTCCTAGATAATGTGTGGATGACCTAGATGGAGCCAAGGTAGGTCACGGAAAAGTGTTATCATATCAAACGTTTACGCATGCAAGTGATTTCTATTAATAAGCCAGATTAATTAGTGGTACTGGAATTAATGGTTTAAGTAAATGATTGTGTGGTATGATCTGCCGCCGATTACATATGTAGCAGTCAATAATACCTTATTAGACTATAGACGTGTGAGGGAAAACACACAACCGGGTTTGTGGCATAAATATGAGTCAAATAAGATGCATGTCAAACCTTTGTTAAGAATCGGTGATTATATATTCTTTTCATGATACCATAATCATGTATGTAAATGTTTGAATATTTTAATTTGACCTACAACTCGATAAGATGTTATTTCTAAAGGTAAAAGAAGATTTTTTTTTTTTAATATGTATTTTTTTGAGGTGTATAGTTGTTACAACATGGGTGTCAGAAATCGCATAATTCACGATGCTACTACCCAGCCCATGGAAACAAGTCATCTCATATGAGAGAGGCCACATGTTAATACCATTTTAAATGATTAGGTTCTTGGAACTAAAAAGTTTTAGGAGCTCGGTGTCGAATAAGTTCTGGATTATGTCTTCAAATTTTCTCTTGAATCTATTAGCTAAGTTACCATCATCGTCAAGCCACAAGGGGTTGGGGTTAGATTTGTTACTTAACATATTAGCTTGATTAGTAGCAGTTTGAGCATTAAATTCCCCAAGAAAAAGGATATTACCTTCATTATTTAGGTTGTAGATGTATTTTTTTCAGGTATTAAAAGGACAATACTTATCTAGCTTGTTTGTCTTATAGGATGTAGAGCTTTTGGCGGGAATCTCGTGAAGAAAAATCTGTGGTGAAATCTTGATCTATGATGTTTAAATCAGTTTTCTCGTTACATATACTAATTTAGCACCCTATTAATAAATTAGAGCACATGGAATGTGGATATTTCACTCCTAAAACTTTTCTAATAAAATTGCTAGATTTTAAGAAATTAGACCCGAAAATAAGTAGAAAAAACTTCCAAAAAATCCAAAAAATAATACATTATGATTTTTAAAAAAATTATAAATAATTAAGTTCACAATAAATAAAAATACCATTAGATAAGGAATAAATAAAGGTACCATTAGATAAGGTATTAAGTGATTGATTTATGTTATTGGGAGTAGGTAATTACAATATTTTAATGAAATTTATTGGAGAAATAAAAAATTAATTATAATATTATTTTAAAAAAATCCACTTTCAAATAAAATTAATGTCTTTGTAGTAATCTTGAGTTGGACCAATATTTATCTATTGAATTTTTCTCATATCAATATATTTTTTTTATTTTCGTAATCATATATGTGCACATATGAAAATGTAAAAAGAAATTGATCATGTACGTGGGCATATGCAAAAGTAAAAATTATTGAAATAATTTGAAAATATAATTTTTTTCAGGTTTAAATGGTCACCATTTAATATGATATTTAAATTAAAATATAATAAATTATTTTGTAAATTATGTTTATATTATCTTTTTATCCTATAGGGGGGTATATTTTGAAGTAAAAGGTATTTAATTAAATTTAAAAATATATTTTACTTTTATTTAAGTAATCATAATTTATTTTAATATTTCATTTTAAATATAATAATTTATATTGTAAATTGTGTTTTTTAATTATTTACATTAAAAATGTTTTTCATTTATTACTAAATTTTTATATAGATAATAATTGTTGAGTTTTTTTAAATTATAGTCAAAATGATATTTTTTTTGTTTATTTTAGAGATTTTTAAAAAATTGAGTTTAAGATGTTAAATTTGTATTATTCAAGTGTTTATGGATTTTTAGAGTGTTGAATCTATTTATCCATTCAAAAATATATTCTAAACAACACAAATTTATAATCTTGGTTGAAAATGTATTGTAGGTTTTACTGAAAATGTCATTTCATCAATGATTTCCACTACACCATAATTGTTTATTATAATATTAATAACTAATTTGACTTTTAATAAATTATTGATGTGAGAAATGTAAGGTAATAAATGTAATATAAAGCTTGAGTGGGACTAATGGTTAAGAGCATGTTTCTTGTTTCCTCCTTAGAGGTCACATGTTCAAAACAACAGGGGGCTAGAGTATGTATGCCTTCGTAAACATAACAGTCAAATCCCTGCCCGGACATGGGGCTCACCTATACCAATTTGCGCCATGTCTCACAAACAAGGGGGTCTCCTACACCAATTTGGTTATCATTTAAATCATAGTCAAATCCCTGCGCAGACATGGGGCTCACCTACACCAATTTTCCCCATGTCCCACAAACAAGAGGGTCTCCTACACCAATTTGGTTATCATTCAAATCGTAGTCAAATCTCTGCGCGGACATGGGGCTCACCTACACCAATTTGCCCCATGTCCCACAAACAAGGGGGTCTCCTACACCAATTTGGTTATTATTCAAATCACAGTCAAATCCCTGCGCGGACATGGGGATCATCTACACCAATTTTCCCCATGTCCCACAAACAAGGGGGTCTCCTACACCAATTTGGTTATCATTCAAATCACAGTCAAATCCATGCGCATACATGGGGCTCACCTACACCAATTTTCCCCATGTCCCACAAACAAGGGGGTCTCCTACACCAATTTAGTTATCATTCAAATCACAGTCAAATCGCTGCGTAGACATGGGGCGCACCTACACCAATTTTCCCCATGTCCCACAAACAAACAACAGGGTCTCTTACACCAATTTTGTTATCATTCAAATCCGTGCACGAAGGTGGACCCCTTGTCCCACAAACAAGGGGGTCTCTTACACCAATTTGATGTCTCACTTGGCCGTGACGGACGTCTACACCAAATTTGGTTAGCAGTCAAATTGTTGTGGGGTCTTATATACCAATTTGATGTGTCTCTTGGTAGATAAATTGTTGGGGGGTCTCATACATTAATTTGGTTAGAAACCAAATCGTTGGGTGGAATATAAAAAAAAACCTCTTTTTTGGTAAATAAATAAAAATATAAATAAATTGGAGGTATGGTAAATAAATAAATAAAAATTTATACTTACTCCAGAGTTATGGTAAATAAATAAAAATATAAATAAATTAAAGGTATGGTAAATAAATAAAACCTCTTTTTATATTTAGTCCATAAACCTTTTTATATTTAGGAAAATGCAAAAATGAGGTTTTATTTAGCTAAAGGGTATCGGTCAAATACCATAGAAAAAATTATTATTAATACCATGGGCTAAATACTATGGGCCAAATACCCTAATATTAATATTAAAATATTAATACTAATACTATTATTAATTATATATTCATATTAATATATTACAATATTAATATTAATAAATTTGGATTAGGGAGGTTTGTATTTGAATACACTACATGCATTGACTATCTCATGTAAACACGTAAATGTAAAAGTAGTGTTTAAAATTTAATATTTAATATTTAATCTAATTAATGTAATGTTAGCCCTAATGAAAAATCACTTATCTCCCTAGATATATAAATTTAACACAAATAAAGTGTGAATTGTATTTGTGAGGAAAAATCTCTGTGACGGTGCGAAGAGTGGAGCTGTGCCTAATGGAGAAAGGATTTCAGAGTACGAATTGCTATAGCCTAATGGAGAAAGGAAGAGTGGAATTGTGTACGAACTGTGATCACCGAATGGAGAAATGAAGAGTGGAACTATGGCAAATGGAGAGAGGATTTCACAGTACAAACTACAATAGCTTAACGAAGAAAGGATTTCACTGTATGAACTGCTATAGAATTTTAGGAGGATTTCACAGTACTAACTGCAATAGCATAATGGAAAAAAGATAGGATTTCACAGTACGAACTGCAATAGCATAATGGAAAAAAGATTTCATGGTACGAAGTGCTATAGAATTTTAGGTTTGATTTTATTTTCTCCTACATTTTAATTAATGGAGAAAGGATAATTTTAGGTTTCATTTCATTTTCTCCTGCATTTTAAAATTTTCCTACTTTTTGCTTTTACGTTTTTATCTACTTCTATTCCATGGATGCGATCATGTGTAATGGATCCCTCTTACTACCAAATTAGAATGATTTAATTTCTACCTTCTACTAAACACCAAGAAATTAGAATGATTTAATTTCGACTAAACACCAAGAAATTAGAATGATTTAATTTCTGCCTTGCCTCAAAATAATATTTGACGGAAATGATTTCATGATTTCACATTCCTAAGTGGGATAGATTTTTAGGTTTGATTTGGTTTGCTCTTGCATTTTAATTTTTTCCTACTTTTTTCTTTTACCTTTTCATCTACTTCGACTCCATGAATGCGATCATGTGTAACAAATCGCCGTTACCACCAAGTTAGAATGATTTAATCTCTACCTTGAGCGAAACACCACCGAATTAGAATGATTTAATTTCTTCCTTACCTCAAACTTTCTCAGGCTCTGAAACAAATGATTTCAAGAATCTATTTATAAATGTGTAAAAACCATCGAAGATTCATGTTAACTCTGGATCTATCAAGCCCTTAGAGACATCAAATATTTCAAAATGCAAACCTTTCCTCAAGTTTTGCACTCAAAAAAGAGGTTTGCACCTCTAGATATTTGATGCCTCTAGATAAATCGGGGGTTAAGATGGATCCTCCACCATGGTGGAGGACCATCACCATGGTGGAGGACCATGGTAGGTCCTCCACCATTGTAATAGCTGCCGTTCTTCATCACTTCTTTGAGAGATCGATTTTCCATTTTATAACTTTCGATTTCTCCCCTCACTGTACCGTTATCGTGACACTCTTGTTGAACCTATCAGTCCAAAAGTTAGCAGATGAGAGAAATGAAACATAACGAAAAAGAAAGATTTAAAGAGTTCGCTGAATTTCCATGACTTTGTGCAGGAGTGTTTTACGGTGAATTTCCATGACTTTGTGAAGTGTGTTTTAACCCTAATGACCATAAAAATATAATTGCATACCTTCACCTTTGCGCGAAAGTTTTGGATCCAAAACCTTATTTTCCTGTCCTCAAGACGCAATTTTGTACTGAGTCGTTGTCACTGCGTTTTGTTGGGATGGGGATTTTCCCTTAAAAACCTGAAAACAATGAACCCAAATGAACTTCAGCTGGAAAACTAATGTGCTTGAACCCAACTAAAAAAATAATGGTTTCATAACTTACTTCTCCATTTCCTGTATCTGTTCAGGAGTGTGCATGTGTTTCTTTCTTTCAGGTTGACTTCCCACTTGATAATCCCTGGATCGCTTCGCTTCCGCATTCTCTCTGCCAGACCTACTCTCATGCTCGTCATCAATGTTCATTCCCGATTGTGTGTGTGGACTACTGTGCCTTAATGGCGAATTGCAAATAAACCTATTAAAACTATTAATGGCGAATTGCAAATAAACCTATTAAAACTATTTTAATATTGAAAAATATGTTTCTATGGAACGCTGCTCACACTTATAAATACCTCTGAGGCTGAGGCTGTCCTAGCAAAGGTTGGCAGTAAGCAGTGGAGAAAATTTGGTATAGGCTAGGGTATGCCTGTGCATGAGATTAAGCCATAGTTTTTTGACTTGCACTGCCAAGCTACAGTAATTAGGTTTTTGTATTCCCTTTGTTACAGAATCAACCTGTTCTTCTGCAAACAAAAGATCAATTAAGCCCTGCTTGTCTTTTGCTTCGATTTTTAACACACTGAACTCAATCTTTGGTTTGAGGACCGATGTTGGAATATAATTTCCATTGCACGGTAAATGCAGCGAAGAGGCCAAGTCCACAGGGGTCCGGCAAGATAGGCCGGCAGTGTATTGAACCCCCTCGGAGCTGGGCCCACACTATACAGTCCCAAAGAATTCCGTAGGGGTCGATGAATTGATTTGGGTGGAGGTATGAACCCCCTCGGACCTGCTGACGTAAGCAGGGGCCCACACATATGCATTAACAAAAGATTGCGGGGTTTTAATGTTTTAATGTTTAAATGTTTTAACATTGTTTTTGTTTTTAATATATGTGAAACATATATTAAAAGGCCCGTAAAGTGAATATGAGAGTGCTGTTGTATTTCAATACACAGTGAATGTTTTTTTTTAATACAGAGCAAATTTTTATAAAAGGCACAACAATGCAGAAGTAAAAAAAAAGGAAGACAACAAAACTGGTTTTATTACACAGGATTGTGCACAGCAGTGCGGGATGAAAAATCAAAGTGCCAGCAAGTAAAATCTGTCATCAATGCACTTATCAAGTGGTGCTGACAGAAGTAATGAGCCATAAAGATTTCTGAAGCGGTGAATTTAGTGGTTGTATGTCAGTTAATGGCATTAATTCAACCTGAGATCTTTTGGGATATTTTTGTTTTGTAATATGTAGAGACAGAGTCATTCTGTTAATTGTAATGTTTTTGATACACAACAGCGTATTTAAAAACAGAGAGACAGATTTGTAATTTTTAATTACACAGAACAACAGAGTGTTTTAAAATTACAGATCATACACAGCAGTGTTTGTTTTTATTTTAGAAACAGAGTATTTCTCTGTGTGTGACAGAGAAGAGTGATTTGGACACTGTGTGTGAAGCAGTTCCATATTTTGTAATCTCCCAGCAGTGGAAAGTTATCAGATTGTAACAACAGTTTTTTTTTATGAAATAGAATTTTTTTTTATGTGAAACTCTGTCACTGTATGCAAATTTTATTTGTATTTCTCTGTGTTAAGGAAGGCAGTCTTATTGTTTTGGAATTCTGAAAATTCCAACAATCGAGATGGGTGAGAGAGAATGGAGAGCATCCTTCTCCTCTCTGTTACTAATGGATAGTAAGAAGCAATTGGAAGCCTTTCATTGAAGGACACAGTAGCCCACACACTTGGAAAAAGGAAAACGGAATTAAGGCACAGTATTGCACACACACAGGGTTCAAAAACATTTGAATTGTAACATCTAGGTGTCAATACCTCAGCTGACTGTATCATTTAGATCAATTAGAGTCATAGAAGTCGAATAGTTCAGTTAGTCTATCTGTCATATTTCAGTTAGTTGAATTATTTTAATTAGGCTGTTGGTTTTCTAAAATGGTCCTCACAGAGGAACCAAACAGACAAATGTTCGTGTATATAAATGTAATTCCTCGGATGTATATAGGGAGGGCAGAGAAGAAGAGAGGAGATATTTCTGCAATCAGATCTGTGTGTTCGCAATTGCTTCCAGTTAAATAATTTCAGTGCGCATTGCCATAGAGTCGTTTTGAGTCCTTAATTGTAAAGAAATTGCTTGATTACGAGGTGATTGAGCTCTGTGCATGTATAATTGAACTACTGTATAAATTCCACATATCTCTATCTATTGTTTTCTCAAAATTTACTCGAACAACCCTGTGAATTGAAATCGCGCAGGCGAGGCCTGTGTAGAGGATCCATGGTTGCGAATACAGTTTAAATAGAAAAACTCCCGAGATCGAGTGTTGCTTTCGGAACTTGACCCGAGGACTAGACGCGAGTTAACTGAATTCAAGGGATAGCGCAACCCCGGACAAACCTTGGTAAATCACTATACAAAACCACTAGTGGATTCGCAACCCTGGATTGCCCATATCGCACCACTTTTGCAGAGAAGGCGGTATTTTTTGAACGTGAACGATTCCATAGGGTAAGCGACACGTGGCGAGGTGGACCCCCAGAAAACTACCGTTCAAATTGTGCCATCGCACATTATCGTTCGACCAGGGGAGCCGAGCGATATTGCCGAGAGCCGTTGATTTGGGAAGGGGCCATCGGACGGTGGTCATTGGATAAAGATGCGCAGAAGATAACTGGTACAGGGCATGTGTCTGATTGGGCCATCGATCGTAGAGGTGGGGCCTAGAGCCATGGTTTATTATAAGTCGTTTGGCATGGAGCATTAATATAAAGTTATAAAGGGCTAAACATTTGTTATAAGGTTCAGAGATATAAATAAGATTGCAAGGGTTGTGGATAAAGTTTATTTATCAAATTCCACGAATTTGATAAATAAATTTCCGAGGAAATTATAAGTAGACCACGTGAAGTCAAAGAACGGGGTTTGACTAGGAAAACACTGACAGAGCCATGGTTACAGTGACCATCTCTCCTTAGAAGGGTCCGATTTTAGTTTTGTTGTCGTCAGATTGTCTAGGAGATCCTCATTACACTACACTTAATATTTTTCAAAATCTCTTCCAATAAATCTCAATTATATCAATTGGATTCAGTTGTAAGGTTTGAGTTATTAATTGTTTCAGTATTTCATTTCATGTCATAGGAGATAATCATTACACTACACTTAATCCTTTTCACAAGCTCTTCCAATAAATCTCAATTAAATGAATTGGATTCAGTTGTAATGTTTGAGTTATTAGTAGCTTTCATTTATTGAATTCTCAATTGAGTTGCAATATCCATGGATTAGGATTTCTAGTTTTCGCCATTTCTTATTAGAAAATAAACTCCAAAAACTTGTGAATAAAACTCTGCTTTAATTCATTTGATAAACATTTTCTTTCCTTCCTTTTTAAATATATTAATTTCATCTTTTTCATATAATGCTAGGAATCAAAATATAAAAACTCCCAAAAACATCAACAAAACCTTAAAACAATGAAGTAGGAAAAAGGGATACTTAGGCACATATAGTGCATTACACTTCATCAGTTTACTAGCCCTGGTCGATAATTTATATTAGCAATTTAGGACACTAAATTGACTAAACAATAGGTCATTCCTTGGAGGATCTTGGAAAGCTACTTTATTCTTCATGGTGTGATTCTTTTACACCAACTATAATGCACCTTTTCCAAGCATTCAGAAGGGATGGGGCAACAAGCAAGTGTTGGGGGAGGCACTTGTCATTTCTTATTCTATGGCAGTTAAGGGTAAAACTACGCTGGTTGCACATGAGGGAACATCTTCCTTATCCCTTATCATACATGGCAGCTAGCATGCTTCTAATTATGATTCCATGTGCTAGAAATTTTCTTACTCTTGGGAACATGGTTGGAGGGGATGCACATTGGTGGGATGTGTCCTTGGAGAAAGAAGTTCCCCACTCTTTTTGCACTACATGCTTTAATGGGAGCATGAGATATTTTATGTCCACTATGATATATCACTTGCCTCCTTGTAGAGTGAGCCATATGTTTGTTGAGAACATGCCTCTCATATGTATTGGGGAGGAGTGTTTCTATGGATTTCCACGCTGGGAGGTGATCCAATTCATTTGGATGATAGCATGGAGATGGGAGTCTTTCATGAATCATGAAATTCCCCATGATTTTTATCACTTCTATGTTAAGGAGGCCATGGATCAGCAAGAAGGTTTCCATAACAACCTTCCATTCTTTCATGATGAGAGCCATTGGGTTTACTCACCAAGGGCCAACTTGCACATTGAGGAAGGACCATTGGAAGACAGAAGTATTGTAGAAAATTCAGAGCAATGGTGGATACTATTGGATGAGGAGGCCACAAGAGAAGAAGGGGAGATTTTGCAGCACCCTTGCAGTTGCTTGAGGACAAGAAACATTTTGGAGGGGGAGACTGTAATATTCCTAAATTAGCCTACAGCTAATAGGAATACTAATTTTTCTTTTGAAATCTAGATGGATGAATACTTGGGCAAGGAGGCTCATAATTTTCTCAAGTATGAATAAAAATCCCTCATGGTGTGAAAAGGGATCATGAAATAACCAGATCAAGCATCCACATGTGTGAACCATGTCTAAACTATGTGGACAAGGTCAAGTTTGACCAAGTCAACAACATTTATTCTCAAAGAGTGGATCCTTAATAAAGACAGCTCAATGTGAATGGAAATCAAGCTAACCAGTTAAAATGAAGACACCTTGAGTGTGGAAGAGGTTGATCACTTGACCAAGTCAACCATGACCATATCCACAACATAGTATAGATGCATTGAACCTCTTAGAGGGACAACACATTTCTAGAAGGAGGTTTTACATGTGAAAGAGGCTAAAATAATGAAGTGGTTTAGGGTTTTGACAAGGCTTCAATCTTATAAAAGGAGGAGAGAAAAAAGAGGGGGATGTTGAAGATTATTATTTTCTGAAGTTATTGTCTGCTCAGACATCACTTGTTGGGTCTTCCTGTTCAGGAATCCCACCTCCTTCCTTGAGCAGCTTTTGAAGGAGACTTGTGCCATCATTGTCCACTATCAGGCTTGGGCCAAGCTTCACCTTACACCTACAACGCTGATTCTGTTGAGGGTTGGGTTGTCCTTGTGAGTTGCAGCAGTGGAAAACACTAGATCTGCTCAAATCTAGTCTATACTAGTGGCTCTTCTCAGTGAGTGTGTCTTTTAACCTCCTGGAAGAGTGCATTAGCACTTTGAGCTTCAGATCTAGACCTTGGTATCAGGCCAAATCATTCTCAGAGCCTACAATGTAGTTTCTCTCCCTGGACTGCGTTATTTGCAAAGGAGAAGTTGCAGGGTGTTTTGTCTGCATTTTGGAGGAGAGATCTCTAGTGATTGGATCCACCCTTTCAATGTGGTGATCCATGGATTGGCCAACCAATCCATGTTTTTTCAGATCGGATCTGCTATACCATTGTATTATTCAGAAATTTTTGAATCATTCTGGAAATCTACAACTTTAGATCTCAAATCTACTCTCTATGCTTCATGTTTTGCACAAAACCCCAAGGGGAATGTATAGATGAGCATTTCTTGTACACAGATCTATATTAGATCTAACTTTTTATGTACATATATTTTCTAGATTTGAGAATTAATAAACTGCTGCTTCAACCTCTGAAAATAACGTTTTCATGGTTATGCAGTCTTTTCTTTTGGTTGTAGCACCTCATTTCTGAGGATTTTTCCTGTATAGTCTCATTCTTTCTCTTGTACAATGTATGGGCTATAATGTACATCTGATTTTATATTATACATATGATTTATGAACCTCCATATCAGAATCCTAATGTGATTTAGTGGATTTGCGTTATTTCTGAAGCAGTCCTTGGCATATAGCTGCAGCCCCTCTCTTTGGGTGATTTTCAGCTAGACTAGTTTGTGGGAGATTTGTTTAACCCACCTAGTCTGATTTTTTTTATCTCCTTTTGGATTTAGATCTTAGATGATCTGATCTAAGGGATCGAGGAGTTGCAAACTCATTTATATGCATAGAATTCTCAGAAGTGTGTTATTTCAGAAGTTTTGCTGAGCTGTTCCAATTTTGGGATATTACATTATTCTTAGAGGGAAGCAGCTTGATGAAGCAGTGAACTCATTGACCTTGCCATTCGAAACCAGTCCTCCACTAACATTCCTCTTGAAACCTTAGTCCAAGAGTCTGAAAGCCAACCTTGGGCGGAAGTAAACTCAGTTGAGTCAACCTCTGAATCCACCAAGGCTATTGAGTTTGGCCCATCTTGATCTCTGAAAATCAACCCAAACCTCTGAAATGAAGAAGAGAAGCAGCTGTGCCAAATTTTGAAAGAAAATCTAGATGCATTTTCTTGGGATTACAAAGACATGAAAGGGGTGCATCCTTGAGTGTGAAAACATCATATTTACATCAAAGAAGGATGCAAGTCCATGAGACAACGCCAAAGAAGGATGAACCCGACTTTGAAGGAAATAGTCAAAGAAGAGCTGCAGAAACTATTTGATGCAGGGTTCAAATATCCTATATCTGACAGTGAGTGGGTATCTCCTCTTGTCTTATTCCCAAAGAAGAATGGGAAGTGGTGAATTTGTTTTTATTATCAAGAACTTAACAAAGCCACCAAGAAATACCATTTCCCCTTGCCTTTTATAGACCAAGTCCCGCATGGCCTTGTGGTGAAGAAGTTATTTTCCTTCTTAGATGGGTTTATTGGTTACAATCAAATTCAAATCAGCCCTAAAGACCAGGATAAGACTACTATTACCTGCGCTTGGGGTACCTTTTCTTAGAGAGTCCTACCCTTTGGGTTGTGAAATGCCCCAACTACCTTCCAAAGGGTTGTCCAGAGCATCTTTTCTGAGTTAGTCCATGAATCCGTGGAAATATACATGGATGATTTCACACCATATGGGGATGACTTCTAGGAAGCTCTCTCCAATTTGGGTAAAGTACTATGAAGGTGCATTAATATGCATCTCTCCTTGAGCCCGGAAAAGTGTGAATTCTAGAAGAAAGCAGGGGTTTTATTAGGACACTCCATATCCCAAGTAGGAATATAGGTAGACCCGAGAAAAATCACTATTATCAAAAGGGTACCTGCTTCTCAAAAGAAAAAACATGTTAGGGGTTTCTTAGGCTTAGCTGGTTACTATAGAAGGTCAATCAAAGATTTTAGCAAGATGGATTCGCCATTATTTGAGTTATTGGCCAAAGATTCTGAGTTTATTTGGTCTAGTCCTTGTCAAGAGGCTTTCAAGCTTATTAAGAGAAAGTTAAATACTACCCCCATCCTCCGAGGTCCAAATTGGAATCTACCTTTCCACATCCACACTGATGCATATTCCAATGTTATAGGGGCAGCATTAGGACAATTAGATGAAAAAATCCCTCATGCCATTTATTTCATCAGCAAGAACTTGTCCAAGGTCGAGATGAATTATAATTTTACTGAGAAGGAGATGTTAGCCATTGTCCATGCCTTAAACAAATTCAGGAATTATGTAACTGGATATTAGACCTTTGTTCACACTGACCATGCATCCATCAAGTATTTAATGAAAAAACAAGATGAAAATGATAGGATAATTAGATGGTTGCTACTTTTGCAGCAAGTTTATTTGACTATTATTGATAAAACTGGAAAGGAGAATGTTGTTGCATATTTTTTGTCTAGGTTAGCTCTCCCTGCATGAGAAGAAGGAATGGTGGATGACCAACTGCTAGATGAGCACCTATTTTTTATATCAACACTCTCACCATGGTTGTTGATATAGCCAACTACTTGGTTGTTGGGATACTCCCTCCTAATATTCCATTAAGGGAGACGAGCATAATCATTATAAAAAGCACCCCTTTCACATGGATTGGGGGAAACCTTTTCAAGCAAGGCCCTAATCAAATCCTAAGGAGATGTGTGAGGGAGGAAGAATTTTTTGATATCCTCTTTGCATGTCATGACAGCCCATGTGGAGGCCACTTTGCTGCAAGGAGAGCTGCTTACAAAGCTTTGCAGGAAGGATACTATTGGCCTACCCTTCACCAAGAATCCAGAAGATACACCAGCAGGTGTGACCAGTGCCAAAGGATAGGGAAACCCACACAAAGGGATGAAATGCCTTTACACCCTCAGGTGGCTCTTGAGCCATTTGATAAGTGAGGCATGGACTTTGTTGGATGTATCGATCCACCATCCGGACAAAATAAGTATATCATAGTTTGCATTGATTACCTAACAAAGTGGGCTGAAACAAAAGCAGTGAAGGTGGAAGCCGAGGAGAAAGTAGTGGAATTTTTAAGGGAGAATGTGTTTTACAAGTTTGGGCACCCCAAAGAAATAGTCACTGATCAGGGAGCACAATTCACCTCTCACCTCATTGAGAATATTTCAAGGAAGAAAAAGATTAAGCATAGAACTGCTATTTTCTATCACCCTCAGGTGAATGTCCAAGTATAAGTAACTAACAGAGATTTATAAAGCATCCTCACCAAGGTTGTGAGCAGCAGCAGAAAATATTGGGCAGACAAATTGATAGAAGCTACTTGGGCCCACGCCACTACTTGGAAGAAAACAACAGGATTCGCTCCTTATGAACTAGTATATGGTAAGAAGCTCCACTTTCAGTTGAGTTTGAATTCAATACTTTAAGAATGGCAGCTGAATTAAATCTATATCTATCAAATGACCAAAAAGAGAGGTTGCTACAATTAAATGGATTGGACGAGTTCAGAGTGCAAGCACTTCTTCACACAGAGGTAGTTCAACTACAAAGGAAGGTATGGCATGACAAGAACATCAAATAAAAGATCGTCCAAGAATGATATTGGGCATTGTTGTGTGATTCAAGGTTTAAATGTTTCAAAGGCAAGCTGATGAAAAGATGGTTGGGACCTTACACAGTGGAAAAATGTTTTGATAATGACACAGTTCAAATCAGAACCATATATGAGGAAGGAATCCCCTTTCTTGTTAATGGTCATAGACTTAAAATTTACAAGAAGCCTTTGTCAAAGGCAGAGTTCATAATTTCAATAAGCATAGAAATGTATGTGATGGTAAGCTCCATAGTTTCCCACACCTCCTGAAAGAAAAAAGAAAAAAGAATAAAGATCCATGGGTGAAAACCTCTCTGAGGCACCTAAGGCAAGCTTTTGGGTTGAAAACCTCGATGGAGGCATCTCACTTGCTATAAAAAAAAAGAGAAAAAGAGAATAAACATCCATGGGTGACAACCTCTTTGAGGTGCCGAAGGCAAGTATGTGGGTTGAAAACCTCCATGGAGGCAGGCCACTTGCTTTCAAAAAAAGAAAAAAAGAAAAAAAGAAAAAAGAAAAACAAATAAATTACATCTGCATCTCTGTGTTTTCTATTTTTCAGGTCATTAATGGTTTCTAGAAACATAGGGGAGCATTCATCTTCTTTTCGTTTTTTTTTTACCATCCATCCCATCATTCACTCCATTCATTTTTATAACTTCCTCCATCATCTCCATGCACGACATTCCTCCATTCATGAGCACAATGTAGCAAGGAAAGCATAACAGAGACTGCTATAGACATCAGGGAATTCCTACAGTGTAGACATCTATTCTTGAACAACAATAAAAATAAGGGAGGAGCTCATGAAGCAGATCCTAGGAAATGAAAGAGTGAAAACCATGGCATCTGGAGCACCCCCCATGCAACATCTCGAGAAGGAAGAAACAACAAGGAAATATCAACATCTCACTCAGAGAACTGCTCACTCATAGAACAAAAATAGTGATGAATGCAGCATATAAAGGTCTTGTATCCTCATTCCAGCTCCTGAAAATGCCTTGGAAAAGAGAGGTAAACTCATCTATAACTTCTCACCCCCTGCTACGCATCCATAATAGCCAGAAATAATTAAATTTGCAGACTTAGAGTTTAAGGGATAGAAAGGTGGCCACTTAACTCGACCACCACCGTGAGGTATGATTGAAACAAAACTGGAACTACACGCCACCTGGGCATGCAAAAGAAAAGAATTTAAATCAAGTGAAATAGATAATAATGAGGGGAGGAAACACACAGTCCATCAAGAATTAACAGGGAGAAGGAAACAACGGTCTCTAACGAAAACTGGAAGCTGAGGCCGAGTTAAATAAGCACTCCAAAAATTAGTTGTGCTGTCTAATAATATAGAGGGTCGTCTCATCCAAACCAGTAAACTAAATTTTTTTAAAGGGAGAGACCTATGGAAGCCCGCAATGCTTAGAGAAGAAGAAGAAGAACCAACAGAGGAAGAAGAACCAGAAGAAGAGGAAGAGACAAAGGGCCAAGGAAAAACAGAAGAGATGGCCATAGAAGTCATAGAGATAGCATAAAGTGAGCAAGAAACAGACTCAAAACACAGCACCATGTCCCCTCAATACAAAGAGGTAGTTGCCACAGTATCTCCTCTGAGCGCAAAGAGAAAAAGACAGACCTCTATGTATTCCAGAGCTGACAAGAGTCAGGGGATAAGTCAAAGAGAGCTAGAAACTCCTCCCATGAGCTCGATTATCATTGAATAATCACCAAGGGAGGAGGAATGAATCGAAGAAATAGTTCTGAAGAAGAAGCTGTAGAAGGCACATGCAGAGAATGTAGCACTGAAGGAGAAATTGTAGCAAAAAGGGAAGCAAGTAGCCACCATGACAGACTTATGCATAGAAGCCCTTCAACACAGATTCCCTTCTAACTCATATGCTGTGTACCTCAGGGAGAAATGGATTGTATTTCAAATCAAAACTCTAGCCTCCCATGGATCACTACCTTTCCAATATTGTAGGAAATTCATGCATTTCTACAAGCAAGCTAACATAGCTGATTAGGAAAACATGGAAAATTTTTATGTGCAAAACCTTGTGCTGACCAATTTGGATATGTGGGAGCCCAATCCTACAATGGGGGATATGCAGTTGATGGCTCTAATATCTTGGATGATGAATGAGGACACTAGAGAAAAAGAAATATGGAGGGTCATGGGAAGAAGAAGTAGAGAACACTTATATACCATACCAAAATTGTTTAGCCCAAGAGGAGCCATCCTTAACCGTCGAGAGATTGAAAGGGACCCTACATTGGTTGAAAGCTACCTTCAGACTCAACCCTAGGTGATAGGCCACTTTGATGATGTTTCTAGGAAGATAGAAGATGAGTACATTATGTCCAGCCGAAGGAGATGGAACAACCTCCCTCATAGCCTCAAGAACAGGGAGTACCATACTCCAGAAAGACTGAGGGGTGCATTGGAAAGGGAACCATTATACAAGAGGCCCATGCAGGCCAAAAATATCCAATGGTTGGGACTAAAGATCAGCCCACCTTTGTTGTTGGGGCTGAATGATGAAAAGGAAATAGATTCACAAGATAGAGAATGGGAGAATGCCAAAAACAATAATGGTTTTTACCCCCTTGGGGAAACTCCCACACTTCTTCCTCAGGAAATTAGGGGGGCTATAAAAGCCTTGAAGCAAATGTAGGAGGAGGATTACTTGCTCAGAGGATGAGCAACCATTCAGTAGGGGGGTGATGATGAGCTCCATCATTAGACATATTTGGACGGGTTAATAGTCACCTTTTTTCCTTCTTAGATCCATTTTTCTTGCATTATTATTATTATTTGGTTTTATGATGCTAGTATAGGTGGTGATTAAGGCTAACATATTTTGAGTGCCTAATATGATGTTGAGTGCAGAAAATCATGATTTATTAAGCATTTTTATAAAGATTTTATCATAAAGACTTGGAGGAGACAATAAGGAGAAATTATTGGAGGATTGTCCACCCTCCTCAACTCTCAAAGGTAGCCAAAGGATCCCAAAGATTCTCTCTAGCAATTCGAATTCCAAATGCAGCCAAAGGATCCCCAAGGATTTTCTCCAACAATTCGAATTCCAGAAGCAGCCAAGCACTCAATATTTGCTTACTTGGAGTCAAGTGGACTCAATCACTATTTTCTAGGGAGTAGTTAGTAGCTGCCCTGTAGAATAAATAGAGGAGAGCTAGAGCTAGGAAGAGTTAGTCAGTTAGTCAATTCTAGTTGAAACTTTGTTGCAAGCTATTGAGCTTTTTAATATTTTACTCAGTGATAAAACTTTCAAATATGTATGATATTATTCTCTTATGAAATGAGAATATTTATTTCATTCGACTGATTTAAGGTTCAGAGAGCTAGGCTCATGGGTTAGGGCCTAATCCATGTGCCTGAGCTTCTCTGCTATTAGCATTTTTTCTTTTCTGCCATTAAGCTAGTTTTTTTATATCATTCAATTAGTTCTGCTTTTAATAGTTTCATTGTTGTTTAGTTTTTCTTTTAGTTTGTTGGTGTAGTTTTTCATTTGTTTTTGAGTAATAGAATAGAGGAGAAAAGCTAAAAAATCTGTGGATCAAGACCCCCTTCTCATCTCTGTCAATAGAGCTTGAGGAGGGCGAACCTTCCCACATACCCAAAATTGGTTTATGTTCACTTTTTCGGAGATTAAAAGTAGAGTTGCATTACCATTTTCAGCCTTCCTTTTCATATTGCATCTTCACGCATTTGCATGCTTTTTGTGCATAAACCAGCAGAGTTGTTTGCAGAAATTAATGATAAAGCCCTAGAGCACCTTCGTGGTGCCTTCCCGTTTCATTTTCTATCTCTGTCTTCACTTCCTGAACATTGTTTTTACGCCTCCATTCCCCTCCTTTTCCTCTTATTTTCAAATTCTGTACCCACCTTTTTCCCCTAAAAGCACTTAAACCCTTCAACCCACCTTCTTCCTTTGTTTATATTGGTTACGGTTGCCTTACTCATTTTGACACAAAAATGCTTGAAAATCCATTGAAACTCGACCTTCGCCTTTCCTCCTCGAAATTCCCGCTACCGTACATCGCACTTCGCAAATCGCACTATTTTCCTCTTTCCATTTAACACTTACCACTTGTTCCACTGATGCGATAACTCCACCACATCACAACTCACATTTCACACCTTTTCCCTTTATCTTCAAAACTTACCGCTTGTTTTTTCTGATTGCGATATTGAAAAATCGCAAATCACAAATCACACCATTTTCCCTTTTTCTTTTAACACTTACTACTTGTTTCTCTGATGTGATGACTCTGCCACATCACACATTTCACTTCGCATCGTTTTCCCTTTTCCCTTTAACACTTACCACTCCAATTTCCGATTACAATATTGTGATCGCACTCCGCCGTCGATCCCACCATCACATCACCCATCTCAAAGTGCACTTCACAAAATTTACACTCTTCTTTTAAGACTTACCGCTATGATCCATCGATTGCGATATTTTGATTGCACTCCGTCACTGGTCCCATCACCATGTCACCCATCGCATTTCGCACTTCGCACTGTTTAGTTGGTTTTTGTTAATACTTAACGCTCCTTCCGCCGATGGCGATATCGCATATCGCAACTCTTGCCTCCATCGCATCTCTGCCATCACACTTTTCAATTCATTCCAATCCAAATCCATTTCTGCACTATAATAAGGTTTTATAAGGTTTAAACCCCCTCTTTCCACTTCAAAGCCTTGTTTCATGTCTTAAGCCCTCCATTAGCCTCTTTAGCCCTTTTCTTCCCTCCAAGCTGCAAATCAACACTCTTTCAATTAGAATTAAGTCATGGACAGCGTAACTGCATGGATAGAAGCATGGTAGATAGACCATAGGATAAGTAGAGTGCATTTAGCCATTTGGCCAAGTTAAGTGCGATTTAGAATTAGTTTCCTTTATACCATTTATTTTCAGCAAGTTAAATTAGTTTCCTTTCTGTCATTTCTTTTTTGCAAATTAAACTAGTTTCATTCTTGTCATTTCTTTTTAGAAATTAAGTTAGTTCCCTTTTTTTCATTTCCTTTCAGCAATTTACTTTTTAGTTCTTATCATAGTTTAAGAAATAACACCTTTTCGTAAAGCAGAAGAGGATGACATGAACAAAGTTCATCTATTGTGTATATAACACTGTCACCTCCAAGTTTGTACGAACCTCGGGTTGATAAAGTAAAGTAGGGCAACCTCTTGGAGTTGCAGCACTTTGGGTGCAATACCAGGGCTCACCAACATTCATGGAGGTGAAGAGAAGTTTCGTGGATCCCGTAGCTTCGACATGGAAGCTGCAACCACAACACAAGTTGATCCTACAAAAGTTGCGTCAAGGTGATTACTACGGAAAAGGAATTTGATCCAGCTATCTTAACATCATTCTTACAGATATGCATGAAACTATTGAAAGATCAGAAGGATGTTGAGGGACTCTAGGAACTGATTGATTCCTGTGCTGGTAAGAAAGAACTATGAAGTGAGCAGCGCGCGATAAACAACTTATATCATCATAAGAAGAGAACATTCATGGAGATGAGATTAACAACACAGATTGGAGAATATAAGATGGATCAGGTAATTATAGATTTTGGATTAGATGCCAATGTATTTCGAAAGAAAACTTGGGAACAAATGGGAAGACCAAAGTTGCATTGGTCATCAATTCAACTTAGAATGGCTAATCAACAGAAGATCATCCCTATGGGTAGGCTACCTAGTATTATAGTAGACATTGGAGGAGTGCACATTGTTGCATATTTTGAAGTAATTGAGATCATGGATGCCAACAACCCATATCTGGTTCTACTTGGGTTGGATTGGGATTTTGATATTGATGTAATAATCAACCTAAAGAAAAGGAAGATGGTGTTAGAAAAGGGTGATATGAGGGTCATTGTTCCTTTAGACCCATTTGAAGTAATGTGCTATACAGAGCTTGTCTGCGATGAATATGGTGATGTAGACATTGATAACATCTATAAGATGAAAACTAAAGAAGAGGATTGGATCAATCCCACTACAGATGGAAGACTAACTTGGGAGAATGGTAGTACATGTAGTTTATATTATAAAGAAGCATTGGAGAATTGGCAGAATAAATTACATGAGATAAATACAAGGCAATGTACCAGAGTTAGAAAATCACTGCATTGTAAAACCTCAAAGGTATGTGAGCCACCTTATTATGATGGAATCAGAGATGTTAGTTTATATATTTAAGGCTTCTGTGATTAGTAGTTTGTGTAGATATGTTTTCCAGATCAATCGCATGCATTGTTAATAAATTCAACATTTCAGACCAAGCCCCCGTGGTTCATCTTCAGGAAAATATCCATGATTAAGACTGATCTCACAAATAAGGTATAAATAGGAGAATGGGAGAGATGATGAACGAAAAGGAGATGCGAGGGAGGCTGACCAAAAAGGTCTAAATATAAATATATTAATAAATTGAAGAAAAAATAAATAAATAATTAATTGATGATATTTTTATATACATATTATTATTCTTATTTAAAAATTCTTTATTATGATGGTTCAAAAATGATTTAATTTTAATCTAATTTAAAATTAAAATTAGTTTGTTCCTCAATGAATATGAAATAAGGATACCAGCAGAACATCAGCTGCAAGCGTTGGAATTAGCACTAAGGTCTACACATGCTAGATGATGGGGCGCTCACAAAAAGAACATCAGAAGTTGGGAAGAATATAGAAGATTGATGTGGATCATATTTGGGCCAACAAACACAGGAAACATAGTTAGATATGATGGTAAGAATGATCCTAGGGAAAATATATATCACTTCACCATAGCTTGGGTAGATATTCCAGAAAAAAATTTGGTCCACAGGTTTATCCACACCCTGGAGAGAATTCCCATGAATTGGTATTTTGAGACAAAGCTGTGACATTGGACTGAGAACCGGACAAGTTTGGTTGATGGATTCATACTGACAGTCAACTTTGAAGATGACTTCCCATGCATAGACACAACCTTTTGAAAGATCAGGGAGAAGGTCTTTGAGAACACACCTTCGCTGACATGGACGTAGCCAAACTAAACTGTGCAGCTAAAGCCGGTATTGGAATGCTACAATGTGACTACGGAAGAGGATGAGGAAGATCAATGCAATAATAATATTCTAAAATCAGAAGGTCATCGTGAAGTTTTTGGGCCAGAACCTGAGATACTTGACATCGCAAAGCCAACAAATATTAAGAAGGTCAATATTGGGATAGAGGAAGAACCAAAGTTCACCATGAATGGAGATTATTGGATAGAAGATACATTATTGGAGATTATTGGACATAAGATACTATGATTGGAGATTATTGGATTGAACCTGTGGAGGAACCTGAATGGATCAGTCCTATGGTAGTTCAAGAGAAGAAGAAAAAGGGTGAAATTAGGATTTGTGTTGATTTGAGTAAACTAACAGATGCATGTGCACATAACCCATTCCATACACCATTTATAGATGAAGTTTTAGATAATGTAGGGGGGCATGATGCCTACTCTTTTAAAAATGGTTTTTAAGGTTACCATCATATTAGAAATGCACCAGAAGATAGGAATAAGAAAATTTTTTCCACTGAATGGGGATATTTTCAGTATACAGTCATGCCTTTTGGGTTGAAGAATGCCCCTCCAATATTCTCCATGGTAATATTCACAACTTTTAAGGAGTATATACACAAATTATTGGAGGTCTATTTTGATGATTGGACTATTTTTGGCCTATTGAAGAAATAGGTCTTGAGCTTAAGATTGATGTTGGATACATGTAGGCAATACCACATATCATTGAATCTAAAGAAGTGTATATTTTTTGTGCCATATGGTATATTGTTGGGCCATGTAGTTTGTAGGAAAGGATTGATGGTGGATCTTGTGCATATCAAAACTATTGTGAATTTTCCTACACCAAAGATAGTAAGACAACTACGCAGAACTAGTGGAAACACTGTGTTATCACGCAAAAATTTCAAAACATCATTTTGAAAAGGTTACAAAATTTCATGGATCAAAATTGGGTTCTAGGAGTCAATGTATATTTGATCAAGGGTAGGTTTTAGATTTTTTATAGTTTAAAGCTCATCCTAAGGTTAAAATAAAGCCTTCTTTAAAGTTATTTCATGTCAAATATTCATCATTTTCCATTTGTATTCCATTTCCCAAATTTTTGTGTCAAAACTATCCAATTAGCAGTGAAACCGCAGTTTCGTAGCGCCACCCGTTGAAAAAAGTCGTTTTGCACTACAAAAGCGCTGATAGTTTCGTAGCGCAAACATGAAAAATTACACTGCAGACACTACGAAAGCACGGTTTTGTAACTGTCTTGTCAGTTGAGTTGGAAAATGTCAGAACCCATTGGAAAAGGGTAGGATAGTGGCATGTTGAGTCATGTAATGATGAAATCAAGGTACACACCCACGTTTGTAGTCATCATTGTCAGTATAGGTTATGAATGAGGCATCATTTTGGTTATGAAAGGACAATTAAAATTTCAAAATCTTCCCTAATTAGTCATTCTCATTTCCTTTTGCCTCCATTCAAAATGTCTGAGCTTTGAGTGTCAAGCCAAACCTGTGGCTGGTTCATACAAAGGTTTTACTACACCGATATCAAGCGAGGCTGATACATTTGTTAAGTGAGGTAGCTGTTACATTATACTCAAGCGAGGCTGAAATATTTTTTCAAGTGAGGCTGACAGTTTCTCTAAAGAGTATGGCAGAGGAGAGAAAAATTCATAGAGGGGGACACTACTTAAGGCATGAACCTGAAGACATGAAGGCAATAGTTGAAGACCCAGCAGTGATGGAAGCATTCAAAAGTTTAGGTTGCCTACGGTGCTGTGAGAAGTTGCAGGGCTATCACACACATGTATCTAAGGAATTTGCTATGAATTTCAATGGAACATCCACTAAGGTCAGGATGCTAAGTGTTTCTACTACACCAGAGATCATTGCTGTTGTTACATATATACCAACAGGTTAATAAACCTGGTTCAAAGGTTTCAAATTTGATATGGAGCAGTGTAAGGAGTTCATGAAGCCTGAGCACATAGAAATGGACCTTAATAATGCTATCCCTAGAAGCTGCATCAAAGATAACTACTCAAAACTGTTGCTCAACATTCAGAAATATTTTACCTGTGAAGGCAAATATCACAAGGTTTATTCATATCATTTCAAATTGCTTCTACACTTCACTGGTAAGATTTCACTTGATTTACCTTTTTATTTGCATAGGATTCTTGCAAAGAAGGCTGATAAGGTGCAATCAAAGTCTGAAGGGAATCAAACATCCTTATATCATCATGGTTTAATGAAGTTATAAATTTTAGATGAAATTCAGAAGATGGGCAGAGATTGGTCATCATTTTTGTTTATAAATGGTTTTGAGTTGGAAACCCTAACTCCTAAAAGAAACCCTAAAATAAAAGGAGTTCCATTAGCACCAGCAGCAGAACCAAGCTAACCTATGGTTGCAAAACCAAAGGCAACTGCAAGAGTGAAGCCATGAAAGAAAACTGAGAAAGGGCTAGAGAAAATGCAAATGCTTGATACACCAACTCTCCCACCTACAAAACAGAGATCAAAGGTTGTCAAAGACGCAAAATAGAAATAAGCTATCAGCAAACAAGGAACCAAAAGAGTAACTAGAAGCCAAGCAATGTCATTAAAAGGAAAGACAATTTCTACATAGGATAGCCCAGTAACTAAGGGGAATCTAGAGGATATTCTTCATGCTATTGACATAGAGGAAACACCTATTATCCAATCTAAATTCACTAGGGAAGAGGAGAATAAGTTGAGAAAAGCTGAATCTGCAAAGAAGGTACAGTTCGAGGGGGAAGATGCAGGTTTCATCTTTCAAGCAACAAAGTCTATGACTAGGCATGTTAGGAAACTAATGGAAGGCATCAAAGAAGTTCAAAAACCCACCGAGACAACTAAATCTCCTAAAGAATTTGTTGATCTTTCATCACCTACAGTGAAGCATACAATCAGTAGAACAAAGAGGGGAAAAGTGGAAATGATATAGAAAACAGAGTTTCAGCGTCTTGAGGAGAAATTACGGTTGGCAAACCAAGAAATTGTTGTGATGAAAAAGAGAGCTAGAAAGCATAGTGTCGAGAATGTACATTTTAAAAGGATGAAGGAAATGTGGTAAGGACAAGTTGATCCTGTTTGTGAAACCTTAAGTAATACAAAGAATTTTTTCAAGTGGACAGTTCCAACAATAAAAGAAGCTAAGTTTGTCAGAATAATAAACACTAATCTGAGAGCTACTAATAGGAAACTTAAAGACCATGTGAGTGATTTAGAGCAGCAGCTGGAGTTGATTAATGATGATTTAAAGAGCAGAGGCATTAAAATGATAGTCATACAAGAACTAATAACTCAACCAAGTGTAAATGAAGAAGGAAGGCCTCAAGAAAGCCAAAATTAAGTGGGTTTACAGTTTATATGATTTGGAAATACTGAAGAAAGGTCATGTTTTGAGTTTTTGAGGAAAACATGGTTTTCACTTGGAAAATTTGTGAACAGTCTGCATACTCAGCAGTTTCATAGCGTATTCAGTGTAAAAAAGCAGAAAAGCGCTATGAAACTGTTGTGGCATCTTTTCTTGCTTATTTTGATCAAATTTTAAACGGTTAAAGACTAAGTTAAGAACTAAATTTGCTACAGAGGATGTATTAAAGGGTAATTAAAAGATGCAGAGGAAAGAATTGAGTTTTTTTAAGGATAAAGACTTGAAATGGCAGCGCTACAAAAGGCGCTATGAAACTGCTGTGTTTTCATAGTGTAGGACATTACAGTATTTTGGGTAGTGTTAAAGAAGTTTTAGATAGCTGGAGGCTAGGGCAGGAGTAATGGGACGTGTTAAGAAAACTTCCAACAACCAAGGACCACGAAATGAAGAGTAAATGATAGTGTTCAAAGAATGTAAAAGATTTTATGCCTGAAAAACAGGGTATGGTTTCTTGCTTTTGTGGAGGTCAGCAAAGTGGTCATGAGGAAATGAAGCCCATCATCCAAAGTCGACCATGTGATGATACACCTGTCAATAATGTAATTGAAAATAGATAAGGTTGTTATAGATAGTGATAATGAGTTTGATTCCTTTTTGGAATATGACTATTAAGTAAGATATGTGTCTTTTTGTAATAAATTCCATGTTTTATGGTTATGCAAGGTGTCAAGGGACATAAATTCGATGCATGTAGCCTAGAGGTAGATCATCCCATGTTGTAAGATGTCTGTTAAATACCAAGAGGTCGACTTTCTCAAGGGTTGGGCATTTTTGGCAAAATTGTGCTTGTTGTGAATTAACTGGTTTTCAACTAATATAGATATCTTTTACTTGACCAACTTGAGATTCAGAATGATTTTTAGTGTTTTCCTATTCTATTTGCATCTCTTATATGTCTCATTATAGTGGTGTTCATCTATATTACTTAGAATTCATCTATTAGATGCTCTGAATTCCTATCTAAGTGAAATGACTGTGTTTTTTACAGTTTCATGTGTGTGTACCTTATGACTAAAACTCTGATATGCCTCAACTTCCATGTTAAGTAGATTCATTGAATTATTGAATTTATTTGACTCCATAAGCCCAATGTATACATGCTAATGTGATTCTCAACCTACATCTATCATTTATCTGTTTATTACCTAAATAGAGTTAGCCATCTATATTTTTATCCAAATCATTAACCCTTGAGAGAGCCTTCTCAAGCTGGGGAGGCTAAGCCTTAGTCAAAATATTAGGTTTGAAATAGTTACATAAATTTGAATGATCAAGCAGCCTATCAGGTCCAATTTTGTGATAACATTTTGGTGCTTTTTCCGGGAGGCCGAAGATTATACTTTCCCGAAATTTTGAAGTTGAACTTTTGAAGGTAGCAGGAGCTCAGGAAACTTTTCGAGGCTGCATCTACCTTGGTGACTCCATTCAAAATTTATATGATAAAGGGTGGCTTCGAGAAGGAGATACATGAGGAGTAATCCTGACCCAGATCCACCTACCATCGTGGACAATCCAAACACCATTTCTAGAGGCAGTCAAGGCATTTCTGAATTATCAAGTACTCCATCATGTTCGAAATCCTTGTCCTCTGAAATATTAAGAAGTCCTGAAGATAAAAGAGTTGATGATAAAATCCAGGAAGTCTTGTTTAGATCTGAAAGTGAAAAATAATTAACTGAAATAATCTTAGACTTGCATAAGAGAGGTATTGATACATCAGCCCTAGTAACGCAGGAAGACAAAGAAGAGTTTTGGGAAGTTGTTACTTCTGAGTTGTTGTTGGAAAGAGAGTCTTTAGATAAGTTAAAAGAGCTTGAACCTTTAGAAGTCTCGTTGAAAAGTAAAGATGGTTTACCTCATCCTGATTGGAGTTTAATTATTAGTGGGCAAAAAATACCTAATAGTCCTCCTCATAATAGTTCTTCATCCTCTATTGTTGCTATCCCTAAAGCTACCACAGTCCCTTTTACCATGGCTGGGAATGTACCTCCTCCAACTGTTGCACCTGCTAGATATGCCCCTCTTGTTCTTCCAACTATTTTACATGACCTCCCTAGCAAATATGCTGCTAGAATCAAAACTTGGGGAAGTGATGAAGAGATTACAACAGAAGAACATGTAGATCAATTTAATGATTTTATAGACAGGGAGGAGGTTTATCATGAAGATTTCAAGTTGTTATTGTTTGCTCAGAGCTTTACTGGTGAAGTTAGGAAGTGGCTCAAAGCCCTTACTCCTGGAAGTATTCATAATTTGAATGAGTTTGAAGATACCTTTTTGAGAAAATGGGGAAATAGAACTAATCCAGTACAAGCCCTCACTTTGTATAACAGTTTACGAAGAGTTGTTAATGAATCTGTTCAAAAATTTTCAAAAAGGTTTAATAAGGTTTATGACTCTATTCTTGCTCATTTAAAACCTCCACAAGCCTTAGCTCAGATGAGATATGTCGAAGCATTTGATTATGACTTTTCTATACCGCTGAGAGAGATAAAATCCCCTTCACTTGCTGAAATGCAAACTGATGCAGTGAAGGTGGAGGTTAATATGATAGCAGCTAAAAAGTCAAAAATGGGTAAGACTAAGTTAAAATAAGAAGAGAAGCCTTCCTCTTCTACCTTTTATGACAAATTTGATTCAATGATGAAAACAATGGAAATGCTGATGGATAGGTTGAATCTTGGGAATACCTTTTCTCCTCCTGTAGAACATGAACCTCAATTTAGAAATCCTCATTTAAGGATACCTTAGAATCAACAAAGACCAAGGGAAAATAGAAATCAGTAGCCTGATCCTCTCATGAGACCTCATTTCCAGCAGAACTTAATTGATGAAGAATATGAACCTGAAATTCCTGAAGAGTTTATTCATTGTTTAGATGAAGAATGTCTGGAATTTTCTTGACTAAAGAGGAACATGATGAATCAGACCAAGGTAATCATGGAGAGGAACCATTAGATTATCTAAAAGGGTGTCAACATGCTATTTTGAAATGCAAAAACAATACAATCTCATAAATAGAAATGTGCTGATAGTGCAAGTAAAAAATAGCCTAAGAAAGATACACCTAAGGCTGCTGATGGAAATAAAGATACTCCAAAGGTTTTTGAAGGTAATAAAGATACACCACCTATTCTTCTTATCAAAGAAGTTGAAAAATCTGTTTCTGTTTTCAGTTTAGAAAATGAAATTTCTAAGATCAAAATACCAGTACCTTTTGGTGAGATTCTCAAGGTCAATGAGTATAGAAGAAAGATTTTTAAAATGTTGAATTCACAACCAGGAGTTGCTGATATCTTAAATGTACAAGAGGATCATCCAACTATATACTTGGGTCCAAGATTAGAAGACAAACATAATGAGGAGGTGCCTCCTTTTTATGTGAGCCTTAGCATTCATGACATGACATTACATAATGTTATGTTGGATTCCGGGGCCTCTCACAATCTCATGCCCAAATTAATCATGGAAGGAATGGGTTTAGAAATAACTAGACCATATAAGGACTTGTTTTCTTTTGATTCGAAAAGAGTTCAATGCATTGGTTTAATTAAGGATGTTTTTGTTGGTCTAACACAAATTCCTACTAAGACAGTACTCATGGAAATTGTGGTAGCAGACATTCCACCGAAGTTTGGTATGCTATTATCTAGGTCACAGGCAACGAAAATCAAAGGTACAATTTAGATGGACCTTACTTATGCAACCATTCCTGTTTTTGGTGAGCAAAGAAGATTGTATCGAGAGACAAAAATGGCCTACATGGTGAGTAGTAAAGACAAACCTCAAAGTTTTCCAATTTATGCTTTTGATACTGAACTTGGATCTGCTATTCTTTTCAATGAGTTGACTAATGAAGCAGAGGATGAGAAGAAAGTAGAAAATCAGAGATCTGAAATTCAGCGGTTCGAAAAATCAGCAAATAGAAGATCGGGAAGTCAGCGATAAAAAAATGGAAGGTTGGTGGTCATTGCATTTTGATGGATCAGCATGAAGAGAAGGGGCAAGAGCAGGGATTTGGATTACAAGTCCAAGTGATGAGAGTAAGTTATTTTCCTACAAATTGAACTTTGATTACACAAATAACATGGTTGAGTATGAATCCTTGATTTTAGGCTTAGAAGTTTTGAAAATAATGAATGCTCAAAACATTTTAGTTTTTGGAGATTCAGAATTAGTCATTAAAAAAGTTGAAGGTGTTTATCAAACAAAGGATATAAGGATGAGGGCATACAGAAACTTAATTTTGGACATTTTGGAAAACTTCCAAGCTTATTCATTCATTTTCAAAACTAGAGAACAAAATTCCATTGTTGATTTTTTTGCTGTCTCTACAAGTATTTTCATTATTCCTATGCATTCCACTGAAAACTATGAGGTTGAAGTTCGCCATATACCAGCTATACCTGATAATATTACTCATTGGCAAGATTTTGAGGATAAAAACCAAGTAAATAAATCTATTGAGGTGAAAGAAGAGTTTGAAAATATACAAGTAGATCGGCAAAATATGCTTGCTAAATCTAAAGGGAATTATGAAGTTTTGCAGCTAAAGAATAATTCTATACCAAAAGGATTCATACCTCTTGAATTTTTTTTTGATGAGAATGATGTTTTTAAATCCCCTAAGATACAAGCTGATGATGAAGAGATTGAAATTTGTAACCTTGGTACAATAGATATGCCCAAAATGATTAAACTTTCAAAGTTTCTTTCAGTTGATATGAAGCACAAGTATATTGAGATGATGAAGAAATTCATAGATGTTTTCTCTTGGAATTACGTTGATTTGAAAGAATATGACCCCACTATTATTCAAAATACTATTCCCATCAAAGAAAATGAAAGGCATTTCAAGCAGAAGTTGAGGAGAATTAATCCACTTCTCATGCCATTGATTGAGAAGGAAATCAAGAAACTCTTTGATGCCAAAATCATTGTCCCAATCAGATTCTCAAATTGGCTTCCAAATTTGGTTCCAATTAGGAAAAAGAGTGGAGAAATCAAAATATGTGTATACTTTAGAAACTTGAATAAATCCTCTCTGAAGGACAACTATCCTGTCCCAAAGATGGACCAAATTTTGCAAAATATTGTTGGTGCTCAAAGGATTTCTATGCTTGAATGTTTTTCAGGTTACAATCAGATCCTTGTACATCCGGATGATCAAGAAAAAACAGACTTTACTACACAATGGGGCACTTTCATGTATGCCAAGAAGCCATTTGGTCTCATGAATGCAGGAGCTACCTTTCAGAGGGCAATGGATATTTATTTTTCTGAAGAGAAGGAAAAGATGGTGATTGTTTATCTTGATGATATAACCGTTTTCTCAAGGAGGGAAGAAGATCACTTGAAACACCTAGAAAGAATTTTGCTGAAGTCTAGAAGGTTTGGCATATCTCTAAATCCCACCAGAAGTATTTTTTCTTTAACTTCAGGTAAATTACTTGGACACATAATTTCTAAAGATGGTATTAAGATTGATCCAAATAGGGTCAATGCAATTCAAAAGGTGGATTTTCCTAGAAGCAGGAAGGAGATTCAATCTTTCCTTGGAAAGGTAAACTTTGTAAGGATATTTATTCCTAATTTTGCTGAGATTGTGAAGGATATAACAAGGATGCTGAAGAAGGGAGTTGACATTAAGTGGATAGCAGAAGCAAAGCACTCATTTGAGGAGATCAAAAGGGCACTCACTCAAGCACTGATATTGATCAGTCCGAATTTCTCAAAAGAATTTCTAGTTTTTACTTTCGCATCAGAAAATACTATTGCTGGAGTTTTGCTACCAAAGGGATAGCAAGGTATTGAGCATCCTATTTACTTCTTTAGTAGGACATTAGCTAACTCTGAGCTGGAGTATAATATATTAGAGAAGCAAGCATATGCTTTGGTGAAGGCTATCAAAAAATTCAGAATTTATATTCAGCATTCTCATATTGTGGCTTTTGTTCCTAATACTATTGTGAAAGACATCCTCACTCAAGCTGATCCTAATGGTAAGAGGGGAAAATGGATTGCTAAATTGCTGGAGTATGATATAGATATTAAGCCAACAAAATTGGTCAAAGGAAAAGGCTTAGAAAAGCTGATGGCACAGTCAAACTTTGACTTTCTTGACATATATTTAATTGAAGAAATATCAGAAATTTCAGATGAGTAAGAAGAACTAGTCCCTATTGAAGAAAAGTACATCACTTCAGATTGGTACAAGGATATTGTTTTTGTCCTACAACATCATAAAGAACCTGCTGAGCTAACAAAGTCTAAGGCAATATTTTTGAAGCTAAAATCCTTGAGGTATTGCATTTTTGATGAAAATTTGTTTTGGAAGGATACTAGTGGTATTTTGCTGAATTGTTTGCTGGAAGAGGAGGCTGATAAAGTGATTGAGAAGTTCCACAAAGGATATTGTGGAGGTCATCATTATTGGCAGGCCACAGTGAAAAAGATTCTTAGAGAAGGGTATTATTGGTCTACAATGTTTAAGGATGTCTACAAAAAGATTGCTTCTTGCCATGAATGCCAAATTTTCGATGGTAAGAAGAAGCTTGTACCTTTACCTTTAATGCCTATCTATGTAGAAGCACCATTTCAGCAGTGGGGGCTAGATTTTATTGGAGATATTCGTCCACCATCATCAGGTCAGCATTGCTAGATTCTCACAGCGAATGATTACTTCACCAAATAGATTGATGCATTCTGAACTATGCAAGCAAATGATTCTGTGATTATTTATTTTTTGGAAAATAATATTTTGTCTAGGTTTGGTTGCCCCATGAAGATTGTTATCACTATAAAAAAATCTCAGAAACTTGGTTAGTTACATTTTTTCCTAAGTACTAGTGTTAAATAGGGTTAGAGTCGTTTTGATATTTTTCAAGGTCTAGATCATGGTTAAAGGTCTCATACCATCATTAAACATTGTTTATTAACCTCACTTCACTCTTCATAAGTCTCATGCCATGTTTTAAAACCCATTTGTAAAGTCTGTTCCAAAAATTTGATTGAATAAGCCCAGAAACCACATTTTTGTAGTGCGCCTAGTGTAAAAAGTCCATTTTGCACTACGAAAATGCTGGTGAATTTGTAGCGCAAAACCCATAATTTTCACACCATGTGCTACGAAATTGGGCATTCGCAGATTTGTCTCTTAGCTGTCACATCTATCAAATATAGTTAAATTTGCCATCATTGGGTGTCCTTCATGATTTTTCCTCCATGCATGCAACCATTATTTTTCATCATTAGAGGTCATTTGTCATAAATTAGAGGTCAGTCATTATTGGTCCTTTCAAATTTCAAATAGTTGGCCGTTTTCATCTGTCTCATTCAAGAAAACACTGCATTCATTCTTAAGTGTTGAAAGAAGGAATTCGTGGTGAGATTTCTAGTTATCAAGTGAGGTTGTATTTCTTATCAAGCGAGGCTATGTTGTCTCATTGCTAATTGAGACAGAGGTTATATTTCAAGCGAGGCATAACTGAATAAAATCAAGCGAGGTTGTTCCATTCAAATATAGGTTATACCAGTGTTTTCAAAGCTTGCTAATTTAAGTGAGTTTGATATTCATTTGTGTGGAAACAAAATTGTCATCAAGCGAGGCTGAATTCGATTCCTGAGTGAAATAGTCTATTCAATAGGAGACTCATATTGTTAATTTTCTAAAGACACGGGGTTTTTAGAAGGGTTTATTGTAGATTTCTGAAGATACAGGTTTCAAGAGGAAAATGGCTGAGGAGAGAAGAAGTCATAGGTCTGTTCATTGCTTAAGGACTGAACCTGAAGGTGTTGAAGCCCTTACAAAAGATAAGTTTTTCGAAGCAGATTTTAAGAAAGTTGGATGTTGGAGGTTTTGTGAAAAACTTCAAGGAGGGAACGCTCAAGTTACCAAGGAGTTTGCCATAAATTTCACAGGATCAAATTCAAAGATTGAGTTCCTAATTGTACCAATTTCCCCTGAATTAATATTAGCTGTAACAGAGATCCCAAGAGGTGAAGACAGGTGGTTTAAAAGTTTCAAATTTGATATGACACCATGCAAGATCTTTTTGAAACCAGAGTTTTCAGAATTTGACTTGAACAAGGCTTTGCCAAGGGGTTATGTAAGAGACACATTTTCTAATTTTCTCTACAATATTCAAAGATAATTCACTTGCGAGGGTAGATATCATAAGGTATACACCTACCATTTTAATCTCTTGCTTCATTTCATAGGGATGATATCATTAGATTTACCTTTTTATCTCTTCAGAAGCTTGGCTAAGATGTATGATAAGGTACAAATGAAATTTGAATCATATGAAACCTCTTTATTTCACCATGGCTTAGTCAAAATGATAGTCTTACATGAGCTACAAAAGGCAAATAGAGATTGGGCAGAATTCCTCTTTTTGAGTATAATTGGAATAGAAGGAACAACTGCCAGTCCAAAAGCTAAAACCCCATCAAAGCTTGTTGGTCCTGTGGAAACAAACTCTAAAAGATTTGTTAAAATTAAACCCATGAAACAAGTGAAGGAACCAATGACATCATTGAATATCCAAGAGACTCCTAGGTCTATACAAAAGAAGAAAACCCTGGTTGAGGAAACAATTTTAGAACAGTCAACTAGCAAATCAAATCCAAAGAAGTTGACTAAAAGTAAGAGGTTAAAAGAAAAGGGTAAGGATATAGTTGCAGAGGAGACAAGAGGCAATTTGAATGACATACTTCAGGCTATCGACATAGAGGAATCTCCCCTAGTGCAAGCAGACTTCATCAAATTAGATACAGGTGCCAGCAAATTGAAAAAATTGAAGACATCTAAAAAGTTAGAATTTGAAAAAGAGGTGGCAGAGTTTATTTTTAAACCCAGAAGACCCTCAACGAGGCAATATAAGAAGTCGAAATAGTCAGATTTAGTGATAGAGAAAACAGGGGAAGAAAGTGCTACTGTTTTTGAAGAAACTACAAATGCATCATCTGCAATGCCTGAAGAGGATAGAAACAGGGTCTTCAAGGTTCAAAAGGAAAAAAGAAGCTATGAATAGGTAAAGAATAAACTCAGGCTTGAAAATAATGAAATTGAGAAATTGAAGAAAAGAGAAAGAATATATGCTGAAGAGAAGGTCAAGTTTGAAAGGATGAAAGGGCTTTGGGAGCTCGAGAAAAATCCAAATCCTGAACTGATTGACAGTCAAGCTTAGTTTTTTATCTAGACCCTACCTGAAATCAAGGAAGCCAAGTTCATTAGGATGGTTAACATAAAACTAAGGGTTAATAATAGAAGGCTCAAGAGGAGAATTGAATATTTAGAGATACAGTTAAATCAGTTTGGAGATGAGCTACAGCCTAAACAGTAAGTTTCATCTTTGAAATAAACTTTGAAGGTTATATAGTAATGCTCCATTTTTGAAACTACTCAAGGTTGATGGTTATTGTTATAAGAATGGATCTACACCTGAAGATTAGGTTTTAAAGGTTTCTTACTTGGAATTTTGAGGAAAAAACTGAGAAAGATGAAGACTCAGCAGTTTCGTAGCGTGCTACGAAACTGCTGTAGGATGCAGTTTTGTGAATTTTTGTAAATTTCAAAGAAGAAATGGTTCAGTTTTGAAACCTTGATGTTGATGGGAAATATATATTGAATATCAATGAATATTCAAAGGGTTTTGGCACATTTAATTGGAGTCTAAAGCATGTTTTTCAAAAGAAAGGTCTGCGCTACGAAAACACAGACAGTTTCATAGCGCAGCACTATGGCAGTTTCCACATCATTTTTGAAAAGTTGACATATACACAGATGGAAGGTCAAATATCTATGACGACTTTAATACATTTTCCACGTGTTTTGAGTTCAATTTATGCATCAAATGGTTCGAATTGGTATTAATGAAGCACTCAGCTACTATACAAGAAGCACTATCCTATTTTACAGGGACAAATAAGGAAGAGTTAAAGGGGGTCTAACAGCAAGAAGATAGACATGATCATGGTCGAAGACTATAAGATGCAGCTGTCAAGTGTTGTTTTAAGTATTTAGATAAGGTTGTTATGTTTTAATAAATGATGTTTTAGTCCTAATTGTATTAGGAGTCTAAACAGACAGTTTAATTGTTAGTTGTGAATGTAGTTTGTTTTATGAAAAGTGTTAGTTTGTTTTATGAAAAGTGTTAAGTGTCAAATTTCGAATTATCCTCAAAGGATTGGAGAGAATCCTAAGATGTAATTAATACTCTATAAAATGGAGGAAATTGAATAGCATAGGGTTGGAATTTTGCTAGAACAAGTGTACTATTTGGTATTATCTGCAACTCTGTTTTTATCTTAATACAGTGGTATCAGTTTGTTACTCAGGATTCAGAAAAGGCTATGGATGATTGATGTTGTTATGTTTCTCCTTTATATTTTACTTGCAGTGGCATGAGTGTATGTTACTTATAACTCACTGTGAAGGTTCTCTAACTTCCTTCATATATTCATGGACTGTGTGACCTACTGTTTTATTGTTTTACTGATGCATCTAAGCCTTAATATGCCCTGAATTACATATGAATTTGATATCCATGTTTAGTAAAAACATAAAGTGACCCCATAAGCCTAATGGATTCTTATTTATTTTAGTACAACCAATTACTAAATTTAATCCATTTACTCATAGAGTTAGCCATCTGAATTTTATTTGAAAATCATAAAAACCTTTGAGAGAGCCCTCTCAGGCTGAGGAGGCTAAGTCTCAGCTAAAAGCCTGGTTTGAAATAGTTACTCAGGGTCTCCTTGATTAGCAGCCTATCAGGGCCTGATTTTGAGATAACATTTTGGTGTGTCTGCCGAGAGTCTAAAGATTATTCATTCCTAAAATCAAGAAGCTGAACTTTTGAAGGTAGCAGGAGCTTAGAAAATATTTTGAGGCTGCAATCTACCTTGGTGAATCCATACATTTTTCAAAGTTAAAGGTGGCTTCGAGAAGGAGATACACATGGAGCAATCCTAATTCCAATCCACCTACCGCTGTGGACAATGCAAACACTATTTCAAAAAGTCAAAGAATTTCAGAAATGTCAGGTACTCCATCTCGTTCGAATCTTTGTCCTATGAAATATTAAGAAGTCCTGAAGATAAGAAAGTTGATGACAAGATTTATGAAGTGTTGTTTAGATCTGAAAGTGAAAATGAGCTCATTGATGTTATTTTAGACTTGCAAAAAAGAGGAATTGACACTTCAGCCTTAGTGACACAAGAAGATAAGGAAGAGTTTTGGGAATCTGTTACGTTTGAACTACTGCTAGAAAAATAGTCTTTAGATAAACTCAAAGAAACTGATCCTTTTGAAGTCTTGTTGAAATCAAAAGCTTGTTTACCCCTTACAAATTGGAGTTCTATTGTTAGTGGCTTACAAAAACCAAACCGTCCTTCTCATATTAGTTCCTCATATTCTTATGCTCCTCTTACAACCACTGTTCATCCTCCAGTCATGGCTGCTCCTGCTAGGTATTCACCACTTGTACTTCCTGCTATTTTGCATGACCTTCCTAGTAAATGTGTTGCTAGGATTCCTACTTGGGGTAGTGATGAGGAAATTTCAGCAGAGGAGTTTGTAGACAGATTCAATGATTTTATAGACAGGGAAGAAGTTGATGATGAGGATGTGAAGCTAAGGTTATTTGCACAGAGTTTTATTGGTGAAGTTAGAAAATGGTTTAAGGCTCTTGCACCGGGTAGCATTAGAACTTGAAATGATTTTGAAGATAAATTCTTAAGAAAATGGGGTAATAGAACCAATCTAGTCCAAGCACTCACTAAATACAATAGCCTTATAAGGGCAGTTGATGAATCTGTCCAAAATTTTTCAAAAAGATTCAATAAAGTTTTTGACTCAATTCCAGCCCATTTGAAGCCTCCGAAAGCCTTAGCACAAATGAGATATGCTGAAGCATTTGACTATGAATTTTCTATATTGTTGAGGGAAAGAGAGTCACCTACACTTGCTGAAATGCAGAGTGATGCAGTTAAGGTTGAGGTAAACATGATAGATTCTAAAAATTCAAAAATGGGAAAAACTAAATTGAAAGAAGAGGAGAAACCATCCACCTCAACTTCTGAAGAAAAATTTGATTCAATTATGAAAACCATGGAGAATTTGATGGATAGGTTAGCTCTTGGTAACAATTCTGCTCCACAATTCATAAATCCACAATTTAGGAGACCTCAAAATCAACAAAGGCCGAGAGAGAACATAAATCAACAAGCTGACCCTCCAGTGAGACCTCCTTTTCATCAAAATTTGGTAGATGAAGAAGATGAGCCTGAGATTCCTGAAGAATCCATCCATTGTCTTGATGAAGAAATGTCAGGAATCTTCTTGACTAAAGAAGAGCATGATGAGTCAGATTTTTCTAATCAAAGAGAAGAACCATCATATTATTTTAAAGGGTATCAACATGCTATTTTCGAGATGAAAAAGCAATATAATCTCAGAAATAGAAATGTGCCTATCATTGCAAACAAAGTGCAGCCCAAGAAAGATGTTACAAAGGCTGCTAAAAAAAAAATGATACCCCAAAGGTGGCTGAAGGTAAAAAATATATTCCATTTGGTAAGAAAGACACTCAAATTCCTCCTCTTGTCAAATATGCTAAAAAGTCTGTTTCTATTTTCAACCTTGAGAATGAAATTTCAAAGATTAAAATATCAGTTCCTTTCAGTGAAATTCTCAAGGTGAATGAATATAGAAGCAAGAAAGCTAAGATATTGAATTCACAACTGGGATTTGCTGATATTTTGAATGTCCAAGAAGATAATCCTACTATATATTTGGGTCCAAGGTTAGAAGATGATCAAAATGAAGAGTTTCCTCCTTTTTATGTAAGCATTAGTATTCATGATATGAATTTTCATAATGCTATGTTAGATTCAGGAGCTTCTCATAACCTTATGCCCAAGGTTATCATGGAGAGAATGGGATTGCAAATCACAAGACCATATAAGGATTTGTTTTCTTTTGATTCCAAGAGGGTTCAATGTATTGGTTTAATCAAGGATGTTGTTGTTGACCTCACACAAATTCCAGCAAAGACATTTGTTATGGATATTGTTGTAGTTGATGTTACTCCAAATTTTGGTATGCTATTTTCAAGATCATGGGCAGCGAAAATCAAAGGCACAATGCAGATGGATCTTTCCTATGCAACAATTCCTATTTTTGGTGAGCAAAGGAGGTTGTATCGGGAGACTAGAATGGCCTACATGGTAAGAAGTAAAGATAAACCTCAGAATTTTCCTATTTATGCCTTTGATATTGAACTTGGGTTTTCCATTCTTTTCAATGAATCAGCTGATAGTTTTGAAGAAGAAATTAGAGCAGAAAATCAACATTCCGAAAATCAGCACTCAAAAAATCAGCATGCAGAAAATCGACAAGTAAATGACGAAGAGATGGAGGAATGGTGGTCACTGTACTTTGATGGATCAGTAGGAAAAGAAGGGGTAGGAGCAGGGATTTGGATTACAAATCCAAATGATGAGAGTAAGTTTTACTCCTACAAACTGAATTTTGATTGCACAAACAACATGGCTGAATATGAATCTTTGATTTTGGGTCTAGATATTTTGAAAAAGATGAAGGCTCGAAATATTTCTGTTTTTGGAGATTATGAATTGGTTATTAGACAAGTTGAAGGTGCGTATCAAATGAATGATGTAATAATGAGGGCTTAAAAAAATTTAGTTTTATACTTATTGGAAAACTTTCAGTCTTATTCCTTCATAGTCAAAACTAGAGATCAGAATTCTATTGCTGATTCCCTTGTTTTTTCTGCAAGTCTTTTCATTATTCCTATGAATTAAAATGAAAAATATGAGATTGAAGTTAATCATAGGCTAGCTATACCAGAAAATATCATAAATTGGCAAGTTTTTGAAGATGATCAGCAGGTGAAGAATTTTATGGAGTTAAAAGAAGAATTTGAAAATACACATGTAGATCAACAAAATATACTTGTTGAGCCTAAAGAAAATTTGAATTTTTGCAATTAAAGAATAATTCAATACCAAAGGGTCTTATTCCTCTAGAGAAGCTTTTTGATCAAAATGATGTTTTTAAACCACCGAAGTTGCAAGCTGATGAAGAGGAAGTAGAGAGCTGTAATCTTGGTACATTAGCTTTGCCTAAAATGATAAAAATTTCAAAGCTTCTTTCAGCTGATGTGAAATCCACATATCTTGAGATGATGAGAAGGTTTATGGATGTTTTTGCTTGGAGTTATTCTGATTTAAAGCAATATGATCCTTCCATTATTCAACATACTATTCCTATCAAGGAAAATGAGAAGCCTTTCAAGCAGAAATTGAGAAGAATTAATCCTCTTCTCATGCCATTGATTGAAAAAGAGGTTAAGAAATTTTTTGATGCAAATATCATTGTTCCAATCAGATTTTCAAATTGGCTTGCAAACTTAGTTCCGGTAAGGAAGAAGAATGGAGAAATCAGAATTTGTATTGACTTTAGAAATTCGAATAAGGCTTCACTAAAGGATAACTATCCTCTTCCTAAAATGGATTCAATTCTGCAAAATATTGTTGGTTCACAAAGGATGTCTATGCTTGATGGATTTTCAGGTTACAATCAAATTCTTGTGCATCCAGATGATCAAGAGAAGACAACTTTCACGACACCATGGGGTACATTCATGTATGCTAAAATGCCCTTTGGTCTCATGAATGTAGGAGCCACTTTCCAAAGAGCAATGGACATTGATTTTTCTGAAGAAAAGGATAAGTAAGTGGTTGTTTATCTTGATGATATCACAGTCTACTCAAAGAAAGAAGAAGATCATTTGAAACATCTAGAAAAAATTCTGCTAAAATGTAGAAGGTTTGGTATCTCTCTCAATCCTACTAAAAGCATCTTTGCTTTAACATCAGGAAAATTACTTGGTCATATTATTTCTGAAGAAGGAATTAGGATTGATCCTAATAGAGTCAATGCAATTCAAAAGGTAGATTTTCCAAGAAGTAGGAAAAAGGTTCAATCTTTTCTTGGGAAAGTGAATTTTGTTAGACGTTTCATTCGTAACTTTGCTGATATTGTCAAAGATATAACAAGGATGTTGAAGAAAGGAGTTGACATTAAATGGATAGCTGAAGAAAAGAAATATTTTGAAAAAATCAAGAAGGCACTTACACAAGCACCGGTACTCATCAGTCTAGATTTTTGCAAAGAATTTCTGGTTTTTACATTTGCTTCGGAAAATACAATTGCTGGAGTTTTTCTACAAAAAGGAAAGCAAGGTATTGAACAACCTATTTCTTTCTTTAGTAGGACATTACAAAATTTTGAGTTAAAGTATAATATTCTTGAGAAGCAAGCCTATGCTTTGGTGAAAGCTATAAAAAATTTCAGAATTTATATTTTGCATTCACACATCATAGCATATGTTCCAAGTGCTGTGATAAAAGACATTCTAACTCAGGCAGATCCGGATGGCAAGAGGGGAAAATGGATCGCCAAATTGTTGGAATATGATATAGACATCAAGCCAACCAAGTTGGTGAAAGGACAAGGCTTGGAGAAACTAATGACTCGGTCAAATCTGGATTGTCTTGACATAAATTTGAATGTAGAAATATCAGAAATTTCTGAAAATGAAGAAGAGTAGGTCCAAATTGATGAGAAATTTCTTACTTCAGAGTGGTACAAGGATGTGGTTTTTGTTCTACAGCATAATAAAGCTCCCGCTGGTCTAACGAAGTCCAAAGCAAGGTTTTTTAAGCTGAAATCATTGAAATATTTTGTTTATGACAACAATCTGTTTTGGAAAGATGCACGAGGAATTTTTCTGAATTGTTTGCTTGAAGAGGAGGCTGAAAAGATAACTGATGAGTTCTATAAAGGTGATTGCGGAGGACATCATTATTGGAAAGCTACATCAAATAAGATGCTAAGAGCTGGATACTTTTGGCCAACTATGTTTAAAGACATTTACAAAAAGATCGCTACATGTCATGAGTGTCAAATTTTTGAAGGAGGAAGAAAGCTTGTACCTCTACCTTTGGTTCCTATCTATGTTGAAGCTCCATTTCAGCAATGGGGGTTGGAATTTATTGGAAAAATATATACATCTTCATCAGGGCAATATCACTGGATTCTTACAGCATCGGACTACTTCACCAAATGGATAGAAGTGATACCAACCAGGCAAGCTAATGAATCTGTAATTATTTCTTTCTTAGAGTATAATATATTGTCAAGGTTTGGCTATCCCATGAAGATTATAACAGATAATGCTCAAGATTTTAAGTCCAAGAAGATGATAAATTTCTGTCATCAATATCACATCACTCTTGGACACTCTACAACATACTATCCGCAAGGTAATGGCCTTGCTAAATTGTCAAACAAAAGCATTGTAAGAATCATCAAAAAGGTGTTGCAAGAGAATAAGAAAGCTTGGCACTTAAAGCTGAAATATGCCTTATGGGCTGACAGGATTTGTACAAAGAGATCAATTGGAACTTCGCCATATGAATTAGTCTATGGGGCTGAAGCTATTTTTCCAACATCACTTGGGGTGCCGGTTACGAAGCCAATTCAAGGACTTGAAGAAGAACCAAATTCCATCCAAAGGAGGATTAACCAGATGATAGCATTACAAGAGAAAAGGAATGAAGTCTATGACATCCATCAACATGTTCAAAACAGAATTAAGAATACATTTGATAGGAAGATCAAAGAGGACAGTTTTCAAATTCATGACAAAGTGCTGAAATGGGAGGCCAAAATTGAGGAAAAGGGCAAGCATGGTAAGTTTGAGAATTTATGGAAGGGCCCTTTTCAGATTGCTGGTTTTCATGGGAAAAACACATACATATTGCAGGAAATTGATGGAGGATCATATGCTGGAGGGCCTATTAATGGCAGGTTCCTAAAGCATTATGTTTGCTGAAGTAACATCACTCATTCATGACATTGTATATATCCATCTTGGTCAAGTTTTTTGCTAATAAATGACAAGATGAAACAGAGAGCATAAGGATGAGGTGAAGGCCCAACAGTTCGAAGAAGATGCTTGTCAACAAAAAATTTTTTTTTTATCAAAAAGGATAGCACTGGTGCTGCGGGTTCTTAGTGTACCACAGGGGCACACTATCCCAAGTGGAGCCACTGTTATCACTACAAAAAAATCTCTGAAACTTGGTTAGTTACATTTTTTCCTACGTCCTAGTGTTAGATAGGGTTAGAGTCATTTTGATATTTTTCAAGCTCTAGATCATGGTTAAAAGTCTCATACCATCATTAAACATTGTTTATTAACCTCACTTCACTCTTCACAAGTCTCATGCCATGTTTTAAAACCCATTTGTAAAGTCTGTTTCGAAAATTTGATTGAATAAGCCCAGAAACCTCGTTTTCGTAGCGCGCCTAGTGTAAAAAGTCCATTTTGCGCTATGAAAATGTTGTTGAATTCATAGCGCAAAAACCAGAATTTGCACACCATGCGCTACGAAATCAAGAATTCGCATATTTGTCTCTTAGCTGTCACATCTGTCAAATACAGTTAAATTTTCCATCATTGGGTGTCCTTCATGAGTTGTCCTCCATGCATGAAACCATTCTTAGAGGTCATTTGTCATAAATTAGAGGTCAGTCATTATTGGTCATTTCAAATTTCAAACAGTTGGCCGTTTTCATTTGTCTCATGCAAGAAAACACTGCATGCATTCTTAAGTGTTGAAAGAAAGAATTCGTGGTGAGAATCCTAGTTATCAAGCGAGGTTGTATTTCTTATCAAACGAGGCTGTGTTATCTCATTGCTAATTGAGATAGAGGTTATATTTCAAGCAAGGAAGAACTGAATAAAATCAAGTGAGGCTATTCCATTCAAATACAGGTTATACCAGTGTTTTCAAATCTTGCTAATTTAAGTGAGTTTGATATTCAATTGTGTGGAAACAAAATTGTCATCAAGAGAGGTTGAATTTGATTCCTGAGTGAAACAGTCTATTCAACAGGAGACTTCGATTGTTAATTTGGTGAAGACACATGGGTTTTAGAAGGGTTTATTGTAGATTTCTGAAGATATAGGTTTCAAGAGGAAAATGGCTGAGGAGAGAAGAAGCCATAGGTCTAGTCATTGCTTAAGGACTGAACCTAAAGGTGTTGAAGCCCTTACAAAAGATAAGTCTGTCGAAGCAGCTTTTAAGAAAGTTGGATGTTGGAGGTTTTGTGAAAAACTTCAAGGAGGGCACACTCAAGTTACCAAGGAGTTTGCCATAAATTTCACAGGATCAAATTCAAAGATTGGGTTCCTAAATGTACCAATTTCCCCTGAAGTAATATCAGCTATAATAGAGATCCCAAGAGGTGAAGACAGGTGGTTTAAAAATTTCAAATTTGATATGACACCATGCAATATATTTTTGAAACCAGAGTTTTCAGAAGTTGACTTGTACAAGGCTGTGCCAAGGAGTTATGTCAAAGACACATTTTCCAATTTTCTCTACAATATTCAGAGATACTTCACTTGCGAGGGTAGATATCATAAGGTATACACCTACCATTTTAAACTCTTGCTTCATTTCACAGGGATGATATCATTAGATTTAACTTTTTATCTCTTCAGAAGCTTGGCTAAGATGTCTGATAAGGTACAAATAAAATCTGAATCATGTGAAACCTATTTATTTCACCATGGATTAGTCAAACTAATAGTCTCACATGAGCTACAAAAGGCAAATAGAGATTGGGCAGAATTCCTCTTTTTGAGTAGAATTGGAATAGAAGGGAAACAATTGCTGGTCCACAAGCTAAAACCCATCAAAGATTGTTGGTCCTGTGGAAACAAAGTATAAAAGATTTGTTAAAATTAAACCCAAGAAACAAGTGAAAGAACCAATGACATCATTGAATATCCAAGAGACTCCTAGGTCTATACAGAAGAAGAAAACCCTGGTTGAGGAAACAATTTCAGAATAGTCAACTAGCAAAGCAAATCCAAAGAAGTTGACTAAAAGTAAGAGGTTAAAAGAAAAGGGTAAGGTTGTAGTTGTAGAGGAGACAAGAGGCAATTTGAATGACATACTTCAGGCTATCGACATAGAGGAATCTCCCCTAGTGCAAGAAGACTTCATCAAATTAGATACAGGTGCCAGCAAATTGAAAAAATTGAAGACATCTAAAAAGTTAGAATTTGAAGAAGAGGTGGCAGAGTTTATTTTTAAACCTAGAAGACCCTCAACGAGGCAATCTAAGAAGCTGAAACAGTCAGATTTAGTGATAGAGAAAACGGGGGAAGAAAGTGCTACTATTTTTGAAGAAACTACAAATGCATCATCTGCAATGCCTGAAGAAGATAGAAATAGGGTCTTCAAGGTTCAAAAGGAAAAAAGCAGCTATGAAGAGGTAAATAATAAACTCAGGCTTGCAAATAATGAAATTGAGAAATTGAAGAAAAGAGAAAGAATATATGCTGAAGAGAAGGTCAAGTTTGAAAGGATAAAAGGGTTGTGGGAGCTTGAGAAAAATCCAAATCCTGAACTGATTGACATTCAAGCTCAGATTTTCATCTGGACCCTACCTGCAATCAAGGAAGCCAAGTTCACCAGGATGGTTAACATAAAACTGAGGGCTAATAATAGAAGGCTCAAGATGAGAATTGAAGATGTAGAGATACAGTTAAATCGGTTTGGAGATGAGCTACAGCCTAAACAATAAGTTTCATATTTGAAATAAACTTTGAAGGTTATATAGTAATGCTCCATTTTTGAAACTGCTCAAGGTTGATGGTTATTGTTATAAGAATGGATCTACACCTGAAGACTAGGTTTTAAAGGTTTATGACTTGAATTTTTGAGGAAAAAACTGAGAAAGATGAAGACTCAGCAGTTTCATAGAGCACTACGAAACTACTATAGCAGACTCAGCAGTTTCGTAGTGCACTACGAAACTACTGAAGCAGACTCAGTAGTTTCGTAGCGCGCTATGAAACTGCTGTAGGATGCAGTTTTGTGAATTTTTGTAAATTTCAAAGAAGAAATGGTTCAGTTTTGAAGCCTTGATGCTGATGGGAGATATATATTGAATATCGATGAAGATTCAAAGGGCTTTGGCACATTTAATTGGAGTCTAAAACATGTTTTTCAAAATAAAGGTCTGTGCTACGAAAACACAAATAGTTTCGTAGCGTAGCACTTTGGAAGTTTCCACATCATTTTTGAAAAGTTGACATATACACAGATGGAAGGTCAAATATCTATGAATACTTTAAGACATTTGGCACATGTTTTGAGTTCAAATTATGCAGCAAATGGTTCGAATTGGTATTAATGAAGCACTCAGCTACTATACAGGAAGCACTGTCCTATTTTACAAGGACAGATAAGGAAGGGATAAAGGGGGTCTAACAGAGAGAATATAGACATGATCATGGTTGAAGACTAGAAGATGCAGTTGTCAAGTATTGCTTTAAGTATTTAGATAAGGTTGTTATGTTTTAATAAATGATGTTTTAGTCCTAATTGTATTAGGAGTCTAAACAGACAGTTTAACTGTTAGTTGTGAATGCAGTTTGTTTTATGAAAAGTGTTAGGTGTCAAATTTCGAATTATCCTCAAAGGATTGGAGAGAATCCTAAGATGTAATGAATACTCTATAAAAGGGAGGAAATCGAATAGCATAGGGTTGGAATTTTTCTAGAACATGTGTACTGTTTGGTATTATCTGCAACTCTGTTTTTATCTTAATACAGTGGTATCAGTTTGTTACTTAGGATTTAGAAAAGGCTATGGATGATTGATGTTGTTATGTTTCTCCTTTATATTTTACTTGCAGTGGCATGAGTGTATGTTACTTAGAACTCACTGTGAAGGTGCTCTAACAACCTTCATATATTCATGGACTGTGTGACCTATTGTTTTATTGTTTTACTGATGCATCTAAGCCTTAATATGCCCTAACTTCCATATGAATTTGATATCCATGTTTAGTAAAAACATAAAGTGAACCCATAAGCCCATTGGATGCTTGTTTATTGTAGCACAACCAATTACTAAATTTAATCCATTTACTCACAGAGTTAGCCATCTGAATTTTATTTGAAAATCATAAAAACTTTGAGAGAGCCCTCTCAGGCTGAGGAGGCTAAGTCTCAGCTAAAAGCCTAGTTTGAAATAGTTACTCAGGGTCTCCTTGATTAGTAGCTTATCAGGGCCTGATTTTGAGATAAAAAATATCATAACTGATAATGCATAGGCATTTAAGTCTAAGAAGCTGATCAATTTCTGTCATCAATATCATATTACTCTTGGGCATTCCACTGCATATTATCCACAAGGGAATGGTATTGCTGAATCTTCTAACAAGAGCATTGTGAGGATCATTAAAAAGGTGTTGCAAGAAAATAAGAAGGCTTGGCATTTGAAACTGAATTATGCCTTATAGGCTAATAGGATATGCACAAAAATGTCAATTGGAACTTCACCATATGAACTGGTATATGGCGCTAAAGCCATTTTTCCTACATCTTTAGGGGTACTTGACATGAAGTTGATTCAAGGATTAGAAGAGAAACCTAATGCAGTTAAGAGAAGAATCAATCAACTAATAGCTCTGCATTCGAAGAGGGATGAAGTTTATAACAACAATCAACAATCTCAAAACAGAATCAAGAGGACATTTGATAAGAAGATCAAGGAAGAAAGTTTTCAAAATCAGGATGAAGTGCTGAAATGGGAGGGCAGAATTGAAGAGAAAGGAAAACATGGTAATTTTGAGAACTTGTGGAAAGGTCCTTTCAAAATAGTTGCTTTCTATGGAAACAATACTTACATACTGCAAGAGATGGATGGAAAATCATATGCTGGAGGACCTGTCAATGGTAGGTTTTTAAAGCATTACTCTTCCTAAAAATCTCTTGATCATTCATATCCTTGTACATATTCCATTTTATGAGTTTTTCTGATAATAATGACAAGCTAAATTAGCATGCTTGAGCCCGAGTTGAAGGCTATTAGAGCTTGAGGAGAAAGCTTGGAAATTTTAAAGTTTTTCTTTTTTGGAAAGAAAATGGATAGCAGCACTGGAACTACTGGTTCTTAGTGTACCACAGGGGCACACTATCCCAAGTGGAGCCACTGTTATCGCCCAAAAAATTTCAAAACATCATTTTGACAAGGTTACAAAATTTCATTGATCAAAATTGGGTTCTCGGAGTCAATTTAGTTTTGATCAAGGGTAGGTTTTCGATTTTTTATAGTTTAAAGCTCATCCTAAGGTTCAAATAAAGCCTTCTTTAAAGTTATTCCTTGTCAAATATTCATCATTTTCCATTTCTATGCCATTTCCAAAATTTTTGTGTTGAAACTGTCCAATTAGCCGAGAAACCGTAGTTTCGTAGCACCACCTGTTGAAAAAAGTCGTTTTGCATTACAAAAGCACTGATAGTTTCGTAGCGCAAACATGAAAAATTACATTGCAGGCGCTACGAAAGCACGATTTTGTAACTTTCTTGTCAGTTGAGTTGGAAACTATCAGAAACCGTTGGGAAAGAGTAGGATAGTGGCATGTTGATTCATGTAATGATGAAATCAAGGTACACAACCACATTTGCAATCATCATTGTCATTATAGGTTATGAATGAGGCATCATTTTAGTTATGAGAGGACATTTAAAATTTCAAAATATTCCCTAATTAGTCATTCTCATTTCCTTTTGCCTCTATTCAAAATGTCTGAGCTCTGAGTATCAAGCCAAACCTGTGGCTGGTTCATACAAAGGTTTTACTACACCCATATCAAGTGAGGCTGATACATTTATCAAGCGGGGAAACTGTTACATTATACTAAAGTGAGGCTGAAATATTTGTTCAAACGAGGGTGAAAGTTTCTCTGAAGAATATGGCAGAGGAAAGAAAAATTCACAGAGGGGGACACCGCTTAAGGCATGAACCTGAAGACATGAAGGCAATAATTGAAGACCCAACAATGATGGAAGCATTCAGAAGTGTAGGTTGCCTATGGTTTTGTGAGAAGTTGCAGGGCTGTCACACACAGGTATCTAAGGAATTTTCTATGAATTTCAATGGAACATCCACTAAGGTCGGGATGCTAAGTGTTTCTATTACACCAAAGATCATTGTTGTTGTTACAAAGATACCAAGAGGTCAAGAAACCTAGTTCAAAGGTTTAAATTTGATATGGAGTAGTGTAAGGAGTTCATGAAGCCTGAGCACATAGACATGGACCTTAATAATGCTTTCCCTAGAAGCTGCATCAAAGATAGCTACTCAAAACTATTTCTCAACATTCAAAAATGTTTTAGCTGTGAAGGCAGATATCACAAGATTTATTCATATCATTTCAAATTGCTTCTGCACTTCACTGGTAAGTTTTCACTTGATTTACCTTTTTATTTGCATAGGAGTCTTGCAAATATGGCTGATAAGGTGCAAGAAAATTCTGAAGGGAGTGAAACATCCTTATTTAATCATGGTTTAATGAAGTTATTAATTTTATATGAACTTCAGAAGATAGGCAGAGATTGGTCATCATTTTTGTTTATAAATGGTTTTGTGTTGAAAACCATAACTCCTGCAAGAAACCCTGAAACAAAAGGGGTTCCATCACCACCAGTAGTAGAACAAGTCGAAGCATTCATAAACCCCAATCCATTAACCCTAGATTAGAACATAATCGTAATTCCCTTGACCGGATCTACAAAATACTAGGAGAAAAAAATGATCATGCCCAAAACCATGTGCACAAAACCATAGGCAGGTCCGCCCACCTAATATAGGGTCCAAACAAATTTTTCCTGGGGCGCTGTCCTAGACCCCGTGCAGGGGGGTTACCACCCCCCTACTGCATCCTATGCAAGTGAAGGGGGGCTACCACCCCCCACTTCACACCTACTTCTAATCATGGAAATAATATAACACACACCCAACATTCTCCCACTTGTTTTTTTATTTCCACAAGGGGCCACAGGAGAGCTTAGTCATTGGTCCAAACTTGAAACACCCAATGTTTCTCTACACAAAGAGAGCTTCTCAATGCTCACAAACTTCATTAATGCATTTTAAACATTCTTCAAAGTGTCCACCTTTACCAGAAACACCTTTTTATCCTCAACCATATCTCTCACAAAGTGATACTGAACATCAATGTGCTTTGTCTTTGAATGATAAGCAGGGTTATTAGCCAAGAAAATTGCACTTTGGCTATCATATTCTATCCTTATAGCTCACTGCACCAACCCCATACTTGAACACAATCTTTGCAACCAAACTACTTCCTTGCTTGCATGAGTGGCTGCCATGTATTCTACCTTTTTAGTTGAAAGAGCCACTATAGAATACATTTTACTCATCCAACTAAATTCACCTCCAAATAGGATAAACATATGTCCACTTAAATATATTATTTGGTCTATATCTCCATCAAAATCTGCATCAACAAAACAACAGATGCCCAAAACTCTATCCAATCCTGGTCTTCCCTGGTAGCGTAAACCATAATCATTAGTCCCACACAAATATTTGAAAACCCGCTTTACTGCTGTCCAATGCTCCTTCCCTAGTTTTAACATAAAAATTCTCAATACTCCCACTGCATGTGGAATTTCTTGTCTAGTACAGACCATTTCATACATCAGGTTACCCATTGCACTTGCATATGGAACACGAGACATGTTCTCTTCTTCTTCTTGTCTCTTGGGACACTGTTCAACAAATAACTTCACACCTACAGAAATAGGAACCTTCACTGGTTTAATATCCTGCATATTGAGCCTCTGCAATATTGTCTCCACATACTTCCTATGGTTTGACCAGAGCTTCCTCTTTACTAGATCTCTCTTAATTTCCATGCCCAAAATATAGTTTGTAGCATGAATATCGTTCATGTTGAATTTGGAGAAAAATTGGGTCTTCAAATCCTAGATAATTTCTTTGTCATTTCCAACCAACAAAATATCATCCACAACAATACCAAATAAATAACATGGTCACCAATTAATTTAAAATTCACACAATGATACTCTTTGCTTTTGGTGAATCCAAGTCCCCATATATATGCATCAAATTTCTGATACCACATCCTTGGTGATTGTTTTAACCCATACAAAGAATTTTTTAACTTGCATGCCAGTTCTTTCTTACCCTTCACAACAAATCCTTCAGGTTGCTTCATGTAAATCTCCTCTTCCATATCCCTGTCAAGAAATGATGTCTTCACATCCATTTGTTCTACCTCAAAATAAAATATAGCAGCAATAGATAAAAGTAATCTGATAGAGGTAACCTTGGCAACCAGAGAAAAAATATCACCAAAATCACTTCTCGACACTTGGGAATAACCTTTTTCTACCAACCGAGCTTTGTATTTCTCCACTTTTCCTTTTAAATTCTTTTTCTTCTTAAACACCCATTTTCTCCCAATGGGCTTCCTTCCAGCTGGAAACTCCATCAGATCCCATGCTTCATTTTTGTGCACGGATGCCATTTCATCAACCATGGCCTCCTTCCAACACTTTCCATCCTTTGAATCCATCGCCTCCCTGAAAATTCTAGGATCATCATTAGTGATAGTTAAAAAAAAATTTGAACAAAAAGAAGATGGAATATACCTTTCTTGCTTCCTTCTTTCTCGAATTAATCATCTTACATTTTGAGTTTGTGGCCCTTCCTCTTCTGAATCTTGTTATGTTGTAGAGTCTGATTCTTCCTCCTTTAGCTAAAAATATACCTTCTCAGGTTCCTTTGGTAGGAATTTATGTTTAACAACATCTTTCACCTCTCTAAACAACACATCTCAGTTGTACACAACCTTCCTTTTTTGTGGGTTACAAATCTTGTAACCTTTTAAACCATCCTTATACCTAATGAAGATGCCCCTTTATATTTATTACCCAACTTGGTCCTTTTCTCCTTTGGAGCATGTACATATGCATCACATCCAAATACCCTTAGATGTGAAAGAGGGGGTTTCTTACTAGTCCATACCTCATGTGGAGTCTTATCCTCCAGTGCTGATGAAGGCTATCTATTAACCAGGTAACATGCAGTCTCCACTGCCTCTACCCAGAATTATTTTCCTAACTAGGTACCACTGAGCATGCTTCTTGATTTTTCCATCATTGTTCTGTTCATTATTTCTACAACTTTTTTTTGTTGAGGTATTCTGCTATGCTATACCACACTTCTTATGGAACTCTTAAAATTCCTTCTTGCAAAACTCTCCACCATTATATGTCCTTAGCACCTTTATATTCTTCTTTGTCTGGTTTTCCACCAGAGCCTTAAATTCTCTAAATCTGTGAAAGACTTCAAATTTATTCCTCAAGAAATATGTACATGTATTCCTTGAGAAGTCATCTATAAATGAGACATAGTACACAAATTTACCCAGTGATGCAACGGACACAGGTCCAAACACATCATTGTGAACAAACTCTAATATCTTGTTCGCCCTCTTAGCACTAGGAGTAAAACTCACCCGATTCTACTTCCCATATACACAATGTTCAAAAAAATAGAAATTCAGAGAGAAATTAGACATACCTTCTACCATACCATTACCAAGAAGTATCTGAAGGCCCTTATCTCCAATATGTCCAAGCCTTTGATGCCATAGCATTGTCTTTTCTCCAGAGACCGCTAGGCTTTCTGCTTCACTTTCAGGAACCACAGAACTGTTGCACTCATCAATAACAATGCTACCCAGAAGCTTGTACAGAGTTCCAATCTGACCTCCATTCATTTATACCAGTGCTTCCTGAATAATCTTGAAAGTATATTTATCAAACATTGTTTTTACACCTGCATCATCCATCTTTCTTACAAAAATCATATTTATGGCTAATGCAGGAATATGCAGAACACCAGGAGATTTAGATCTCCCTCTAGATTTAGAAATCGCACTCGAAAATTATTTTTGTTTCTATTTAGGGAAATTTCTCGTACATATAAGGCATCTCCATTTTGGCCCTCCATATTTTCCCATCTCATTTCCTCTGATATCAAGGTTGAGACAATTTCATCAAAATTAAAGGTAGTTGTATTTCTAGCTATTGCAATAACCAGACTATCCCACAAATCTGGTAGAGAACACAACAAACTGATGCACTTGTATTCATCTAATATTCTAATATCAACATATGACAACTGACTTACCATAGTATTGAAGGCATTCAGATGCTATGTCACTGAGTCTCCATCCTTCATTCTCATGTTATACAACTTTTTCTGTAGGAAACATTTATTTACTAGAGACTTAGATTGGTACAAAGTCCCTAACCTAATCCATAGAGTCTTTGTCGTAGCTTTCCCATATACATTCAAAAATACTGAATCTGAGATACACAACCGTATTGTGCTCTTTTCGTTCTAATCCAACTTCTCCTAGTCTTCATCTGACATTGTCGTTGGGTTAGTACCCGTATCTACCGTGATCCACTGACCTTTATCCACCAGCAGATCCTCCATCTTGAGCTTCCACAACTCAAAACTCTGACCATTAAATTTATCAATCTCTATCTTTCCACTACTCTCCATCTTATTTCACCACAAGAATCAATCCTGCAGATCTCCCACTAAACAGGGTCTACCATAGGCCCGAGAAAAAAAATCCTTACCAGCAAAGGCGTCCCCTTGAAGCTGAAACAACTCTATAAAAAATTTATCTGCAAACAAATTCTTAAAAATAAAATAAAATATAGCGAGAGCATAAAACATAAAATAGATATACACAAATATTTTCCCCTGGATCCCAAACCAAGACTACGAGCTTGATTTTTCATTATATTCCTTTTAGTGTTACAACACATATATATACATGCTAAATCATTCATAAACCCCAATCCATTAACCCTAGATTAGAACATAACCATAGTTCCCTTGACCAAATCTAATACCAGGAGCAGAAAACCGTCATGCCCAAAACCATGTGCAAATCCATGCACAAAACCATAGACAAGTTCGCCCACCTAATATAGGGTCCAAATAATTTTTTCTCGGGGCACTGCCCCATACCCAGTGTAGGGGTCTACTACCCCCCTGCTATGCCTGACGCAAGTGAAGAGGGACTACATTATCACCAGTGTGATCCCTCTTTCAAGCATTCATTCAAAAATCTATCCTGAATATGGATCCCTGTTGGATTCGAAACATCAAAATTTTTTTGGTAACAATGTGGATAATATGAATCACTCTTCTTCATTTGATAACCACATAAGCTTAAAAACCATCATCATTTCCCTGCACAGAGGGGATACCTAGGAAGAGATATTTTCTCTCGAAAACTCGATAATGAATATTGAAAGGAGGGCCGCAGACCTACATTATCACTGGTTTTATCCCTATTTAAATAATTCATTCAAAAATATTTCCTGAAGATGGATCCCCATTGGGATTCGAAATGTCGACAAATTTCTGGTAACACTATGGATAATCTGAATCACTCTTCTTCAATTGATAACCACATAAGCTTAAAAACCATCATCATTTCCCTGCACAGAGGGGATACCTAGGAAGAGATCTATTATTTGGAAAAATAAAGAATGAAGATTGAAAGGAGGGTCACAAACCTGCATTATCACCAGTCTGATCCCTCTTTCAAGAATTCATTAAAAAAACTATCTTGGAGATGGATCCTAGTTGGGATTCGAAACATCGACAAATTATTGGTAACACTGTGGATAATCTGATTCACTCTTCTTCAATTGATAACCACAAAAGATTAAAAACCATCATCATTTCCCTACATGGAGGGGATACCTGGGAAGAGATCTGTTCTCTGGAAAACTCAAGAATGAAGATTGAAAGGAGGTCCGCAGAATTGGATTATCACCGGTATGATCCCTCTTTCAAGAATTCATTCAAAAATATGTCCTAAATATGGATCCCCGCTAGGATTCGAAACGTAGAAAATTTTTTGGTAACACTATGGATAATCTGAATCAACCTTCTTCAATTGATAACCACAAAAGCTCAAAAACCATCATCATTTCCCTGCACTCAGGGGATACCTGGGAAGAGATTTGTTCTCTGGAAAACTCAAGAATGAAGATTGAAATGAGGGTCGAAAACCTACATTGTCACTAGTTTGATCCCTCTTTCAAGAATTTATAAAACATATGCCCTGAATAAGGATCCCCATTGGGATTCAAAGCATCGACAAATTTTTGGTAACACTATGGATAATCCTAATCACTCTTCTTCAATTGATAACCACAGAAGCTTAGAAACCATCACAATAAAACTACTTTTTCAACTTGTATTTTCAACTTATCTCCATAAGGTTTTACTCAAATTAGAAGGGGGAGTACTTGTTGGATGAAAAAATTAATTCCTCATCCAAGGAGTACCCATGTTGCATACTTTCGATGGACCCTGCTACACGAAAAATGAGAAATACATGAAAAATGTTATTGCAATCACCTTTCTCATGAATTTGTCATTTTTTCTAGAAGGGTCCATCGAAAGTATGCATATTGGGTATGCCTTGGATGAGGAGTCAAATTATGCATCCAACGAGTGTTCTCGCTCGAAATTTGAGTAAACCCATAGGGAGATAAGTTGAAAATATGAGTTGAAAAAGTAGTTTTCTGTTTTTTCCCTTTAAAATTTGATGATGTAATCTAATAATATTTTATTATTTTATAATTTCCCAAGGAGGCCCATTTTAATCCAAATGTAATATTCCCTAGAATATTCTTTTTTTAGTTTCCCAAAATTCCAAGTCAAACTTGGTCAAAGTCCAAATTTTGCAGTTTAGTGGACTTTTCAAACTGCGATAACTTCTTCATACGGTGTCATTTTTTCGAACCATTCATGGTGTCAGAATCAGGAAGAAAAGATCTATTTGGCCACCCAGGTTCAACACACTTCCGAACACTTTGAATTTTTAGCTATCACTTAGGTCCATGATCTAGTTCTGATCACACCTCCCCATTAGGAATCTTTTGGACACCAAAAGACTAATATACTGATCTCTACAGTAGATGAGAGTACAACACCCTCTTCTTTTCAGCCTCCATACACTTGCCTTGCATGGCTAGTGCCTTTGAACCAAAACTCGAAGGTAGTAGACACTTCCCTTTTTGGATACGCTTGTCATCCTGTCAAAAACTGTCTTCCTTGCACTTGCTCAGAAATTTCTGGTGAGAAATTTACGTAAGGTAGCTGAACATCGCTACCTTAATCATCGATCCAAGGTGGCTCAAACAAACGTGATATTACATCATAAATACATGCCTACTTGACTGAAATTTCATATGTACAAATGAAGTATGTCTTACTATGTCAAGAGGTCGAACTACTTCTTACCAAGCCACTTGCATGACAACTTTTGCTGCTGCAAATATTTTTCATTTGAAACATTTTTTCTCACATAAATAATGGAATCCTTGGTTCCACTTTCACAAGTATTTTTTTCCTCTTGCCTCAAATTCTTGGGACAATTAGTTGGATGCAATGTCCAACATTGGGAAACAACATGTCCCCTCTTCTATCAATGTGTGCAAGTCTTATGCACCTTATTTGCAAGTTGCCTTTGCTTCAACTGCTTCTGGTATGCCTTCATCCTCTTCTAGCATCTTGAAACATCATGGTCAAACATACCATAATATGCACAACAACTCTTTCTTCCATTTAAGCATGCAAAATTTTCATGCCTTGCAGAAACATAATCAACTTGACTATGGGAAGAATTATACCTCACATGCTGCTTTGCATGTCCATCCTTTTTACCTTCATGAGGAGATGAACTTGTAGAGGCTCCAACTTTCTTTTACAGACTAACATCAGCGTTTATGTCTTGAAAACTATCCGAACTTGCATGCTCACCATAACCTACATATCTACAATATTCTTACTACAACATAGGCTTCAAACAATGGCAATCATCTTGAAAACAAAATTGAAATGTTTTTGTGTTAGAACTTGGAACAAAATTTCTTTTTGAAGTTGCCTCACATGCCTTCATGGCTTCGAAGATTTCGCCATTAGATTGCACATAACCAAGACCAAATTTCTTAGGTCGTTCCTCAACCAAAATAGGATCAATAATGCCTTGTGCATACTTGCCTAAACCCTTGCCTTCATATCCAATTTGAAACATTAACTTGGACCCTATACCTCTAGTCTACTTTTCAAATGAACCAACACATCTATCTGATGAGGAAACTGAAGACAAATTTGAGTGAACTACCTCTGCTTCACGCATGTTCTTGGTCAAAGCCTCTTGGGCTTGATGGAGTTGCATCTCCATATCATGAAATATTTGAAGAATTTCGTCCTTCTCTTGCTTCATAGCAAAAAATTAGTCACGAAGTTCAACGCTTTCTCTTCTATCTTCAAACAGAACCTGCACCATGTCCTTCAAGATGTAGAAGTCTTGGTTCATATCTTCATCGAAGAATCTTGTGAAGGAGGAGGATTTTGAAACCTCACTTGATGAAGTTGTCATCATTATGTAAATGAAAAAAATAACTTCAACAATATTTGCAAAGCTTTCAAAACAAATGACAAAGATTTTGAACAAAATGGTTGTAGAGTCAAGCTCTTCTTCAAGCAGCCTTTTGCAAACAAACCCTTTTCTGCTTCAAGGGTTTCCTTGAGGTCCTTTCAGTAAGGAAGATGCCTTTAGACCTTTCTTCCTTCTTTTCCTCTCCTAGACTTAGCTATCTATAGCTTTCCCTTCACCTCTAGCAAACTCAAGCAACAATCAGTTTGAAAATAGTCAAATAGTCTAATTCTTTACACTGTTTAAACACCTTTCATGTCAAACAAGAAAGATATTGCTTTGTCAATCAAGCAACCAAGTGCTATGATACCAAATTGATCTGAAAATGGTTTGGATAACTTGTTATGCTTTTCAATAACTTCTCACTCATTTAAACAAATAAAATATCTAGCTTGTACTTGACTTTTTGCAGAATTTATACTTGAAATAGATGTATGATTTTTAACTGTTTAAGTGTCTTAATTCCATTTTTTTTTGCTGAAATTAAACATGTTTAACAAAAACATAATTCAGCAAATAAAAATCTACACATAACATCAAAATTAATCTAGGAGTTCACCCGAATATCGTGGGATATGTCTCCTTGAGCTCTTGTCATCTTGACTTTGATCTTTTGGATTATGGTAAATTTTGTTTTACAAGTTCCACACTTAAATCCAATGGTTACTAAACTGATCCAAAGGGCTTAGAATACCATATATATCCATTTTATGGTTGTCATCACTATGCAAACAAATCTATGCTCCCTTAGACTGGATTCCTTCTATCGGTGCTTTGAGCTACCCTGAGCTTCTCCATGGCCGTAGCTCCTTCAAAATTATTTTTCTGTCCCATAAATATCACCTACTGTCTCCAGCACATGTCAGACACCAAAAATTTACTGATCATTTTCTCAAAACGAGCGCTGCATCCCCAAACTAGGCCTTCCTCCACAGTTTTCCCTAGGTTGCCCAAAAATTCCCTATAGATTCTAAAGCTATAGAAGTCTTCAAATGGATTTGAAAATCCCCTCATTGGATTTAGAATTCCAAAAATAGTCAAGATATACTATTGGTTCACTGAAAATGGCGTTCGGCTGCTCCGTTTTTGCCTCCAACACTTGTCGACACTCCTTGGCACTAGGGTCACTGAAAAATTCTCTGATGGTTTCTCCAGCTATAGAAGTCCTCAAAGATTCTTCAATCTCCATAAATGGATACATAGTTCTCATTATAGTCAGAAATGACTATTGGTTCGCTGCATAAGGTCTCTAGCTACCCTCGCTAGGCCCTGAATTGCTGCTGGAAAAAGCTGGCACTGGTGTCCCCTGGAACTTCACTGAAGCATATAGGCCTTAAAAATTCCTTTATAGGCTCTAAAAACCACACCATTAGCTCTAGAACATCTGAAACATCCAAAATTGACTATTGGAGTTTTGAATAAGGCCTCTAGCTTCTCTGGCTAAGCCTCAAACTATTGCTTCCCCCTGGTGGCTCTAGTGGCCCCTTGAACTTATATGAAGCAAAAACCTGGTCAAAAGTTCTCTGATGGATCTGAAACCCACTCCATTGAGTCTGTAATGTCTAAGATAGTCAAAATTAACTATTCACACTCCAAAATTGGGTGAATCTAGCTCAAGATAGAGCCAAAACAAGATTTGTCCAGTGACACCCAAAAATCATCGACCAAATGTGGAGAGACTGAACTTAACTACAGATAAGTTGACAAATTCCACCAAAAATGGTGAGCACTCCAATTAAACCGCCAAGTTAACCACACAACTAAATGTTGGTTGAAGTAGGCACATGCATCGAAATGCGATATTTCATTAACTATTGGAGAGGATAAACCGTAATCATAAATGCTACTGCAGGGGTGGCCACATGGCCCCTTTCCCTGCGGTCTCTGTGGACGGTGAACTAAATAGTTAGAGGAGTTGTCAACCGTGGCCTAAAATGCGCATTAAATGGTCATTTAAATGGTTTTAATTATTTAACGTTGGTGGTTATTGGGTCTTAGCCCGTGGTCTTGGAACGACTACCATATGGGGGAGGGGCTGGCCCCTCTCCAAAACCCAAACTTGAAAACCGTTAACCATAAATATAAACCGAGCATAGATAGGGTACCGTAGGGTAGGCGGTAAGGCACAGGCTTGGTCTCTCAGTTGTCATGTGTTCAAACTTAGTGGATACCACAATTTTGATTGACCATTCCAGGGCCACGTGGCAGCCTCTGAGCTTGCCACGTGCGGCCCCTTATTGGCCAATACTCCAAAAAGTCAATCCATTGACCAATAAGACTATGCCACTTGTCCATTGCTGGTTGGTCCAAAAATAATATTCCAGGGAATATTTTGAGGAATATAAATTGGAATATTCTTTTTTTAATTTCACAAAATTCCAAGTCAAACTTGGTCAAAGTGAAAATTTTGCAGTTTACAGGTCTTTTCAAAATGCAATAAATTCTTCATATGGTGTCGGTTTTTCGAACTGTTCGTGGCTCCAGAATCAGGAAGATGAGATCTATCCAGTCGCTTAAGTTTGGAGCAATTCAAAACACTTTGAGTTTTGAGCTATCACTTAGGTCCATGATCCAGTTCTGATCACACCTCCCCATTAGGAATCTTTTGGACCCTAAAAGACTGATATGCTAATCTGTATAGTATATGAGAGTACAACACCCTCTTCTTTTCAGCCTCCATACACTTGCCTTGCATGGATATTGCCTTTGAACCACAACTCAAAGGTAGTGGACACTTATGTTCTTGGATGCGCTTGTCCTCCTGTTAAAAATTGTCTTCCTTGCACTCGCTTAGAAATTTCTGGCGAGAAATTTATAGAAGGTAGCTGAACATCACTGCCTTGATCATCGATCCAAGGTGGCTCAGAAAAAAATGAGATTATAGCATAAATACATGCATACTTGACTGTAATTTTCATATGTACAAATGAAAGTATGTCTTATTGTGTCAAGAAGTCCAACCACTTCTTACCAAGCCACTTCCATGGCGACTTTTGCTGCTGAAAATATTCTTCATGTGAAAAATTTGTTCTCACATCAATAATGGAATCCTTAGTTCCACTTTCTCCAGTATTTCTGTCCTCTTCCCTCAAATGCTTGGGACAATTAGTTAGATGCAATGTCAAACATTGGGAAATCACATGTCCCCTCTTCTGGCAATCTGTGCAAGTCTTATGCATCTTCTTTTCAAGTTCCCTTTGCCTCAACTTCTTTGTGTATGCCTTCATCCTCTTCTAGCGTCTTGAAAGAGCATGGTTAAGCATACCACAATATGCACAATAACTCTTTCTTCCATTTAAGCATGCAAAATTTTCATGCCTTACAGAAACATAATCAACTTGACTATGGGAAGAATTATACCTCACCTGCTGCTTTACATGTCCATCCTTTTTACCTTCATGAGGATATGAACTTGTAGAGGCTCCAGCTTTCTTTTGCAGACTAACATCAACGTTTATGTCTTGAAAACTATCCGAACTCGCATGCTCGCCATAAGCTACATGTCTACAATCTTCTTCTGGAACATAGGATTCAAACAATGGCAATAAACTTGAAAACAAACTTTACATGTTTGTGTGTTAGAACTTGGAATGGAAGTTCTTTTTGAAGTTTCCTCACATGCCTTCATGGCTTTGGAGATTTCGCCTTTAGATTGCACATAACCAAGACTAAATTTATTAAGTCGTTACTCAACCAAAATAGGATCAATCATGCCTTGTGCATGCTTGCCTAAACCCTTGCCTTCATATCCCATTTTAAACATTAACTTGGACCCTATACCTCTTGTGTTCTTTTCAAATGAACCAACACATCTATCTGATGAGGAAACTGAAGAAAAAATTGAGTGAATTACCTCTTCTTCATGCATGTTCTTGGTCAAAGCCTCTTGGTCTTGATGGAGCTACAACTCCATATCATGCAGTCTTTGAAGAATTTATTCCTTCTCTTGCTTCATAGCAAACAATTTCTCATGAAGTTTAGTGATTTCTCTTCTATCTTCAAACATAATCTACACCATGTCCTTCAAGATGTAGAAGTCTTGCTTCATATCTTCATCGAAGAATCTTGTGAAGGAAGAGGATTTTGAAACCTCACTTGATGAAGTTGTCATAATTATGTCAATGAATAAAATAACTTCAAAAACATTCACAAAGATTTCAAAACAAATGATAAAGCTTTTGAACAAAATGGATGTAGAGTTAAGCTCTTCTTCAAGCAGCCTTTTGCAAACAAACCCTTTTCTGCTTCAAGGGTTGCCTTGAGGTCCTTTGGGTAAGGAATATGCCTTCAGCCCTTTCTTCCTTCTTTTCCTCTCCTAGACTTAGCTATCAGTAGCTTTTCCTTCACCTCTAGAAAACTCAAGCAACAATCAGTTTGAAAACAGTCAAATAATGAAATTCTTTTCACAGTTTAAACACCTTTCAAGTCAAACAAGAAAGCTATTTCTTTGTAAATCAAGAAACCAAGTGCTCTGATACCAACCTGATCTAAAAATGGGATGGATAACTTGTTATTCTTTCCAAGAACCTCCCACTCAGTTAAACAATTAAAATATCTAGCTTGTACTTCACTTTTTGTATAATTTATACTTGAAATAGGTGTATGATTTTTAATTGTTTAAGTGTCTTCTATCCATTTTTTTTAGCTGAAATTAAACATGTGTAACAAAAATATAATTCAACAAATAAAAATCCACACATAACAGAAAAATTAATCTAGGAGTTCACCTGAATATCGTGGGCTATGTCTCCTTGAGCTCTTGTCATTTTGACTTTTCTCTTTGGGATTACGGTAAATTTCTTTTACAAGTTCCAAAATTAACTCCAATGGTTACTGAACTGAACCAAAGGGTTTATAATACCATCTATATCCCTATTATGGCTATCATCACTCTACAAACAGATCCATGCTCCCTTATACTTGATTCCTTTTGTCGGTGCTCTGAGCTACCCTGAGCTTCTCCATGGCACTAACTCCTTCAGAATTCTTTTTCTATCCCTGAAACATCACCTACTATCTCTAGCACATATTAGACACCAAAAATGGACTGATCATTTTCTCAAAACGAGCACTGCATCCCCAAAGTAGGACTTCCTCCACGGTTTGCCCTGGGCTGCCAAAAAATTCCGTGTAGCTTCTTGAGCTCTATAATTATTCAAATGGATTTTAAAATACCTTCATTGGATCTAGAATACCAAAAATAGTCAGGATAGATTATTGGTTCACTGAGACTGGCCTTGGGCTGCTCCGGTTTCGCCTCCAACACCTGTCAACACCCCTTAGCAATAGGTTCAGTGAAAACGTCTTTGATGGGTTCTTGACCTCTAGAATTCCTCAAAAGCTTCTAAACCTCCATCAATGTATTCATAATTCTCATTACAGTCATAAATGTCTATTGGTTTGCTGCATAAGGTCTCTAACTGCCCTGGCTAGGCCCTGAAGTGTTGCTGGAAAAAGCTGGCACTGGTGTCCCCTGGAACTTCAATGAAGCATATCAACCTTCAAATGTCCTCTAAAGGATCTGAAGCAAAAACCTTCTCAAAAGTCGTTTTATGGCTCTGAAACCCACTCAATTGAGTCTATAATGTATGAGATAGTCAAAATTAACTATTCACACTCCAAAATTGGGCGAATCTAGCTCAAGATAGAGCCAAAACAAGATTTATCCAGTGACACCCAAAAATCCTCCAGCAAATGTGGAGAGACTGAACTTAATTGCAGATAAGTTGGAAAATTCCGCCAAAAATGGTGAGCGCTCCAATTAAACCGCCAAGTTAACCATGCAATTAAATGTTGGTTGAAGTGAGCACATGCACCGAATTGTGCGGTTTCATTAACTGTTGGAGCAAATAAACCGTAATCATAAATGCTACTGTAGGGGTGGCCACATGGCCCCTTTCCCTGCGGTGTCCATGGATGGTTAGCTAAATAGTTGGAGGAGTTGTCAACCATGGCCTAACCTGCGCATTAAACGATCATGTGAACAGTTTTCAATATTTAACATTGGTGGTTATTGGGTCTTAGCCCGTGGTCTTGGCATGACGGCCATATGGGGGAGAGGCTGGCCCCTCTCCAAACCCCAAACTTGAAAATCATTAACCATAAATATAAAACACGCGTAGAAAGGGTAAGAAACACCCAGAAGGTAGGCGGTAAGGCACAGGCCTAGTTTCTCGGTGGTCATGCGTTCAAACCCAACGGAGACCAAAATTTTGATAGAACATTGCAGGGCCACATGGCTGCCTCTTATTTGCTAGTACTCCAAAAAGTCAATCCATTGAACAATAAGACTATGCCACTTGTCCATCGCTGGTTGGTCCAAACAAAATATTCTAGGGAATATTTTAGGGAATATTATGAGGAATATTCCAGTAATATTCCCTGGAATATTATTTTTTTTAATTTCCCAAAATTCCAAGTCAAACTTGGTGAAAGTCCAAATTTTGCAGTTTATTCGACTTTTCAAACTACAATAATTTCTTCATACGGTATTAGTTTTTCGAACCATTCACGACAAAGAAATTAGGAAGACGAGATCTATTCAGTCGCTCAGGTTCGACACACTTCCAAACACTTTGAATTTTGAGCTATCACTTAGGTCCATGATCCAGTTCTAATTAGTTCTCCTCCACATACCCGATGCTAGTAGATGGAAATAAAGTTCTTGATTTCCACCTCCAAGATTCATTATTATGCTACATGGGCCACCTTTGTGTTCCTTCAAGGGAGCGTGCTAAGCTGATTTGGGAGGCACACTACAGTCACATTGCAGGACACTTTGGTGTGGATAAAATTGTGGTTGTACTACAAAAGTACTTTTATTAGCCAAAACTCCAATTGGGTGTTGGAAAATATATCAGATCCTATATTTCCTGTGTCATCGCCAAGCCAACCATTAAGAAGCAAGGCCTGTCCACTCCTCTACCTAGTCCCATCCAGCTTTGGGAATCCATCTCCATGGACTATATGTCTGGCCTCCATTCTACCAAGCATGGTAAGGAATGTGTATTTTTGGTCGTAGACATATTTTCTAAGATGACTATATTGGTAGCCTGTAAGAAGACAATCATGGTAGAGGACACTGCCAAACTATTATTTGAACGAGTATGGGTACATTTTGGGACCCCGTAGACCATTATATCAGATCAGGATAGGAGGTTACTATGCACATTCTAGTCAAGCCTCTAGACACTAGTGGACACCAAGCTCACCAAGTTGACTACATTCCATCCCCAGATTGATGGCTAGACAGAGGTTGTTAATAGGATGATAGTCAACATACTACGTATGTACAAATCCAAGAATACATGAACTTGGGATGAGAGCCTCCCCTATGTGAAACACAGTTATAACAAAGCTCTCCATAGCTTGACTGGTCGCAGTCCCTTTCAAGTGGGTCTAGGATTTCAACCATTGTGTTTAATTGATGTTCCCATACCTCATGCGAATACACAAACATAATCCACACATTTATTGTCTGAGGCTGATAAAGAAACTAGATTTATTGAACATATCCAACACATCTTCCAACGGGTTCATGATATCCTCGAGAAGTCCAATGAAAATTACAAGCAACAACGTGATCAACATTGAGTGCCACATAAGTTTCAAGTGGGAAACAAAGTTTGGTTGCATTTGCAGAAAGAATACCTAGCCAAATCCCATCAGATGCTCAGACAACTCCGATATGGGCCTTACACCATCATCAAGGCATTGTGAGAGAATTATTTTGAGCTCAGTATTCCCCCATTCCTTGGCCTACACCTAGTGTTCAATTTGGACCGCCTTCGGCCATACTTTCTACCATTACTAGAAACATCATACATTGAGAACAACTCACACCAACAGAGCTAAACCATGACTGAATGGAACAATCCATAACTGATCAGATCATGGACATGTAGACCAAGAACCCTCACCAGTATAAGATATAGCTATATCAGGTTGTAAAATTTGGCCAACTCCTGTACCAAGGCAAGTGGCTCACCAGCGACCAAGTTCACTAGAAGTTTCCTCATCTCATGGAGGAACTCAACTCAATGGGGACCATTGCTTCCTAAGGGAGGAGGACTGATCCGGGTGGATATTGGTGGCCACCTGTCTATTGCACTTGGACCCCCACCACTGTTTATTTCAGTTTTTAGTTTCCTGAATTGTAGCACATTTTACTATTTTTTGCAGTTTTTTGGGTCCTGAACTTCTGGAGCCTTTTTGAAGCCCTAAACGATGTTTTTTTTGGCCAAAATGGGCCAATATTGGTATTCAATTAATGTTGGTGACTTGAAAGTTGGATTCCTAGGATAGATATTTCTAACGAGGTATTGTGCGCGCAAACAGAGATCGTATGCCAAAGTTACGTCCCCGGGAAATTGATGTACCAATTTACTCAAACTGATCCCATAGTTTTGGCGCTTAATCTCCTAGGGTTAGGTTTTTGGATGTTTATGGTTTTACATTATTTCCAAATAATAAATAAGCCTTCGAGCATCATTTTAATAGAGTTCAGAGGCATGTAGCCACCACATCTCTTCTAAGAGATAAGCTACCATCGCCTGAGCTAGTTTATTTGCATTCTGTATGTAAGAATATTTTAGTCTTTGATATTAATGAAATGAAGTTATATTTATCTTGCATATATGTGTCCATGTTTATATTTTTATTCTATTGCATTCCTGCATAAATTCGGATAACTAAAATGCCTAAAATGCAAACTACCTTAATGCATAGTAGAATGTCAAAATGAAAATTTTTACGGAATACTCAAAACAAAAAAATGTGCTCTTTCAAAGACAAAAGGAAAAACTTGATAAAAAAGGAGAAACAAATATCAAGAAAAAGTCTCCCAAATGAAGCAAATTTCAACTTTAAGCAAATATTTTCACACTTTTTGGAAAACCAAACGACCAAAAAACCAAAACGAAAGAAAAGAAAGGCAAAAAAAATTGTTTTCCTCTTTTTATTTTAAGGACTTATAATAAAATATTAAAGAAGGAAAAGCAATCAATAAATTCAAGATAAAAATCAATCAAAAAGACTCGAAACTTCACAAGTCATAAAAAATCACCAAGATCATAAGACTAAAGTGAACAAGAGACCAAGAACTTGAACTAATTGATCTGAAAAGATACATAAAAGATTTAGAAAGATAGAAATATTTCAGGAAACCCAAAATGCTTCACCGAACCAAGATTGCAAGTAATCTTCTCAAATGATAAAAAAGAAACCAAATAGGTCAACTTAAATAATGCCAAGCAAAGTAATGAAAATATTGGATTATAAGCAAGTTTAAAATCAACTCACTCTCCCAAAAGCAGAGAACATTCAGGAACTTTAGAAAGAAATCCTGATACCAAAACTTCAGGCACAAAAATTTACAAAAATGAAAACCCTAGGTTGACAAGATATTTTTACAAAAGGAGATAGAAAAAGAAATAAAAACAAGAAGCAAGACTCTTCGAGATAGAAAATAACCCGAAGAAAGCAGAAAAAATTAGGCCAGACCCCTGACTGAAGGGAAAAAATTTAAAAATTCAAATTCTTTGAAATATACGCATCTGTTTTCGAAGAAAATATCATATACGTTGGTTTCTTTGAAACAAAATGTATATGTATGATTTTTTATACAAAACAAAGCATGTATATATAGAAAAATAGGAAAAATTAAAAAATACAGTCTTGATCTAGAAGATCAGATTAATTTCCTGGACTACAAACAAGTCAATAATACTGGAAAAGTCAAGAAACAGGACAGGAAACCCAAAATTAAGAGGCAAACAACCCTTCTAGGAAATACAAGATTGTATTCCCTGAAGGAGTAGCCATTTCTATTGGAGGGAAATAATTCCGTAAGGTAAGGGTTGACAACCTTAGCAGATTGAAGGCAAATAATCAATAAGAATGATACATTAGGAAAGAAAACTATACAAACTACTAAAGTTGGGTTTGATATAAATGCACATAGGTCTTACGTTTGATGTCGATCCCGTAGGGTCCTATTGGCTTGTTTGGGCTCGAACCAGGTTCAAATTTGTACTACGAACCAACAAAACCCTCAGACACTAACCCTTTCAGCAATGACCTACAATCAAATCGTAGTCTCACCCGAGGTGGCTATGGGGGATTACAGAACCAAGTTTCTGCAACTTTGAGGGACCACGCGAGGTGGATTTTACTTTGATTTTCTATATTTTACTTATTATACTGCATTGTATAGCTTAATTACTGACTTTTTCACATTTAGTTTAACGTAAAAATATCACAAAACAATATAAATTGTGCTATCATAAAATCTACTAACAATCAGTACTTCGCATCCACAGATAGAAAGAAAACATAAGAAATAAATACATAATATATTCCAAAACTTATTCTTCTTTATTAAGATTAATATTTTTAGTACATTCAACTTCTCAAACTATGCACACAACTGTTGGTGGTATGTGCACTAAGTTACAAACTATTCCAAGGTCTCTGTGCACTGAACTGCAGAGCCTTTCCCTAAGGCCCAAAACAACAGATTTGATGACTTGTATTTTCCTTCTTATAGTGATGATAGCATGATCTCTTCGATAAATCATTACATCTCTTTATATAACATTTCATGGCTACAAAATCATGGTCGACATACCATGGCATTCGAAAAACTATAAAATAAAACCCCAATACCCGTTACAAAATGATGGGTGTCAACTCACCCCGAATCCCCTAGAACATCACGCGATAAATATAACTTCACAATATTGTGCACTCCAATCCTCAAAATATGGAGTGTTTGACCAAAATTGGACCAAGTTGGGATGTGTCCAATAGGCCCCCAATGCTCACATGTGACTCGTCTCGAGTCACTCATTTGTTGTGACCTCAATTTTTGTTGCGATGCTCATGTAGGTGTAATTATACGGCTGAAGTATTTCTTCTACCTGCTTTTCCTCTTGGCGCACTTCTTTCAGTAGTGCCTATATTTTTGGTCTGACAATCTTCTGCAACAATTATTTCTACCTTTTTCATATCTCCTTGAGCTTATCATCGACTACCTACAAAATCTAGAGGGCCTCATCCTGCCACGGCTGGGTCCTCACTGTCAAAATCTGATCTATCCTCCAAAGGTCTTCAATTTTATTTTGAAGCATCTTCCCTTCAGTGATTATGGTGAGCCTCTGCGAGACTTGTAGGTCTTTGCAGTTGTCCAGATTTATTTGAACTTCTTATGATTCGTCTGGAGCTCCTCTGGAATCCTTTGCATATTTGGATCCTCCTATAGTGAGGTCCAAATATCCATAGTACCATCTAATAGTTTTCAACAATCCACCATTGTGTCATAGATGCCTTGCATTGCAGATTTTAAATCCATCTCCCTCTGTCCACGCACTTATGTTGGTGTGACTGCATGCAACCTCATTTCCAGCTCAACAATCTTCACTTCATACTCAAACTTTATCTCTACGAGCTTATTATTTGAATCCTTTATTGTGAGTGTAAGCTTCGCGGCCTTCTCTGATGGTGCCTCTTGTTCACAGACCTTTACGTCCGAAACTTCACTAAATTTTTTTGTGATGGAGTCCTCTAGCTACTTCCATTGCTGGCGTGCTCCATCCCTTTCTGTGATAAACTGTTCAAGCTCCTTCTTCATTGAAGCTCTTTCCTTCTCCACCTAAATATTTAACAATGAAGTATGTTTCTCTCGCTCCTTCAATTCAACTATTATGCCCTTGTGGAATTTGTGAAATATCTGAGTTAGTAGTGCAACGATGTTCATATTAACATGATCCCATCCTTTTTCTCACTCTCTGAATTTTTGAGATTCAAACTATAATGCTCCACCTAGTATCTAGATATTCCTTAGTCCTAATGTCATTTCTATCCTTCATTTTGGCTATACTAGCTGACCCATCTATTCCGGTTGTCTGGCTCTCTGTGCCAATACCTTTAATTCTGCAATGCCTTGTTGAACATATGTCAACAACATTCTATAGTGATATTAAACCTTGTTCCATGTCTCTGTTGTTACTTCCTGGAATTTTTCTTCAATTTCTTCGATGTCCCCATCAGTGAGGACAAGTGGTACTGTTCCCTTAGATTTGTTTGCCTTATGTTTCTTCCTTGCGCTCGTCGTAGTTGTTGTAGGTGTCCTCTCTTTGATGATGAACAACAAGTCCTCTCTTGGGTCTATGTCGCTCAAAGGGTCCTAGGTACCCTGGTCCTTATTTGTCTCCATCTCTTTTGCATCTTTTTATTTGTCCTTTTGAATTGTACCTGCATGTTGTGCAATGTCTTCCTATGTTTCAATGTATCCTATGGTTGGATTCATCCACTCCACGGACCAATGTTGTATTATCCTGAGAAGGTCATCTTTGGCAACCAAATATAGAAGAGGATTCCATTCCTCCATTGGATCCTTCTGAGCCTTGATATATAACCTATGAAAGCCTACCTTAAACTATTCTATATTGTGATATTGATCAAACAAACTTGGTGACAACCTAGGATGTTGGTTCACCACCACGTGCAAGTATATTTGCAATATTACAAAGAAAATCATGGTCTCCTGTGCATGTGTTAGTTCCTTGGTATGCCATAGTGAGGCATACTGCACGGCTTCGCATACATCTACGTTGATGGGAGGAAACTATGAATCCTCTGGTTCCTTCCATGCTAACAATGTGATGATCAAGATCAACCACACATAGTGAAATGTCTTTCCCTCATCTTGTGCTTCATGACAGTCCTCCAAAAACTCCCTACATAGATATATGGCCCAGTTTAACTGAACCCCTTTACTGCACCACATGGCTAAGGAAACAACGGCGGAGAGGACTTTGTTTGCTCTACACTTTCACATAATATTTCTAGCCAAGATATGTGCGGTGAAGTGCACCGCTTGGTCATTGATGGAATCAATATCATAACCTCACGACTTCTTTATTATCTCGTAATTTTCCTTAATATTTTGTGCTACTGCCTTGTCTTCGATTTTTCTAACGAAATGCGAGGTCCTTTCCTTGGTAGCCCAGTCTAGTAATCCTTATGATCAACATTTCATCAATCAGTGTCATCCCTCCCAACCAGAGTTATCCATCATGCACTAATACAAGTAATTTTCGAACAAATGGTGTGCCAGATGTGCTTCCACTGAAGTGTGGCAGGTTTAACATGTTCAACAAACCTGATATTTGCAATCCCTCAGCCTAATAGTGTGGCTCCAACCTTGTAACTTTACTCTATAGATAATATACCTGGTGTATGTACCTACTCGACTTGAATTATGGATACTTACTTTGATCATTGAAGTCTAAATCCTCCATATTAAATTGTGGTATTTTCCCAAGTAGTTCTCCTTCAAATGACACTTTTTCTGGAAGTAGCGGTGTGAAAGTGTTGAATTATGCTTCTTCTTTAATCGGCTTGGCACCCAGTTTCCTTAGTGGAAAATATGGTGGTAGCACAGAGGGAAGTGTTACGCCCTCTGTCTCCATTTCTCCATCTCAGCTTCCTCCTCACTGTCATGGATATTTTATGGTTCCTCCTACTACATTGGTTTCTTCACCTTCACCGCAGGTTTCTTATCATGTTTTTTCTTTTTTTTCATTGTTCTTTTGCTACCTTCTTTCTTGGGGATTTCCTTACTCCAGAGGCTTCAGCTGGTCTCTTTTTCGGCTATTCTTTCGTGGCTACTTGTTTTTGGGGTGACCTGATTCTCCTTGGGGACATAGGTACACTAGGTGTTGTGGATTTACCAACCTAGGCTTCCATGATACCTGCTAACCCTTTCTTGACAAACTCTTTGGAAAGCTCTTTGAAACTTCTATCAGACATACAGTAGCATTCTTTTCGCACACTTGGTTGCAAATTGTCAATCTGAATTCTCTAGAGAGAAAAGTGTAAAATGTGGAGAGGGACATAGCATTTATAGAAAATTCAAATTTAGAACCTCATGATAGCTTAGATCGTGTTCATTTAATGCAGATATGGCGCTATATCTACTAGTTGTGCTTCATAAACACATTTCTCAGAAAATTTATTTTAACGATTTTTTTTTTCCTTCCAATGGTAACATTTCTGGTTATCTTAGACATGTCCCTTTCTATGTCGCAACAACCCTTCCTTCATCATGGTTCTTTCAGACTTAGCTATACTCCTGAATATTGCACAGTAATATTCGTTTGGTGAATTCCCATTCTATAGAGTAGTTTATAGTCCAGTGCCCACTTTCAATTGTAGGTGGCACTAATACTTTCCTCCTTTCGTCTTTTAGTGCAAAGCTCCAGGGACAGAGTCGTCCCTATAAATCTTTAATCTTCTACAATTCAGTAGTCCTATAATAAACTAACCATCTAACTTCATGAGTTGAACTGTGCCACCATCAAATATGTGCTTGATGATATACGGTCCAAACAAATGTGTTTTACATTTTCCTATGAACTTCACGAATTTGCTATCATATAAAAGTACAAGATATCCTCCCCGGAATGTCTTCTGCTTAATGTGCCTCTCATGCCAGGCTTTCTCTATTTATTTTTTCACTTGTTGATGAAAACCTACTAGAAACCTATCTTCTTCCAAAGCAAGAAATTATGTCATCCTTTCCTCTGTTATATATCAGAGTCTGCCATATCTATGAAGGTTATAATTCTCAAACTTGGCACACAATGTACACCACAGGTATGATTGATTTTTATCCATATACCAACCTAAAAGGTGTCTAGCCTGTCAGGTTCTTTCATGTTGTCCTATATGCCCACAACACCACTAGAATCCTTAGATCCCAGTCATTCCTGTTCACATTGCACACTTTTTTGAGTGCATTCTCTATAATATTATTGAAGGCTTCGAATGTCACATTCGCTTGAGGATGATATGGTGTAATTTTCTGATGGTATACATGGAACTCTTCATTCAGTGCCTCAATAGTCTTACACAAGAAATTTTAACCCTGGTCACACATTAATATCTTTGTACACCCAAATCTATAAAAAATATATTTACATATGAACTTCGTAGTAGTGACTACATTGCAATCCTTCACTCGATGTTCCTCGGTCCACCTCTTCAAATAAACAGTTGCAGTGATTATATATATTGTGTCGTTCTTCCTTCCTGGTGAATTAATAGGTCCAACAAAGTCAATAGCCCATTTTCCAAATGTTTGCAATGTCACTTGTGGATTTAATGGTGTTTTGTCTCGTCTTGATGGATTTCCTACTCTTTGGCATACATCAGTAGCTCGACAAAACTCTTTTGCATCCTTATGTACTGTGGGCCACCATAACCCAACTCTCAATATTTTATGTGTAGTGACATTTCTTTCATGATGTCCACCTACGAATATTCCATGAGCTTCTTCCAGAATACTCTTCCTTTCATGATCAGGGACGTATCTGCGCAGTATTTCATCTGGTTCCATTTTGTACAAGTGTCTTGAAATCAATGAGAAATCGACTGCTTTAACTACCAGTTCATTCTTTTGCTACATAGTGTACTCTGCGGGTGTCATTCTTGTGGCCATAAATTTAATAATATCCATGAACTGATCATCCATGACATTGATTGGAAATAACTGCATGTCAGGAAGGTTATCCTTGATACTTGTGGGTTTTTATGTTGTCTCCAACCTTGACAGATGATCAGGCCCAACATTCAATCTTCCTGGTTTGACAACAAACTCAAATTCGTATTCTTGGAACAAAAACAACCATCGACAATTGTTTCCTCCTAAAACAGGCTTATTCACCAAATATTTCAGTGCAAAGTGATTTGTGAACATCTTGAAATGCCTTCCCAATAAGTATTGTCTAAACTTTTCGAATGCATAGACCATATCTAACCCTTCTCTTTCTGTCGTACTATAGTTCTTTTCTGCCTTGGATAATTTTGTGCTTGCAAAAAATATGGGTTATCAATTTCTCCTGCTTCTGGTTATGCCAGTACTATACCCAATGTTATGCAAGATGCATCGACATGTAAATGAAATTCATTACTCTAGTCTGGGAAAACTAGAATAAGCGTAGCCACCATTTTCTCTTTTAGTAAGTCGAGGCTCTTCTGGCATTCTTCATCCCATTGAAAAGTGACATATTTCTTCAATAACTTCTCCATTGGTGCAGTTATCTGTGCATATCCCTTTGTAAACTTTCTGTAATAGCAGTGTGTCCAAGTGTTGTGCACAATTTTCTCTTTATTTTTGGCATTGGAAAGTTCACAATAACTACTATGTTCGCAAGATCCACCATTAATCCCTTATTACAAACCACATGGCCCAACAATGTGAAAAACAGTATGAAAAATATACACTTCTTTAAATTTAATGATATTTGGTATTTCCTACATGTATCCAGCATTAACCTCAAGCTTGTAACATGATTTTTCAACAGCCCAAAGGTTGTCTAGTCATCAAAGTAAAATTCCAAAATTTTGTGTATATATTATTTAGAATCTACAACTACAACTCTAGAAAATATGACAGGAGCATTCTTCAAGCCAAAAGGAATCACCATGCACTGGTAAGAACCCCACTCTGTAGCAAAATTTGTCTTATGTCTATCTTTTGGCACAATTAGGATCTGATGGTAACCTAAAAGGCCATCTGTGAAAGAATAGGCCTCTTGTCCTCCTACATTGTCTAATACTTCATCTGTCAATGGTGTGGGGAAGGGGTCATGAAAAAATGCATCATTTAGTTTTCTCAAGTCAACACAAATTATCATTTCTCCTACTGTATTTTTTTCTTGAACTACCATGGGACTTACCCATACAGACTCTTCGACCAATTCAATGGTCCCATCTTTGATCGTTTTATCTAACTACACCTTCACTTTTTCCTTGTATTTCAGATTCAACCTATATGGTCTTTTCTTTACAAGCTTTGCTTCATGTTTCAAGGGAATCTTCATAACTTGTAGGTCCACTATTATGTCCTTTAATTTAGAAAATTTCATGGGGAAGAGCTCTTGATAGTCATGCAACAACTCTATAGTTTTTCTCACTATGTTTTCATCCTAATAGTCTCCAATCATTGCAAATTTTGGTTCTTCTTCTGATCTGATATTCAACTTCTTCGTTTTTACGGGCTTCTCTATTTCGAGTATTTCAGGTTCTGGTCCAACAACTTTTTGGTGTCCTTCCATTTCTGTGATATCAATATTGCACGATGTTGTGTCTGCCAGTCTTGTCAGTCACCAGTGATAAAATATGCTCTTACAAGGTTTTTTTAGGGTCTTAAGTCAAAATTTTATGGTTTTAGTAGGTCTTCAAATAAAAATTTGGTCACTGGCTAGTGTGTCTAGGTGTGTTACTACTATCAAAATTCATGTTTTGGTCATTTCCAATATCCATTTTGATGAGTCACGACTGAAATTTCAACATCATCATCTCAATCACATCACCATGGTCATCATTCAGCTCATTTCATGTAGTGTCATAATTAGGTCTCGGGGTCAAAATCATAAAATTAGTCATTTCACCACCAAATTCAGCTTTGAATGAATATTAATATTGAAAAATGTTCAATAAAGGTTTTAAAGTTTAATTTAATTTGAATCATGATGTAATATGTTTCTTAAGGTTTTAAAGTTGCAGTTTCAAATCAAAAAGTGAAAAAGACTTGGTGGTGCCACTTAACCACCAAAGGTGAAAATCGTTTTCCAAATCTACATGAGCTTCTCATTTTCTCATTTCATTTTCAAGAAACCTCCGTACACCAAGGAAACTCACTCTCACTCTCACCCTCGAGTGTATCAGAGACAAGTAAGTGGGCCTTTCAAATCAGCTTTTGTGTCTTCATTTCATGCTTGGAAAGAGAAATCCCCTCTTCTATGGCTTTTTTTGTATTTTCTTGGTTTCACAATCACATTGACAAAATTTCTATGTAAACCTTAAGTTTGAAGCTCACTCACCTTCCCCCACCTATTATACACTATCCTAATAATTTCCCATCATTCATATCCCTCATTTACCGTATTTTCTTACAAACCCTATCCTAGACTAGACATTTCTAGGTTAAGACTATTTTTTCCCTTTTTGGATCCCTTCCCCTTACCCATTCCCTCAAATTTCACATTCCCCTACTCCCTAACATCTCTCTGTACTCCCTTAAATTTTTTCAATAATTTAGGATGCCTTTAACCACTTCATTCCCAAAAGCTGCCCGAATCCCCTATTTTTCCCTTCACTAAACCCCAATTCTGTTTCCCATTGAGCTAGGGTTAGCAATGGATTCTAAAACCACTGAGCAGAAGAGGCACAAGGGAGGTCATATCACTAGGTATGAGCCCAATTTAGCATGTGAGAGCATGTACTAACCTTTCCTCAAGAAATATTTTCAGGATGTTGGTTACCTTGCATTTTGCAAAAAGGTAGAGGAACTAGGTTTTCATGACAAACTTACAAGCCCTTTTGCCACCAGATTGAGGAGATATAAGGTTATTATTGTAGGGGTGGTGTTCAATCTTTAAAAATTTACCATTTCCATAGCCACAGTGATTCAAAACAGTGTTAAAGAGTAGATACCTTGACCTTGACAGTTATAAAATATACTTGAAGCCAACATACAAAGCAGCTCCAACACACATATTTCCACTTAGAAAGTTGTTGGAAAAGTATGCCCCTCTCATGAAACTTAGCATGAGATATTTCACATGTGAGGGCAGATACTCAAGGTTTCATCCATATCATATGAGACTCTTTATGCATTTCACAGGTGTAAGAACACTAAACTTGCCTCATTACCTTTACAAAAGCATGATAAAAATGGAAGAGAAGGTAAGAATATTCGAAGAATATCATCATGCTAGTTTGTTTCATCATGGATTGGTGAAGATCCTGGTTTCCCATTAGCTCACACGGATCAATTTTTCATGGGATGGTTTTATATATTCAACTTCTCTTTTGTCTTCTCCAACTCAGTCTAGTAGTCAATCTACTTCCTTGGCTTCACTAACATATCAAGAGGTTGCTTCCACATCCAAACCTACCAGAAGAGTTCCTAGGGAAGAGGTGACAAAAACATATGTTGGAGGTAAGAGGCTTGTGTTTGCTCCATATATTGTTGAAAGGTCCAAGCCTACATCAGGTGAACAAGGATCATCATCACATCATGAGGCACCATTGCAGGATGAGGAACCATTCCATCACGAAACTGGTATGGAATATTTGGAGGTGAATGAGGAGAAAAAAATACTGAAGAAGATCATCATGGAGAAGGTGGCTTAAATTAGAGAGACCAAGGATAGTTTGTCAAAGGGTAACTTCTTGGTTTCATTCTTGCTGCAAGAGAACATGCAACTAAAAGTAAATCAACTTCTCTTAAACAAGCCTAAGTTGATTTGAAAAAGGATGATAAAAAAGGTAAGGCAGTGGTTGAGATTGATGATTCATGGGATAAGGAATATGAATATGTTAGAACAAAGAGACCAAGGAAAAGAGGCCTCAAGAGGGCACTTGAGCAACAAAAATAAATAACTCCACCAAAGACTCAAATGATAGTTGATTAAATTATATTGTAGAAATTGAAAAAGACGAGGTAGGATGGCTTGATAGAGAAAATTGCCACATGGAAATGCTTCTCAAGAAGTAAAATAGGAACAAAAACCTACAAAGACACATGGCCATGCATTACTATACAAGAAACCAGGTCTCCCAAGTAAGAATCAAGCAATTGAAGAAGAAACTCAAGGAAACCCTAATGAGGAAAAAAGAAAAGGATAAGTTGGATTTGCTTGCTGAAGACTCTCTCATAGCATGACATATCATCACAGGCCCTCATGGGACAATTTTGGAGAATTTTTGAAGAAATTTTGAAAATTTTTGGTTTTTTCTTGACTTTTGGCTAATTTGGAAATCACATTATAGCAAGGCACTGCGCTTTTTCCTCAGCCATCCAAATGCCAAAAGGTATAATTTTTTGGATATATAATGACCTATCCATCATAGCTATCCATTTATGGCGCCTTTTCAGCAAAATGGTGAAGATAAAATGCCAAAAAAGAGGTCAAAAACACACTTTTTGCCACTTTTTTGGCTAAGGCGATGTGCTTTTTGGAGTAGATGTGGGAAAATGCATTTTTCTCCCTCATGGATTGTCCATTTTTCATGCTTTAGGTTTCTAATGATAACTAGACATCCTCATATTTCCATAGCATCTTCCATAACTAGATTTGGAGCATGGGAAGGCCTTCAAATGTCCCTCACAAGCTTGGTGCTGCGCTTTTGCTGTAATTTAGCAGAGATGCACTGCGCTTTTTCCTGTTTGTGCAAATTTCAAGATTTTTCTTAGTCACTCTCTTTTTGATGATGTAATTTATCTATTTTTATGTTGAAATTATGTAATAGATGGTAAATGAGCTCGTTATGGTCATTTTGATGTAATTTTGGACCTCATTAATAAGGAGCAGGTCAGTCAAACTCTAAATGGAGGGTTTGTTTTAACCTCCCTAGTCTTTAGGGTTCTGTTGAGAGATTCTTGTGATTTGTTCCTACAATGAGGGATTCGACCCCTGAGAGAGGGAATTTTTTTTGAGTCTATATGTATGTGTTTTTCAGTCATTTTGATCGTTGGACATCAGAGGGTGGAAATCGTGTAGCTTGCACTTCATCACTTTTTACAGGAAATTAAAGGACAATTGCAGTTATTATTTAGGAATTATCATGTTGTGATTTTGTGATAATTTTTTATCTCTGTTATAGTTTTATATGAATGATATACTTGTATCCTTACCATATCTTTGATCTTTAGTGATTTTCCTAAGAGGTTATAAGGAAAAAATCTTTTTATCAAAGCTCTATTTTTTTTGGAATGTCATTTTGTGTTATATCTTCTTGATTAAATAATTCATGGTGCACATGCTCATTTAGATATTACTGCTATTTCAAACCCTAAACTACACCAAAAAACTCCCAAGCCATCACAAAATCATATCTACATTTCTCGTCTATATCTCTTGCAGTTGAAACCTTTGATACTTTGACCTAGTTCCTTGATTTTCATTCATGATCCAACAGAAAAATCCTAAATATTTAAAAACCCTAGAGCTAAGCTATCTAGCCTAAAATCCACTCTTGCACCAATCAAACCCTTGGCTATGTTTTTCATAAATGGAGCCCTCTCTGGTTTGGTAGGGCTAGTTACCAAAATAAAAGCTTGGGTTGAGGTTACCTCCATCGATATCATTTCAACCTTGGGACATTGTGGAGGCTAACATTTCTGGCATAATTGCCGAGGAGCGAAGTGATAGATCTTCCCTAGGTGTATTATTACACTTTCATTGAATTCTAGGCCTGTGAGAGACAGGACCTGGTTTTCAAGAAGGCTAATTCAAGTTACAAAGAGCCAAAGTGCAGAAACAAGAGAAAATTGGCTCCTAAAAGGCATACATGATCAAATCCAAACCCAAATCTAGCATCTCATGTTGAAGATCCAGAAATAATCATAAGAAAAAAAAGACATCAACATTCTGAGATTCAGTCAAGTTCATCTACTTTGGTAAGGCTTACATCTCTACCTTCAGAACTGGTTTCACTTGAAGATATTCCATTTGATATGAATTTCTAGTTATCATTGTTTAGATCCAAATCTGAAATATCTCTCTCCGAATTTGTATTTTATCCTTTAAGGTTATATGAAATATATTCTCTATCTCAAATTTTATTCGATCCTTTAAAGTTTGAAACAAGTTTCTCATCCGTAGAATCCAATTCAGAAGAAGATTTTGATAGGAAGGTTTGGAGTCAATTTGACAAACTTAAAAAACTAGAAAACCATATTCAATATACATCCAATAAGGATTTTATACAATATCAACAAGATCTCTTGTCTGTTGATCCTCTTTCAGCTTCATCTATTCATAATGCTACTACATCCCCTTATACTACCGCTTCTTCATCATCCACACTTCCTCTTACCCAACCATCACTTATACCAGCTCTTCCTGTTGTGACGACAAGCTTTCCTCCTAGAAAAGCTATGACAAGATTTGCTCCATTAGGTTTGCTAGGACAACTCACTGATTTACCTTGGAGCTATGGACAAAGGCTACCTCTTTTTGATGGAACCACCGAGGTTACAACTAGGTAACACATTGAAAAAATCATAGATTTCATAGATTTAGAACAGGTAGATAATGATGATGTGAAAATGAGAATTATTGCTCAGAGTTTCTCAACAGAATTGAAAAGGTGGTTCTAAGCTATGGGACCTTGTTTAGTGCCAGATTCATAGCAATTAAGAGATCTTTTCCTTGATAAGTGGGAGAAAAAGAGAAACCCTCTCGAGATATTGGACGAGTATAAATCATTGAAAATACAACATAATGAATCAGTCCAAGACTATACTACTCATTTCAATAAGGTATACAATTCCATTCCTGTCAATATCAAACCTCCAACTAATTTGGCCTTGTTTCACTATCTGGATGCCTTTAACCTTGATATGGAATATCATCTTAGAGAAATAAAGCCGAGGATGATGAGTATATCGAGGAAACATATGTACCTGATAACCAATAATATGTACCTGCAAATGATGATGGGCTAACAGTCCAATTTGAAGACTATTAAAGGGGGTACCTAAATTCTCTCAGCTCAACGCAGAGACAGTATAGTTTGAGAAAATACGATTTTCGAATTACTTCTACTAAAAAGAGGACAACTTAGCAAAAACATACTCAGCCCAAACAAACTTCCCAAGCTAGTCCAAACAAGGAAAAGGAGTCTGATACCATAAATAAGAGCAAGAACAGTGAGCCATCTACAAGTACATCAACTAAGGATAAGGAAGGAAAAAGAAAGGAATCTTTAGCAAAAGAGAAGCCTAAAAAGCAGGATACCATTGCCAAAGAGGTAGAGAAACAATCTAACTTTTTGAGCTTAGAAAGTAAAATTTCCAAGTTAAAAGTTTCTATTCCCCTCACTGATCTTGTAAAGAATGATAAATATAAATTTCATATTTCCAAGATGTTGAAAGTAGATCAGATGTTAGACATGGTCGATGTCAGTGATGACCATCCTAAACTTCTATTTGGCTAGTCATAGATGGAAATATTGAAGATAGTGAAGTCACTCCCTTTTATCTCAGTTTGAGGATTCATTATTATATTCTTCATAATGCCATATTGGATTTCGGGGCCTTACAAAATTTAATGTCGAAGGCCATCATGGATAAGTTGGGGTTGGACATAACTCGACCCTATCATGACCTCTATTCTTTTGATTCAGGTAGAGTCAGATGTCTTCGTCTTATTAAGGACTTATTTTTTTCTCTTAATCAAATTCCTACCAAAAATGTGTTGATGGATGTTGTAGTTGCTGACATAACTCTAAGGTATGGCATGCTTCTTTCACAGTCTTGGGGAGCCAAATTAAGGGGCACTCTACAACTTGATTTCTCATATGCTACAATTCCGGTATTTGGTCAACTCAGGAAGTTATACCAAGAAGTTAAAATGAAATACATGATCACTAGCAAAGAAAAACCCAAAAATCACCCAATTCACTCTATACATACTGATTTAGGGTCCTTCATATTGTATAATGATCATAGTACTGATGATTTAGATGGTCAAATTGTAGAAGGTGAAGAAATTTCAGAATTTTCAAATAGTGTCCAAGCGGTCTTGAATGTAGCAAACAAAAATCAGAATTCTGAAAGTTTGCAGCCAATAATTTCAGAGAAAAATTCAATTGAGTCAGAGAAAGGTAAATAAAAGGTTGAGAACACGAGTCAAAAAGAAGTAACAGATCAACCCACAGAATTTCAACTTCCTGATGATGAGGATGGTCTTTAGACCATGGATTTCGATGGTGCTTTGGGAAAAGATGGAGATGGTATCGGAATCTGGATCCATATCCTTATACAACAGTCAGCTAAAGTCCCACAGAATGTAATATCATGTTATTATAAGCTAGATTTTGGCTCTTTGAACAATGAGGCAGAATATGAGGCCTTGATCATCGGTCTCCGAATTTTGAAGAGGCTAGGAGCGAAGAGAATTACAGTATATGGCTACTCCGAGTTGGTGATTAAACAAGTAAAATGGGAGTACCGTGCCAAACATCCCAGGATGAGAGCTCATCGTAATGTTGTTCTTGGTATTCTTAAATTTTTTCCAGAATATACATTGTCTATGATTCCTATAAGTTAGAATTTTATGGATGATTCAATTGCCACAACGACCAACAATTTTAAGATTCCTATTCATGCTACTAAAATTTTTTAAATTCATGTGAAGCATCGCTTAACTATCCCTGAAAATCTAAGATACTGGAAAGTATTTTGGGATGACAAACAGATAAACGGCTTTTTGTAGATGGAGGAGGAGTTTTCTAACTCCCATATTGATGATATGTACAACGAAGACGATCATGTAATTGAAGCTGTTGAAGTTGAGGTGCTCCAACTAAAGGATAATACCATTCCACAAGATCTTGTACCTTTGGAAGAGTTATTCAATCATGATGATGTCGCAAAAAGCCAACAATGGTCCCCATAGAAGCAGTTGTTGAAGATGTAAACATTGGTACAAAAAATAACCCCAAGATGGTTAAGTTATCGAGGTTTTTATACCCTAAGTTAAAAGGTAAATACACAACTCTCTTTAGTGAGTTTTATGATGTATTATCTTGGGACTATTCAGATTTAAAAGTGTACAATAAAAACATCATCCATCACACCATCCCAATCAAGTCAGATCAAAATAAATTTTGCCAGAAGCTGAGGAGAATCAATCCTAAATTGCTGCCATCGATCGAATAAGAGGTAAATAGACTTTACAAATTTGGTATTATAGTTCCTATTCAATTTTTATATTAGATGTCTAACATTGTGCTAGTAACAAAGAAGACAGGGGAGATTCATCTTTGCATAGATTTTAGAAATCTGAACAAGGTTTCCTTAAAGAAAAATTATCCTCTCCCGATTATGGACCACATCTTACAGAGGCTAGTCAGAGCTTCAAGAATTTGAATCCTTGATGGATATTTAGGAAACAACCATATCTTGGTGCATGAGGATGGCCAAGAGAAAACAACATTCACAACACCATGGGTTACCTTCATGTATACCAAAATGCCATTTGGGCTAAAGAATATAGGGGCTACATTTCAGTGGGCTGTGGACGTCGCTTTCTCGAATGAGAAGGATGTATTTCTTGTGGTTTAACTTGATGATGTTACTGTCTTCTCACAGTTAGATGATGAGCACCTACATCACTTGAGAATAATGTTTCAAAAATGCACGAAATTTGACATCTCGATGAATCCTAAGAAAAGCCTATTTTCCATGGAGGAGGGAAAACTACTTAGGCACATAATCTCAAAATATGGTATCCACATTGATCCCTCTAGGATTGAAGAAATTCAGCAGCTGGAATTCCCAAGGAACAAAAAGGAGATCCACTCATTCAACATCAAGATAAATTTTTTGAGGAGATTCATCCCCAATATTGCTGAACACCTTAGAGATATGACAGACATGCTGAAAAATGACAGTGAGGTAAGATGGTCAGAAGATGCCAATAAATCATTCAATTTAGTAAAATTTTCTTTAACATGTGCTCCCACATTGTTCAACCCTAATTATACTATATACTTCATTATATTTTCAAGCACGATTTAGCTGCTATCCTAATTCAAAAAAAGGACTCAAAGACGAAGAAGTCAATTGCATTTTTGAGACAGACAATAAGAGATGCAATGCTAAGATACAAAATTATTGAAAAAAAAGCTTTGGCCTTGGTGAAAGCATTGAAAGACTTTTAGGTATACATCCTTCACTCTCACACCATAACTTATGTTCTGAATGCAACAGTGAAATATGTGTTGATGCAAACTAATCCCAAAGGGAGGTGAGGGAAATGGATTGCATCCATGCTTGAATATAATATGGAGATCAAGCCAACAAAGCTGATAAAGTGACAGGTTTTTTCAAAGTTGATGGTAAAATCTAATTTGCATGTGCTGGATATAAATTTGATTTCCGGACTTTCTGAAGGGGAGGTTGATGACTCATTGATATAGGTATCTCATATTTTCATTTCATCCCCTTGGTATGTTGATATTGTTTATGTACTACAACACTTAAATCCTCCTCTGGGTGTGTCTAAAAGAAAAGGTAGTTCATTGAAATTAAAAGCTTTAAAATATTGTATTCTAGACAGTGTTTTGTATTGGAAAGACCCAAGAGGTGTCTTGTTGAAAGTGAAGCGAAGGAGGTGATGAATGACTTTCACAAGGGTGATTGTGGCGGCCATTTATTTTGGAAAACCACAACGAAATTTTTTTGAGGGCTAGTTTCTATTGGCGCACTCTTTTTGCTGATGTATACAAGACCGTGATGGGATGTCACAAATGTAAAATTTTTCAAGGGAAGAGGAAGTTTCTCCCACTGCCTTTGCAGCCCATATTAGTCTAGGCGATATTTCAGCAATGGGGTCTTGATTTCATAGGTGAGATCCATCCTTCATCTTCCACCCATAACAAGTGGATTTTGATGGCCACTGAATATTTAACAAAGTGGATTGAGGCAATCCTGACCAGGCAAGCTGTTGATTTGGTTATCATTCAATTTATGGAATCTAATATCTTGTCTAGATTTGGTTGTCCATAGAAGATAATCATGGATTACGCAGCTACATTTAAGTCCAAAAAGATGGTGGAATTTTTTGAGAAGTACAATATCAAATTGGGTCATTCAAATGCATACTACCCACAAGGAAATGGATTGTCCGAGTCTTCGAATAAGTCTTTGGTCAATATTATCAAAAAGATGTTGGAGGTAAATAAGGAAAATTGGCACAAGAAACTAATCAATGCCTTGTGGGTGGGCAGACAGAGTAAGTAATAAAAGTCCATAGGCATGTCACCTTTTGAGTTAGTGTATGGAGTTGATGCAGTCTTTCCGACTTCTCTTGTTGTTCCACTCATGAATATTTTGCAGGAAGTTGGTAGCGAGTCGGATGATGTTCAATGGTGGATAAACCAAATGATTCATTTGCAACAAAATAGAGAGGAATTTTTTTAGAACACTTCTAAACTTCAAGAAATAATCAAGAAAATGTATGACCAGAAAAAAAAGATGCGGATGAATTCAATATGGGTGATGTAGTCCTTAGTTGGGATGCTCAGAATGAAGATAAAGGAAAGCACGGTAAGTTTGAGAACTTGTGTAAGGGACCACACATTATTTCATCTTCAAGAGGGAATAATACCTACTTGTTAGAGGAAATGGATGGAAAAGACTATGGAGGAGGGCTAGTCAATGGTAGGTTTCTCAAGCACTACCTCTTTTGATCAAATTTTTGAAGTTTCTCAGCATCATTGTACATATCAATTTTTTTTTTTTTGATGAAGTGTGAAGGATTTAATCATTGAATATTGAAGCCCAAGGTGAAGGCCATAAGGTTTATTTCATTAGTTGTTGATTTGTAAGTACAGTAAGTTTTTATTTCATTCTAAGTCAATTCATTATGTCAGTCAGTTTTCAGTATTGATTTTGGTATCTTGATTTTTGACTCCATGCCCAATGGATAAGGCTACTTGGTCTATGGTGTACTTGACACCTCCAAGGAGCTGTCATCCCTAGCTAGAGCCAATGTTAATGTATGTCAGCCCTACGAGTGATCAAATATGCTCTTACAAGGTTTTATTAGGGTCTTAAGTCAAATTTTTATGGTTTCAGTAGGCCTTCAAATAAAAATTTTGTCACTGGCTAGTGTTTCTAGGTGTGTTACTACTCCTTTCAAAATTCATTTTTTGGTCATTTCCATCATAAATTTTGACGAGCCATCACTGAAATTTCAACATCATCATCTCAATCACATCACCATAATCATCATTCAACTCATTTCATGTAGTATCATCATTAGGTATTAGGGTCAAAATCATAAAATCAATCATTTCGCCACCAAATTCAGCTTTGAAGGAGCATTAATATTGAAAAAAGTTCAATAAAGGTTTTAAAGTGTAATTTCATTTCAAACACAATGCAATATGTTTCTTGAGGTTTTAAAGCTACAGTTTCAAATCAAAAAGTGAAAAAGACTTGGTGGAGCCACTTAACCACCAAAGGTGAAAATTGATCTCCAAAGCTATATGAACTTCTCATTTGCTCATTTCATTTTCAAGAAGCCTCTCTCCACCAAGAAAAATCACTCTCGCCCTAAAAAGGAAACTTTTTTTTTCCCAAGAGTGCCCATATCTCCTCTGCATTGCACTTGTGCTTCGCATCCAATGCACAGGTGCTACACACTTGCTGCGATGCGCTTTTGCTGTGCTTTTTCCTGAGCACTTCGTTTCCTTCATTTTGGCACAAAAATTCATTGCAGAGGAATTATTCATCAAAAATAGGTTCCAGTGTATTAGAGACAAGTAAGTGGGCCTTTCAAATCACCTCTTGTGTCTTCATTTCATGCTTGGAAAGAGAAATTCCCTCTTCTAGGGTTTTTGTTGTATTTGCTTGGTTTCACAATCACATTGAAAAAATTGCTGACCCTATGTTTGAAGCTCACTCACCTTCCCCTACCTGTTATACACTCTCCTAATCATTTCCCATGATTTATATCCCTCATTTACCCTATTTTCCTACAAACCCTATCCTAGACTAGAAATTTCTAGGTTAAGAATGTTTTTTCCCTTTTTTGACCCCTTCCCCTCACCCATTCCCTCAAATTTCACTTTCCCCTACTCCCTAAAATATCTCCCTAGCCCCCTAAATTTTCCCAAGAATTTAGGAGGAATTTAACCCATTCATCTCCCTTCATTCAGAAAAAATTCCCAAATCCCCTGTTTTTCCCTTCACTAAACTGTAATTCGCTTTCCCATTGAGCTAGGGTTAGAGATGGATTCTGAAACCACTAAGCAGAAGAGGCACAAGGGAGGTAAGATCAGTAGGCATGAGCCCACTTAAACACATGAGACCATGTCCTCACCTTTCCTCAAGAAATCATTTCAGGGTCTTGGTTGCCTTACCTTTTGCCAAAAGGTAGAGGAACTAGGTTCTCATGAAAAACTTACCAGCACTTTTGCCACAAGATTGAGGAGAGATAAGGTGACTATTGCAGGGGTGGTGTTCACTCTTTCAACAGATACCATTTTCATATCCACAGGGATTCCAAATAGTGGAGGACATTGGTTCAAGAGTAGAGACCTTGACCTTGACAGTTATAAAATGTACTTGAAGCCAACATACAAAGAAAATCCAACACACATCTTTCCATTTAGATAGTTGTTGGACAAGTATGCCCCTCTCATGAAACTGATCATGAGATATTTCACATGTGAGGGAAGATACTCAATGTTGTATTAGTTGTAAAAATTATATAGCTTATGTGTTATATGTCCAAGATTCTCCTGATCTCACACTATTTTAACTTCATGCAAAATACATAATCTATTCCACCATTGATCATTACATGCAGAAATTAAATCAATTGCAATGCACACATGAAACAATAAAAATTCACACACATTAACATAGTTGTTTAATGGGAAAGCCTGAAGCTAAAAACCCCAACTATCTGTATATAATATATGTCATAGAGATCATGTAACAATCCTCATACAAAGCTGAACATGTCAAGCTCTCAGTAAAATACAATTGCTACACACTAATCAAGCCCGATCTTGCAAATCCATGCACCGATATTTGCCACCTTCTAGCATGCCTCTACTGCGCAATCCCTGCTGAAGAATGACTCTGAATGAGTTCAAATTCCTCCAATATTGACTGTGCAATCCTCATTGGCATCTCCACTGAGTGTTGGATGCAATCAATGCATCACTATAGTCATAACTGATAGTCACACTTGTTCTTTCACCTATCTCTCCATTGGTATCCACTGAAACTGCCATGCACTGTAGTTAAATGATGTATTCTTCAGTTGATTAATGAGTTATTATTTAGTGAATTAATTAACTAATTAATTCACACCACTCTCACTAGTGTATCAATCAGTTAGACTAGATACAACTAGCTCAACTGAGTCTAACTGAGTTAAACTGAATACAACTCCACCAACTACTTCTATAACTCCACCAAAATATGTCACATGAGTTCTAACTGAAGTCCTCATGCATTAGCTCCAGCAAAACCTTAGGAATAGCATAATTCCTTCTGTCAACTGCTGTGCCACATCTGTGCACCTAATTGAAGTGCTCCAAGAGAATAAGATAATCTTTAGAGTCCAAATATTATTAAGAGCTAATAATATTCGACATATCTATTTTTAGACTGGAAATCTAAAAATAGATTCCGCCCAATATGTCTAAAAATAGAAGTCCATATCTTTTTCCAACTTTACCAACCATCCACAAATAGCATCCTACAACTCATTGAATATGATCGACATGTCTAAAAATAGACTTTGCACCAAAAATAGCCTGCGGGCCCACTTAGTGAAGGCAACTCTTTTCACTAAGCTCATCATCTTGTTGAATCTCAACACTCCCTCTCAACAAGATATGGATTATCTGCAACCCCAATCCTGTCTCTATGGTATTCAAATTTTCTCCTAGTGAGCGCCTTCGTCAGAATATCTGCATCCTGATCCTTTGTAGGAATGTAAGAAAGTAACATGATCTTCCACTGCACATAATCTATGATATGATGTTACCGGATGTCAATATGTTTAGATCTATCATGAAATACTAGATTAACCAAGAGTTTAATGCAACTTTGATTATCACAATATATCACAGTAGGATCTAAGTCAGAACCGAACAACCCAACCAGGATCTTCCTCATCCATATAGCCTTGCATGTATCCAAACTTGCTACCATGTACTAGGCCTCCGCTGAACTAAGTGCCACAAATCTTTGTTTCCTACTGTACCAAGAAACTACTATAGACCCGATACTGAAAATCCCTCCAGATGTGATCTTTCTGTCTGTTGGGCTTCCTGCCCAATCTGCATCTGTGAAGCCATACAACTTCACCTCATCTGACTGTCTGTACCACAATCCATATCTATATGTGCCCCTGAGACACCTCAGGACATGCTTGCCTACCTTCCAAAAGAGCTTGGTAGGCTTAACCATCGCTTGTGAAAGCTGGTTCACAGCATAGCCTATGTCTAGTCATGTATTGACTAAATACATGAGCGAACCAACCAACTATCGCTAAATAATGGCATCCACTACCTCTGCCGATGTAGCATCCTCTTTCCTCCAACCACCAGGAAGAGGAGTGTCGATAGACTTGCAGCCTTGCATGTGAAACTTCTCCAGTATCTCCCGGGCATACTTTCCTTGAGACACAAATAGTCCACCCTTCTGCTACCAAATTTCCAATCCCTGGAAATAATGAAGGATGCCCAAGTCCCTCATCTCAAACTCCTTTGCAAGATCTACCTTGCATGAGTGTATCAACAGTTCATCACCCATTAGTATTAAATCATCTACATAAAGCACAATGATCAAAACCTTACCCTCCACCACAATCTGGTATAGGTTAGGATCCGCCTCACTCTTGGTGAAACCAAGTCCGGTGAAATAACTATCTATATGTGTGTACCAAGCACGAGGTGCTTGTTTCAGCCCATATAGCGCTCTTTTGAGCCTGCACACATGTGACTCGCTGCTGAAGATTTCGAATCATTCAGGCTGCTCAATGTACACCTCCTCCTCAATGACTCCATTGAGGAATGTAGTCTTCACATCCATCTGATGAATGTGCCAACCCATCTATGTTGAGAGATCAAGGATGGTCCGTATGGAGGAATACCTTGCTATAGGTGCAAAGGTTTCTTCATAGTCGATCCCTTTGATCTGTGAGAAGCCCAGGGCAACAAATCTTGCCTTATACTTCTCGACGCTCCCATCAGTAGCTTGCTTCACTTTGTAGATCCATCTCGAACCTACCATTGATTTACCTTCCGGTGTTGGGACAATCTCCCATGCACTATTTCTGACAATCGAATCATGCTCTTCCACTATGGCATCTACCCATGCAAGATCCTCCACAACTTCCTTGAAAGAGGATGGCTCCGTCACGATAAACTTGCTCATCAGAGCCATGTATCTAGTAAATCAGTCAAGTGACTATCTCTGTCTGCGTTGTGATGTAGGAGCTCCTACATTCTGCGTTGCATCAAGATTCAGTCGCTCAAATTTTGTAGTGCGCCTCCGCCCTCTGATGTTAGGCACTGCATGAGTGGTTTCTTCCAGTCCATGAACCTCCTCTTGTGGCTGATCCACATCCTGAGGCTCATCTTTAGGAACAAGTAGCTCCTCATTTGCATGCAAGTGTAGCTCCCTCTCAAGTGAGAAATTCATGGCTTTCTCCTCATGAAATTTGATATCCCGTCTTACAACAGTCATCCGACTGTTTGGAAAATACACACGATAATTGTGGGGTGTTTCTGTGTACCCCACAAATATCCCAACCTCTGCGGTCGGCTCCAGCTTCTTCCTAGCATCCTTCGTCACATGAATGTAAATAGGTGAGCCAAAAATCTTCAAATGAGAAATATTAGGCTTCTTACTAGGAAACACCTCTTCGAGTGTACTCATGCCGAGTACTCTATGAGGATAACGGTTTTGCACATAAACCGCAATGTTGCATGCCTCAGCCCACAAGTGTATGGGAAGGCCTCTATCATGCAACATCGCCCATGTAGCACCGGTGATTTTTCTGTTCTTTCTCTCTGCGACCCCATTCTGTTGTGGGTTATGAGGCACTATGAGTTCTCTTCGAATTCCTTCTTTGTTGCAAAAGTATTTGAATTCGCTAGAGATGTATTCACCACCATTATCGCTCCTTAGAGCTTTCACCTGCTTCCCTGACTCTTTATCAACCAGCGACTTGAACTCACAGAGTATGTCTTTCTCTTCTTCTGCATGAAGAAGATCCAGCACTTATGAGAAAAGTCATCAAAAAATATCACATAATACATGTGCTTTGCTATCAAATCAACTGAGAAAGGTCCACACACGTCTATGTGAATTCTCTCAAGGATCATCTTGGCATGACTTTCCTTCTCATGAAAGGTGGTCTTCACATATTTTACCGAAGTACATCCCTTGCACTGATTCGACTGCGCAAGTGTACCCTTGGGAAGCCCGGTATAAATCTACTGCAAAATTTTCAAAGCACCATGGTGAAGATGGCCCAATCTCCTGTGCCACAATTCGCCCTCATCCCAGCTCACCACTCCTTTTGCTTTGCCTGTCATTGCTGCACAACCATCTACCTGCAATTGATAAAGGTTCTTAACTCAAACCCCTATCCTCCTAGTTTGACCAGTTTTTTTACTGCACAAGAAAGCCTTTCCCTCACTAAAAACAACATCATAACCCTTGTATTCCAACATCGCCACATATATCAGATTCTTCTTCAATCCTAGAACATGCATGACATCCTTCAATATGAAAGGTTTACCAGACTCCCTCTCAAAGGAAATGGTCCCGATACTAGTTGCACTGTATCTACCATCATCACCCATCTCAATGTGCACTCCAAGATCCTTTTCATCTAGATCACTAAACAAATATTTGTCTCCGGTCATATGGAAAGATGCACCACTGTCAAGAAAGCACACTGATCCCATCACACTTGAAAACAAGCATGCGATCAGAGAAAAATCCAACTCAAACTGCGAGGCTAAGGCCTCTCCAGTTGCAGATCCAGTAGCCTGCTTATTTTTCTTCTTCTGTGGAAAATTAGTGGCGAAATGTCCATGTTGGTGACAGTGAAAGCACTTCACCTTGGACAAGTCCTGCTTCTTTCCTTTCACACCAGATTGAGAAGGATTTTTTTCCTCTTCCCTTTCCTTGCTTTGGCAGACAAAGTGAAAATTTCTTCATCTTCATTCTTCGATGAAGATCCATCTCTGGTACCCCGCCTTATCTCCTCCTGCACAAGATCCGATCAAAGTCGCTCCCATCCTGGTAGTTTTTCCCGTCCATTGACAGAGTCTTCATAGCTATGACAACTCTTCGGAAGCCCAAGGAGAGCCAAGCTAACCAAGTCCTCTTCATCAACAGTAACCCCCACACTTCCCAGCTCATCCTTGCAGTGGACAAACTTCGTGAGGTATTTTGGTATACTGTCGCCTTTCTCCATTTTTATTTTTCTGAGCTTGTCTTTAAACGCCAACTTCCTCTGGTCGCTTTTGCTTTGGAACAAGTATGTCAAATATTTCCACATTAAGAATGGAGTAGCTTTACCGTGAAGGCTGGACACAATGTGATCCTTCACACCTTCCAACAGAATCCTTCGACACTTTGTTGTCTTCTTTTTCCATGCGTCAAGTGCGGCTGCATCGCTAGAAGCAGGTTTTGGAATATCAACATCTATGAACTCCTTCAGCCCATTATCATCCAACACCGCCTCCATCCTTTCCTTCCATGCAATATAATTCGAGCTCCCATCAAGGGCATACTCCAATCGCAATCCGTTGAAATAAATTTCAATGAATGCTCAACTGCGACACCAAGAAAACACTACAACAAATTCGAATTCCACCAGCACAAAACTCAACCGCTTCAATAATTGCAATATTCTCTAATGATCAACTTCTCTGATACCATGTAGAAATTATATAAATTATGTGTTATATGTCCAAGATTCTCCTAATCTCACACTATTTTAACTTCATGTAAAATACAGAATCTATTCCACCATTGATCATCACATGCGGAAATTAAATCAATTGCAATGCACACATGAAACAATAAAAATTCACACACATTAACACAGCTGTTTAATGGGAAAGCCTGAAGCTAAAAACCCCAACTATCTGTATATAATATATGTCATATCGATCATGTAACAATCCTCATACAAAGCTGAACATGTCAAGCTCTCAGTAAAATACAATTGCTACACACTAATCAAGCCCGATCTTGCAAATCCATGCACCGATCTTTGCCACCTGCTAGCCTGCCTCTACTGCACAATCCCTACTAAAGAATAGCTCTGAATGAGTTTGAATTCCTCCAAGGTTGACTACGCAATTCTCATTGGCATCTCCAATGAGTGTTGGATGTAATTAATGCATCACTATAGTCACAACCGATAGTCACACTTGCTCTTTCACCTATCTCTCCACTGATCTCCACTGAAACTACCATGCACTGTAGTTAACTGATGTATTCTTCAGTTGATTAATGAGTTATTATTTAGTGAATTAATTAACTAATTAATTCACGCCACTCTCACTAGTGTATCAATCAGTTAGACTAGATACAACTAGCTCAACTGAGTCTAACTGAGTTAAACTGAATACAACTCCACCAACTACTTCTATAACTCCACCAAAATCTTTCACATGAGTTCTAACTGAATTCCTCATGCATTAGCTCCAGTAAACCCTCAGGAATAGCATAATTCCTTCTGTCAGCTGCTATGCCACATCTGTGCACTTAACTGAAGTGCTCCAAGAGAATAAGATAATGTTTAGAGACTAAATATTATTAAGAGCTAATACTATTTGACATATCTATTTTTAGACTGGCAATCTAAAAATAGATTCCGCCCAATATTTCTAAAAATAGAAGTCCATATATTTTTCCAACTTGACCAACCATCCACAAATAGCATCCTGAAACTCATAGAATATGATCGACATGTCTAAAAATAGACATAGGCTAAAAATAGACATAGGCTAAAAATAGACTTTACACCAAAAATAGCCTGCGGGCCCACTTAGTGAAGGCAACTCTTTTCACTAAGCTCATCATCTTGTTGAATCTCAAATCATATGAGACTCTTGATTCATTTCACAGGTGTAAGAACCCTAAACTTGCCTCATTAAATTTACAAAAGCATGATAAAAATGGTAGAGAAGGTAAGAATATTGAGAGAAAATCATCATGCTAGTATGTTTCACCATGGCTTGGTGAAGATCTTGGTTTCCCATCAGCTCACAAAAATCAATTTTTCATGGGATGGTTTTATATATTCAGCTTCTCTTTTTTCTTCTCCAGCTCAGTTTAGTAGTCACTCTACACCCTTGGCTTCACCAGCATATCAAGAGGTTGCTTCCACAAGAAAAACTAGCAAAAGAGTTCCTAGGGCATAGGTGACACAAAGACATGTCACAGGCAAGAGGCTTTTTTTTTCTCCAGATATTGATGAAAGGGCCAAGCTTACATCAGGTGAACAAGGATCATAATTGCATCATGAGGCACCATTGGAGGATGAGAAACCATTCCATCATGACACTAATATGGAAGATTTGGAGGTTAATGAGGAGAAAAAAACACTGTAGCATATCATCATGGAGGAGGAGGCTGGAATTAGAGATCTCAAGGAAAATTTTTCAAAGGCTAACTTCTTGGCTTCATTATTGCAGTAGGGGAGCATACAACTAAAGGTAGATCAACTTCTCTTAAACAAGCCTAAAGTTGATTTGACAAAGGATGATTCAAAAGGTAAGGTAGTGGTTGGGATTGATGATTTAGAGGATCAGGAAGAGCAGGTTAGAAAAAAGAGACCAAGGACAAGGGGCCTTAAGATTCCACTTGAGCAATCAAAATAAATTTCTCAACCAAAGACTCAAATGACAGTTGTTGAACTTATATTGGTAGAAATTGAAAAAGATAAGGTAGGATGGCTTGATAGAGTGAATTTCCACATGTAAATGCTTCTCAATAAGGAAAATAGGAAAAAAACCTACAAAGTCACATGGCCATGCATTACTATACAAGAAACTAGGTCTCCCAAGTAAGAATCAAGTAGTTAAAGAAGAAACTCAAGGAAACCCTAATGAGGCAAAAAGAAAAGGATAAGTTGGATTTTCTTGTTGAAGCCTATATCACAGCATTACATATCATCACAGGCCTTTATGGGAAAATTTTGGAGAATTTTTGAAGAAATTTTGAAAATTTTTGGCTTTTTCTGACTTTTTTCTAATTTGGAAATCACATTACCGCCAAAAGCGCAGCGCCTTGGCACTGCGCTTTTTCCTCATCCATCCAAATTAAGAAAGGTCTACTTTTCTAGATAGATAATGACTTATACATCATAGATATCCACCTAGGGTTCCTTGTCAGTGAACTGGTGAAGAGAAAATGCCAAAAAAGAGGTCAAAAACACACTTTCTGCCACTGTTTTGGAATAGGGACTACGCTTTTGGGAGTAGATGTGGGAAAATGAATTTTTCTCCCCCATGGAGTGTCCATTTTTCTTGCTTGAGGTGTCTATTAACAACTAGACATCCTCAGATTTCCATATCATCTTTCAGAACTGGATTTGGAGCATGGGAAGGACTTCAAACATCCCTCACAAGATGGGCGGTGATCTTTTGTTGCACTTTAGCGGAGATATGATGTGCTTTTTCTTGTTTATGCAAATTTCAAGATATTTCTCAGTCACTCTCAGTTTGATGATTTAATTTCTATATTTTTATGTTGACATGATGTAATATATGGTAAATGAGTTTTTTATGGTCATTTTGATGTAATTTTGGATCTCATTAATGAGGATCAGGTCAGTCAAACTCTAAATGGAGGGTTTTTTTTAACCTTCCTAATCTTTAGGGTTTTGTTGAGATATTCTTGTGAGTTGTTTCTACACCGAGGGATTTGACTATTGAGAGAGGGGAAGATTTTTTTGAGTCTATATGTATGTGCTTTTTAGACATTTTTATGGTTGGACATCAGAGGGTGGAAATCTTGTAGCTTGTACTTCATCACTTTTTACAGGAAATCAAAGGACAGTTGCAACTATTATTCAAGAATTCTCATGTTGTGATTTTATGATAATGTTTTCTCTCTGTTATATTTTTATATGAATGATATACTTGTCTCCTTACCATATCTTTGATATTTAGTTATTTTCCTAAGAGGATAAAAGAAAATTTATTTTTTTTAAGCTATGTTTTGTTGGGAATGTCATTTTTTGTTATATCTTCTTGATTAATGAATTCATGATGCACATGTTCATTAAGATATTATTTTTATTTCAAACTCTACACTACATTGCCAAAATCCTAAGCCATCACAAAAGCATAGCTACCTTGCTCCTTTATATATCTTGCAGCTAAAACCTTTGATACTTTGACCTAGTTCCCTGATTTTCATTCATGATCCAGTAGAAAAACCCTAAATATTTCAAAAAATTAGAGATGAGCTATCTAGCCTAAATCCCACTCTTTCACTAGTCAAACCCTTGGCTGTATTTTTCATAGAGAGAGCCCTCTCTGGTTTGGTAGGGCTAGCTGCCAAACTAAAATATTTGTTTGAGGTTACCTTCATCAATATCATTTTAGCCTTGGGAGATTGTTGAGGCTAACGCGTGGATCCTCATCATCTTATTCTGCAATCACATTATAGCACTCTAGTGCTTACTCCAAATGCACGTTCCATTCTGGCTTCTTCCATGTTAGCAAAGTTGTGTTCTCAAAAATATTTTCTCTTACTTTTTGAAGGGATGAATCTATGCATCGGCAGTGATCTTCAAAACCAAATATTAGGATGAAATATTCAACCAAATATATCCAGTTCACAGTTCCATGGTGCAGTTCAGCCTCAAGATACCAATTCATGGGAATTGTTTCTAGTGTGTGGATGAACACGTGTACCCATTCTTGTTCTAGAACTTCTTCCAAAACTAAAGTGCAACGATGAATATGCTCCCCAGGGTCAACCTTACAATCATACATAACTTTGACTCTTGTATCTACTGGCCCAAATCTAACACATATCAACCTTCGATACTCCTCCTAACTTCCTATATTCTTTTTGTGAGTACCCCACCACCTAGTAGGCATAAACCTGAAGGCTACATCCAAATCTTGCAAACTTTGTTATTCAGGTATTTATCTTTCGTATTCATCATAATAAGGCAAGATACATTCCTCCAAAGCTATGCATCGAAGTGATTTTGTGATTCTGACACATCGTCTTGTAGATATTTCATGTAACCTGTTATGAAAATTTTCCAGTTCTTCCTTGGAATCCGAAGTACAGGAAGTATCCTCTTCCAAACTTAGTCTACCTTCCATAGTGGGATTAATCCAATATTCCTCCTTAGTTATTATCTCATAAATTTTTTCGACATCTATGTCGCAGTACCCATCCCAGATAGGTTCTGTATAACACACTACTTCTAATGGGTCTAAAGGAATAATGAACCTCATATTTTTTTTTTCAAACACCATTTATATCTTCTTCAAGTTGGTTATTGCCAAAGTATCGAAAGCCAAATCCAATCCAAGAAGCACTAGATAGAGATTGATACCATCTACAATTTCAATCACCTCAAAGTATGTAACAACACACACTCCTTCAATATCTACTACAATGCCATGTAACCTTCCCATAGGGAGGTTCTTCTGTTGGTTGGCCATCCTCAACTGGATTGGCGACCATTGCAACTTTGGTATTCCCATTAACTCCCAAGTTTTCTTAGGTAACACATCCACATCAAATCCTAAGTCTATGATTACCAGATCCATATCATATTCCCTGATCTGCATAGTTAGTCTCATTTCCTTCCCTATTCTCTTCTTATGTTGATGTAAATTTTTCACTGTGCGTTGATTACTTCATGGTACTTCTTTATCAACGTAGGAATCTATGAACTCCTAGAGTCCTTCGAAAACCCTCTGATTCCTCAACAACTTTATGTAAGTTTGTAAGAACAACCTTAAAATAATTGGGTCTAATTCTTATGTTGGGGCAGTTACTTTAGCATAGTCCTTCTTTGGCATTAACTTCGGTTTCGCCTTAGATTTTGAAACTCTAGAATCCATGAAGCTTTTCTTCGCCTCCATGAACGTTCCTTTTTCCTTTTGAATATTGAACCCAGAAGATTGTTTCACAGTCTTTCTTACCCATGTATCTTCCATTTTCTTCTTACCTTCTGCTTTATCATCTCCCATTGTAGCTCCACTCCTTGTTACGATGTTGATGAATGGTTCCTCCCCCCTTGGTTCAACGATCATCATTTGTATATTTTGTGTGGGCTGTTGGTTCCTTTTATCCTCCATATTCGTCATAAGGACCAAACATTCTTCTATCACATGCTCAAAATATTTGTAGTACTTACAAGTTGTATATGGATCCTGACAATCTCTTGCGTAGTGTCCTGTATGTCCATAGTTGTACCAGATAGTTTGGACGCATCCTCGACCAACTCCTCGTCCTTGTCCTCGTCCTCATCCTTGGCAACCTGCTCGACCAGCATGTTATCCCTAATCCTTGTGTGCATATCCTTCAACTTGTATTCGATAAGCATCAACACTACAGTCCATCATTAAGCCATAACTTTTACAGTTTTTCTCATCATGTCCTACTAAGTTGAAAAAGTTTCAAAAAAACTGTTGTGGGGTTTTCACATATTTCTGTAATAAATAGAAATCTTTAGAGCGATGTTAGCCGCTAGTTTTACATATCTCACACCACAGGCTTGATCTTGTATTTAATGGATTAGGTGCTCCACTAGCCAAGTAATCTCTAAACATAGGGAATTGTTCCTTAGAATGGCCCTCTGTTTTTGACTTTATAAACCACACTTCCTGTCTAACTTCCTTGCCTTTATTGAGATCTTGAAATTCCAAGGTCAAATTTTCTAGCTGAATCTGAGGCAGTATAAGAGTAAATAACAGATGGAAAGCATGCTTATAAGTAGTAAAGAGTGTGCCTACTAAGACTAATATTCTTGGCAAGTTTGAAAAACTAGTAGCATTGTCATAAGGTCCCCTTGTTGTACAACTGATACTCGCATATAGACGTTTCACTTTGCTAGTGTAAGTAAACAGAATATGGCAATGGCCCATCCTCGGCATAGAAACGAGACAGCAGCGAGGGGGTCCCATTTGTTTCCAAGCAAGCCAGAGAGGCTAGCCTCCTCCCGATGACAGAAGACTATGCTGCCCTTCTAGCTATAGTAAGGAGAAGATATATCCATCCCCCTGAAATGCAAGCTCAATATTAGCGCAAAAGGTGGGGCAGCACAACCAGTGAGGGGTTTTTACATCTAGTATGTCCCCCCCTTATTCCCGACATGCTATGGTGACCAGGGTAGTTCCCATAGAGCGAGTCGAGTCTGTATTGCCACAAATAAACTGAAGCATCTGGATTGAATCCATATACTCAGCGATTCATCAGGTGACTCATGCATGAGTATCTCCTATTGGTGAATCTTCCAACTTCATTGTAATTTCCAAAGCTTCGGCTTGATTGCTATTTTCTGTTGTGTCAAGGGTAACCTGATATGTGGGAGCAACACAACTATAAACCATTCTTTAGGTTGCGTTGGGGGTATGTCAAAGATTACTTGTCCCATTAACACCTTGAATCTTTGATCCAACTCCCAAACAAACTCATTAGTCATTTGTTTGATTTCCTTTAGCTCAGTTATGAACTGCAACTCAGACTTCAGCTTCTTGAATTATGATACCAATTCTTTCTTAATATCATCCAATGTAGCAGCCTGATTAGTCGTAGAATAATTCATGTACCATGTCAGTGCTCTTTCTCGTAGTGTCGTGATGAGTTGTTCCTTCTTTAAATATTCATCAGTAACCTATCTTGTTTTCCATAGTACATCAACTACAAATCAAAACTGCACAGGATCCTCTCATCTGAGTCCTCTAAACACATGTAGCTTAATGTCATCAACCATGTTTGTTTTTGGGGGGTTACGGGGAGGTGGAGAGAGTGTAGGGGAATTAGAGGGATGGGTATGGGGGGTAGGGGAATTAAGGGAAGGGGGATGGGGTAATGGGAGTAGAGGGATGGGGAAACCCAAATATGCCCTCATTATTCTCATTTTCTAAATTTGATGCATCTGTAGGTGTTGCGGGTTTACTTCTTTCTTATTCACTTTATGATTCACCTAACAAGGGACTATAGTCAGTCTCAAAAAATTTCTTTAGCTCACGATCTATTCTGTATCACCTTCCACTCTCTGTAGACCCCATTCCTAGTTTGTACTTATTCCCTTTTTTTCCAAACATTAATTTGACTGCATCCATAGCATGACCTTTTCACATAAAATAATTTTAATGCACATATTCAAAGAATTTAGATACTTACCTCATGGTCCCTTGAATAATATTCACTTAGATTCATTGTAAGATACATTTTTGTCTATGGTGAATTCAGTGATAGACCTCCCGAGGATACTGTCAATTCAAAAATCAACATCTCATGAGATGTTGTTGTCGATATCCTTGAGTCGTTGTATAAATTCAGGGCTCCATGCAGTAGGCTTGTCGTTTTTAAAACTAGTCTTTTTCTAAATCAACCTTGATACCCATTCATATAGTTCATTAGTGAAGAAAATATCGTGTTTTTCTGTGAAAAGATACCTCTGCATCTAGGTTTCAGTCATCAACCATGAATTTCAGTTTTCTTGAGATGTGAATTCTTGATTTTCTGACTTACCCAATCTTGTATTTCCTTCGTTGACAAATACCACATCCAAATGTCCCTCAATTAGATCTCGGTCCCAACAACGAAACCATTTGTTGGCTTGTTTGGGCTCGACCCAGGTTCGACTTTCTACTTCGCACCAACAAAACCCTCAAACATTGGCCCTTTTGTCAATGAACTGCAAGCATATCACAGTCTCACCCAAGGTGGCTATGGGGTGTTGAAGAACTAGGTTCTACAACCTTGAGGGACTGCACAAGGTGGATTTTACTTGTCCATTATATATTTTACTTATTCTTTTGTGCTGTATAAATTAACTACTTACTTCGTCACACATATCACAGAAAAATATAAAATGCACTATCATAACTTTGATTAACAATCAATACTTCGCATCCATAGATAGAAAGAAAACATAACACATAAACATAGAATATAGCCCAAAAATTCTTATTTATTAATATGAATCTTTTCAATACATTTAGCTTCTCGGCCTATGCACACAGCCACAGGTGGTCTACGCACTAAGTTGTAGACTCTTTCAAGTTTTCCATGCACTCAGCTCCAGAGCCTTTCGCTAAGGCCCAAAACAACAGATTTGATGAATTGTAATTTACTTCTTGTTGTGAGGATATCATTATCTCTTCGATAAAGCATTACATTTCCGTATATAACATTACATGGCTACAAAACCATGGTCCACATACCATGGGCTTCAATAAAACTAACGCAACCAAAGCTGCGTATACCCATAATAAGCATATGTATTCTTTCTCATATGTATGCATCTCCAAAACAGTGGAAATACTTCATGTAGAATTAATTATCTCTTGATATAGTTATGGTTATATGCCATAATAAAACACACACTTTATAAGTTTCGTATTTATGATTTCTATTTTTGTTTAAAACCAAAAATACAAACATATATATATATATATATATATATATATATATATATATATATATATATATATATATATATATATATATATATATATATATTCATTCCACAACTATTACCAATGCACCTTTTCCGGTGATCTCTATGCATCCATCGATCCAACGACAATCGCACTTCAACATGTACAATAATTGAACCTTTTTTATCCTATGAAATAGGCAGTTTTGATGTGCTACGTGTCACTGTCCTAACGCTATCGCGTTCCTCAATTAATTACCACTTACCTCTTTAAATCTGTGCGAAAAACCACTTGATGTTTATAAAACCGTTCTTCGTTCATCCGCGCCATAAATTTATGGTTTCTGCCTTCATTCTACACATAGCCTTCTCCTTTTTAATGAGCATTGGGATTTCGTAGATCAAACTCGCTTGATGGATTCCATAGAAACCTTGTTCATAAAACCAATCAGTCCATATGAATAACGCAGTCCACATTGTTCATAAAATGAAATGGGTTTTCATTTTTAGAAACTAAATCTGAAGGTAATGGTGAAGAATTTGTAATGTCGTCGCTACTTGTAGATTTCTCTTGGAAAATTTGGCATGTGGACAAGTTCTTCGAGTCGAATCTGTACTCTTGATTACTAAGTGGATTGCATTGATGATTCTGTGGGTTGAGAAATTTCAGCTGCGACTTCTTCTTGGGCATGTACGCAGATTCTACACAGTTTTCAAGCTTATACACAAACATAAAATACGTCCATATCCACAATGACAGAATTTCATTTTAATAACTTCTCAGCATTAATGGTATATGCCATCTAATTCACTTTGTCTTCTCACCTCTACGCACTTTGGCTCAAGTCATAACATTAACATTATTAACCCTGTCTCGGCATTTGCATCGAACTTCACAATTGTATGCAGAATCACCATATCAAACCTTTATTGCAGAGTTTTTATCACACACCTGTTCCTTCTTAGACAGAACATTTATCACACAGATTAAGCTGAAATCAAAAAAAATTTCCCTCATAAAAGCTTCCATATTCAAATAAAAATCATGCACAGAACTTCATTTAAACATGAATTCATTTTCATTCAATTATGCTCATACACGGAAAACAATTCTGAATATAATGAAACCCTCTTTCCATTCATAAAAAATATTTTCATAAGCTCAGAACATCTTGTGTTTTGCATACTCTCCTTTAGGCTTGCTTTTCTATCTAATGGCCTTTTCCACCTACTCTCTACTCGTAGGTTTCCAAATCCAAACCTTTTCTTTCTAAATCCTACTCTCTCTCTCTCTCTCTTTTAAGACTTTACAATTTATACAAATGGTTTTAAGACCAGTTTTGGTTTCAGATCCTTTATATTCTCAAAAAAATCTTGAATATCCTCTAAGTCCTCATTTGAATCAACTAATCCCTAAGGATCCTCTCCAATCCACAAAATCATGAAACCAATTCCTAATTTAGGATTTAAAATTAATTCTCAAATCTCTCATTCCCTATGGAATCTAAACTATCCTAATTCTCTCATGTTCTCCAACATTTGAGAACATTTACAAAATTCTTGTCAATAATTAATTAATTCCTATTCTAAATGTCTCACTTAATTCACTCAAGATATTAAAATTATAAACCAACTCATTTGAAAACACAAGACTCCTAAGTCTATTGAAATACAAAGAAATTTCTAAGCCTAATGCTCCTGCATCAGACTTCCAAGGTTTAAAATAATCATGATCTCTCGATCATGTGCTTTTAATATTTGACTTCCTGGATCCCATACCTTGTTCTGTAATTTGTCTTTTGTTGCTTCCGTTGTTTGTTGGTTTTCTCTAGGTCTCCACACTTTATGTTGCTTTGCTACACTAGCTATGCTTTTACAATCTACTGCTTTCTTTCTCTTGCTGCTGCTTCTTTGACTTCCTGTTGATGTCTTCCTCTGAGACACTTCCATCATTATCTTTATTATCATTTCAATTTCTTTGTCTAATATATCTTATGACTTCTGATTACTTTCACCTCTTGATTGCTGAAATTTTATTCTTACTACCGCCCTTTCATCCTTACCCTCTGGTTTACTGCAACTGATAACTTCTTTCTGGTTGTCACTTATGACAATTTATTTGTCTTATTTCTTCAGCAATTCCTTAGACTGTTACACAGTCTACCATTTATTACTATCTCCTTCTCTTTGTTTTAGTTTGTTCTCCTGGACCAAACATTTTTTAGTCTTTTCAATAGTACCTGCAATCATAAACCAATTATCCAAATTAAAATTATAAGGCTTCATTTCCTTTTATTCTTTTGGCAACATCTCAGTATGTTGCTTCAAATTCTTCAAAGAACTCTCGAGACTATCAACTAGTCTCTCTTCCACATCATCCATTTCAGGGATGTATCTTTTCTCTAGTTCATAATAATGAACTTTTTCATTCTCATCCAGCTCATACTTTACAACCCGAACACTTATTCTTTGTTTTTCTAGCCTCTTCTCAAAAATGCTTAACTCATGCCACAAATATTTCATCTCATTTGAAAAAATATTTGTACAATCCTCACTATCTTCTTCTTTGTCACAAGTCAAGTTTCCTAGTGATACTAACTCTTCATTCTTCATTAGAATATAATTATTATCCTCCATCTCTGTGATATTTTTAGATGTCTATCCATGACTCTTCCTTTGGCCATTTAAGAAAACCAAATTCTCTTTGTCATTACCAATAACAAATTCCTCATCGTAAGACATAAATATCTCAACTCCACTGAAACAATTTCTTTCATTAAACAAGGAATTTATGAACTCCTTTTGTTGCAATAACTCAACTTGATCTTCATCTGAAAGACAGTCATCATCATATTTTTCTTGGCAACTTTCAGCCTCACTTAATATAGTTCCATAAGATGATTTGTCTTCTGCAATACCTGCATTCATACACAACTTTTTAGTTTTAAAACCATAATACCTTATGGCCTCATTTGATAATTTAATCACCAAATCCTCCCATTGTTCGAAATCCTCTATATATTTCAGAAATTCTTCAAGGGTCTTCTCTTCAATCCCCTTAAGCCTTTCAATTGGTTGCTTGATATCCTTCTCCACTTCTTCCTTCTTTTGGTCATTATAATCAGTTAAAATTCCTCTACTTTTAGTATTTTCAATATGTTGAAAAGCAAAACTTTTCCCCAATTGTGTATGGACATTTGCATGAGATCTCGTTCTTCCATCTTCTTCTTCCTTTATGACAATATCAGCAGTTTTTCATTCTTCACATGTTCTACCTATAAACATACACAAATGATCATATTTAAAATCATGTGACCTCTTCGTCTCACTTGAAGTTTCAGTCTTCAAGTATTTCCCCAAATATTCATTTATTCTAAGTAATTTTTCCTTCAACTGAGCATTTATCATTTTCTCTTTCTTCATTTGTAGCTCATGCCACCTTATCTTTCTTCTTACAAGAAAACCACACCTCTGGTCTTCCTCATTCCTCTGTAACAAATCCAGCAACACTTCAAGTTGGAATGCTATCTCAACTTTCTCTCTCTCATACTCTTCCTTACTTAACTATATCTGTATGCCATTTACCTTGGCATATTCTTTCTTCACTTTTATTCTATTGTGGTCTCTCTCAGAACCTCTGTTATTTCTACTATGACTATTAGTAGTCATTTTCTTCTCCATTTCTATCTTCATGAGTTCCTCAGTCATTCATCATGAGCTGTACTAAAGCCTTTGCAACATCAAGTCCTCTTTGCTACCACTTACCTTACCAATCTTTCCTCTGTACTTGGTCTTTTGGCAAGCACTGGTTCACTATTCTCTGGAACCTCTTGAGCATTACTCTCTACTCATTCTAGGCTTCAACTCATCTGCACATTTTAAGAACACAACTGTCCCTTTTTTTTATCCAAACTCTATTGGAATTCATCAAGGTTCTCCCACATTCTTCTTCCACTTATAAACCTTTAGTGGCTTCCTTCATCAGTGCTTTTAAGGCTGTGATCTTCTTTTCTTGAGATTATCTTCAATTGTTTGAAACTTGAATTCCACAAACAAAATCTTCAAACCAGATTATAATAATACATAATACCTCACCTTCAAGATCTCTGTGTGATATTGTTTCACCACTCATTTTCACTTTGAATAGATTGTTCTCTATTTCCTTTCTTCTACAAATTCTTCCAATATTCTGATACACTTTATTTCTAAGTGCATGCTGTCTATCAGATTCAAATCTGATATCCTTTTGCTTTCTGCCTATTGGAACATCTAATCCTACATGGGTAGGTGTGGAATGCGAAAAGTCACAATGGAGTCCAAGTGACCTTGGAATGTGAAAACAAGAGTCACACCATTGTATTATAAATGTACATCATGTATAATGGAAAATAAGTGAGCTACACACTTATCATTCATTATGTGTTGAGTCTCTTATGTGTGTGTGTTTATCTTCCTCATACACCATGTATGTGTTTTAACATGGTGTTTAACATGGTATCAAAGCGGGCGATTGCTGGCCCTGCTCCAAATTGAGTGAGCCATTTGTGTTTATGGCCTGTGTATATCTGCAAAAATTCTTGACATTTTTGCAGCACTCAAAGTTTCTGCCGCAGACATTTTTCCGCATTCAGAAAGTGGTTTTGGAGAAGGAGCAGCATTCAGAAATTGGCAGCATTCCGGCATTATTTTTGAAGAAAGGCAGCACTGCCCATCTGAAGGTTTTCATTCTAATTTTTCTCTGCAATTTCTGCCCATTAAATTCTGCATTTTGGAGAGCTGTTGGAAAAATTGTTTAAAGTTGATTTCTGAAGAAGAAGTTTCTGGTTTTTAATGGAAAAGAATTCTAAGTTTTTCCATTGAAATTTTATGAAATTCTGATTTTTTCTACTGCCGGAAAATATTCTCACCTGCTGGGCTATTGGAAAAGTTTCTGGGTTTCTGAATACTGTTAAATTCTGAAATGGAGTAGATTGCTATATATTTGAAAAAATCTGCTGTTTTAAATACTAAAATTCTGAAGTTGCCCTCATTTCTGTACTTTCTGCTACTGCTGGATTTGTTCTTCTATACATCTGAAAAAAATTATATTGTCCTCTGCTAGTCTACTCTCCGCTGTTTGAAAAAATAAAAAATAAAAAATAAAAATAAAAAAATTATGGTCTTGGCCTTTCGGCCCCCTTACCCAGCTCTCATCTCAACACCCTTATCAACACACAACCCTACCCCGAGCTCTCACACTACTAACGCATACACTCACCAACCCCACACTCGCCGCACCATCCCATCGATTAATACAACTCTACGGCATCAAACCCACCGCTTGCCACAGCTAATATACAATCCGTCCTCAACATACGTCCTCAATCTCGTTCTGCATATCCGCACTCCCCTATCGATTTAACCACCCATACGCTCCCCTTACCCACGGCTCCTCTCCCGCACCCTTACCATTCCTAACCCTCTGCCTACTTCTTACGCTATTCTCCCTACGCCTACACCCTCCCACGGCAGCGCCGACCCATCCCCCTCTCCACTTCCTTACCTGCCTGCACTTAAGCCCCCCCCCCCCCCCCCCCCCCCCCTCACGCGGCCTGCTCCTCCTCACAATCTCAAGCTCTGCTCCAACCCAACAGCCTACTCTCACACCCTCCCTATGCATACCGCCCCTCCCTCTCCCTGCATAATTCGATTTATATATATATTACATTAAATCCACTCTTTTTTAAATTCGTTCACCTCACCATTTAATTCGCTCCCCCATATAATACGACCTCCCTCCATTTTAATAACCCCACTTTATTTCATTTCATTTTTTTAATTAATGTCTTAAAAAAAAAAAAAAAAAAAAAAAATTCTCATTCCCTTCACATATTAAATTAATCCCCTCCTTTTTAAATAAATCTCCCTTTTAAATTCCCCCTCCCTTTTAATTCCCTTCCCTACACATTTTTTAAATTTCCATCTCCCTCCATTTTTAATTATTCCCATTTTGTTAATTAAAAAAAAAAAAAAAATAGCAGAGAGAGAGAGCAAAGAAGAGAGATAAGAACAGCAAGAAATGAACAAAAAATGGACTGAATACATAGTGAAAATTGATGATTTGACATTATGTGATAAGGGTGATTTTTTGAAGAAATTTACATTTGAAGACGAGTTGTTATTGGTGCAAAACAGCTCTTTGAAGGAAAATTCAGCTGCATAGTGTTTTCAGTTGCACATATTTTGCAGAAATATTGTATTATATTGACATTGTATTGTGAGTGGAATTTGCCTCTTCATTCATAGTTGGAATCAGTACTTGAGTTGTTGAAAAATTGTTAATTTCCCTCCATCATTTGAGGAGTAGATTTTGTACTTTGAGATTTCCATAGTTGGAAGTTCTCTTGAGTCATTTGCATTTGTTGAATCACATTGTAAACGGGTGCATTTTCCGTTGAAGCCGACACCCTTTATTTCATTTTTTGAGCCTAAGTTGTTGAAAATGGCCAAAATCAATGAGGTATTAGAGTTGTTGAATAACCTCATTCATTCAAATGTTGATGATGTGATAAAAATGAGCAAGCATGCTCTTTGTAACATTCAGAGTTGTTTGCAAGATGCACATGAAAAGATTGAGTTTTTGCAGTTGGAATCTCAGCTTCAGCAAGACGAACTTCAACAAAAGAGTCACCATTCTGAACCTGTTTCTTTTCAGAAGATTGAGATTGACTCCCATAAGAAGCAAGAAGATAAAGTTCCAGTTGATTCCCATTCAGTTCCTTGTACTAGAGCAGATTTACATGCAGATGCAGCAGCTCAGCCTGCACTTCTCAAGCCCATCACAGACCTTGGGAAGAGCTTGTCCACAACAAGCACCGAACTAGTCTTGGATAGGACAAGGATGTGTCCTTTTATATTCCAGATTACACAAAGCCCATTATATTTCAGAGTGCCGGATTCCTATATGACAGTTTACCTGCAGCTGTTCCAGATCCTGCTCCACTTCCACAACAACAGATTGAAAAATACCAACACTGTGATCGAGTTGGCCACATAAAATATCACTGTTTTGATCTTCATCCATGCAAGCACTGTGGTCGGCACACCCATTCTTCAGAAAGATGCTTTAGAAACAAGCCTCCTGCAAGAAAAAAGATTCATCTTGGATGGATCGCTTCTTGGCAATGGGCATCAACAGCCAAGAAGATGTTTAAGTCGCATGTCAGAACATGTTCACAAATATTGAGAAAACTTGCAGTTGAGTTTTCGCCATCATCTCACCTTGTCCTTGACAGGGGGGAAAATGGTGGTCATGTACAAGCTTCGATGTCAGATCAAGCGAGCCTGAGACACAATCTCTCATTCCATGTTCAGATTTGTAGCCAGCAGTTCAAGCGAGCCTGAGCCACAATTCGTCATTTCGGATTCATAGATGTAGCCAGAGACACGGATGCCCATGAGCATGCCTTCGGTTGGTGGACAACCTTAAATCATCATCTTTGGTTGGTGGATAACCTAAAACCATCACAAGTAGTAGACCTCCCTTCTTTTAGGTCGAAGGTCTCCCTTTCATATATGAGGAACACTTCCTCTAGCAGAAGCCTTCAGCTTAGCAGCCTTCAGCTTCTTTCCAGCATTGGTTGAGTTCCACGAAATGCTTCAAAGTATTCCAAAGTTGTTGGTAATCCTAAAACCATCACAGGTAGTAGACCTCCCTTCTTTTAGGGTGAAGGTCTCCCTTTTTTATGAGGGACAATTCCTCTAGCAGAAGCTTTCAGCTTCTTGCCAGTTTTGGAAGAGTTCCGGGAACTGCGACAAGTATTGCGTTTCAGTGTTGGTGGTCATCCTTAAACCATCTCTTTTTTCCAACATTTTAGAGAGTTGATTCAGCCCAAGTGCTGCCATGCATACTTTGCAGATTTGTATTACAACTCTTTTCTTGGACTCACACATACCCCTTCGGATTAAGGGGGGATGTTGGAACACCTAATCCTACATGGGTAGGTGTGGAATGCGAAAGTCACAATGGAGTCCAAGTGACCTTGGAATATGAAACCAAGAGTCACACCATTGTACTATAAATGTACATCTTTGTATAATGGAAAATAAGAAAGCCTCACGCTTATCCTTTAGCTCTGTGTTGAGTCTCTTGTGTGTGTGTGTTTATCTTCCTCATACACCATATATGTGTTTTAACATGGTGTTTAACACTGCCATCACCATTGTACTTGTATACACATCTTTCAAAACATAACTTTGTAAATCTTCCAAACACATTTTCTTTTTAACTCAGATTCTGCAGATCTGAATTTCCTCATAGCTTTAGACTACCATGCTTCCATTGCACACCTTTTCCAATCTACAACTACTGCCAATCATATTTAAAATCTTATCTCTCCTTACTTCATCACACATGCATTCTATACAATTTTAATTTAATTAAGAAAATATTTAACCTTAAAAAGAGATTTTGCCAGCTCTGATACCACATGACACAGCCTTAACTACATTTACCCACAATTACACATATAAAACAAAAAAAATGCGTGTCTCATCTTGCCCAGGAATTTTATTTTTCTGTTGTAAGTTTGAATGGTGAATCCATTTTTCTTCCAAACTATTCACTCTTTAAATATTTATTTGGAAGCATTTCCCTTTGACCACAATTATGAATATAAACCATAATAAAATACCCACCTTATGACGTAATTTCATTTTAATATCTTCTCAGCATTAATGTTATATGCCATCTAATTCACTCTGTCTTCTCACCTCTATGCACTTTGGCTCAAGTCATAACATTGACATTATTAACCCTGTCTCCGCATTTGGATCAAACTTCACAATTGTATGCAGAATCTCCATATCAAACCTTTATTGCAGAGTTTTTATCACGCACCTGTTCCTTCTTAGCTAGAACATTTATCACACAGATTAAGCTGAAATTAAAACTTTTGTCCCTCATAAAAGCTTCCATATTCAAATAAAAATCATGCACAAAACTTCATTTAAACAAATATCCGTTTTCATTCAATTATGCTCATACATAGAAAACAATTCTAAATACAATGAAACCCTCCTTCCATTCATAAACAATATTTTCATAATCTCATACCATCTGTGTTCTATCTACTCTCCTTTAGGCCTGATTTTCTATGTAATGGCCTTTTCCACCTACTCTCTGCCAGTATGTTTCTCAATCCAAACTTTTTCTATCTAAATCCTACTCTCTCTCTCTCTCTCTTTTGAGACTTTACAATTTATACAAATGGTTCTGAATCCAATTTTGGTTTCAGATCCTTTATCTTCTCAACAAAAGCCTGAATATCCTCTAAGTCCTCATTTGACTAAAATAATCCCTAAGGATCCTCTTTAATCCACAAAATCATGAAACCAATTCCTAATTTAGGATTTACAATTAATTCTCAAATTTCTCATTCCCTATGGAATCTCAACTATCGTAATTCTCTCAAGTTCTCCAACATTTGAGAACATTTACAAAATTCCTCACAATAACTAATTAATTCCTATTCTAAATGTCTCACTTAATTCACTCAAGATATTAAAATTAATACATAGGAAACCAACTCCTTTGAAAACAAAAGACTCCTAAGTCTATTGAAATATAAAGAAATTTCAAAGCCTAATGCTCTTGCATAAAAAACAATCAAGAAATTTCAAAGCCTAATGCTCCTGCATCAAAAACAATCAAATAAAACCCCAATACCCATTACAAAATGATGGGCTTCAGGCCACCTTGAAGCCCTTATAACACCATGTGGTAAATATAAATTCATGGTACTGCGCACTCTGCTCCTCAAAATGCGGAGTGTTTGACCAAAATTGGACCAATTTGGGTCGTTGCCAACAGTTCCAAACCCTATGCCTTCTCCAAATCGATAAGATTTGCAAAAGAGTTCAGAGAAGCATATATATAGAAAGTGGTTCAAGGCATTTGCATAATAAACACGTTAGATCATTAGGAATAAGTGTATAAATCATTATATATATATATATATATATATATATATATATATATATATAGATATATATATATATATTCAACATGAATCATAAAACATGAGATCATAAAATTTAGGAACAAGACAAAGCTTCTTCATTGATATCAATAAAGAATACTGGAGAGATACAACCTGATACGACCACGACACCAACGAAATCTTCCTCCGGATCCGTCCAGCCCAAGCCTCAAAAATCACCTCTAGAGCATATGCAAAAGGATGCGATATAATTAAGGGTGAACATCTATTAACAATGGTTTCCTATTACTGGGAGTGTAGGAGGCACAAGGTAAATCATAGTTGATATGGGGGCCGAAATGACTATAATGTCACTATCCTATCTTTTGGGTGTCATTAGGCCTTCCCATGAGGTGTATAAATACCACTATAAATTAGTTGATTCAGTTAGGCCACTGGATCTTGTTGGTGGGCTTTCAGTGAAACCTGTAAACCCCACCCAAAAAAGAGGATATTTTGTATTTTTTCCATATTTTAAATTATATACGCAGGTTATATATAGAGGTACCTACATGTGTGCACGATTTTTGAAGGGTAGAGTCACATATGGAATTCAAAATATTATTTTTTAACAAATGATCAAGTCTGAATGGGAAAGGGCTGCCCAAGGCCATGCAAGAGCATCAGAACTACAGGAGTGATGAATGATGCTATAAAAAGTGGGAATCACTTATGGTTTAATAATGGCTATGGAAATTGGAAAAGGCATTAGAAAAAGAAAAGAGGCAATAATTGGAATTTAATTATGAAAATGAAGGAAAATAGGAGAAAAGGAAGGTTAAAATACACAAATATGCATGCAAGCGAAATTAGAGAGAAAATAGAGGGAAATGAAGGAAAATGGGACAGCAATGATAAAAACATATTAGAGAAATAGTTCATAGCTTTTGGATCAGTGTTAGATTTTGTCAGTTTAGCATTTGGCTCTCTTAGACTCTTGCACACTTAGAGTATTATTGGAGCACTCTAGCAATCACTTGGATTTTGAAGAAGACAAGAAAGAAAGAAAAGGGAACAAAAAGGAAAGAAAGGAAGTGCAAGGAGACTGTTGGATCAATAACTAAAACATGGATAATTTGCAAGTAACAAGTTGAATGTATGATTTCTTTGTTGGGTTTTAGATGCTTGATACATGCATGTGGTTCCTTGGTTATGTGATGTCATTGGCATGGATATTTGCTTGGATTGACAATTATTTTAGCGTTGTCTTGCCACTTCCTAGATATACATGTTGTAGTGGGTTCACCATTTGATTTTCTGATTGGTTCTCAGGTTCTCTATGGTTGTGGGTTGGGAAAAATTCTCTAGAGCCCTGAAACAACTTGGTTTGCCTAGAGGTTGTGGGTTGATATGGGATATATTTGGAGCTATGTAACTTGGGTTCCCTCGAGATTTTGGGTTGAGTTACTAGTCTGTGGAGCCCTAGAAAACTTGGGTGGAAACCAATATGGTTGATGTTAGTGATTTATGGATCGTATATTTAAGATCACTATGATTGAGGGTTGAGGTGGTTTGGGCTATGGAATCCCTAGTTGGTTCTATTTTGGTTTAACCCTTATGATCCCACATTCATGCTTGTAATATTGTGCAAGGTTGATTGGCTGAAAGAGAGATTTGGTTCAACCCAATCTATGGTCAAGTGGTACATGGAAGTCTGTGACTTAGTTGGATTTTTCTTATTTTAATATGAGCTATTATTCATTTTTATAAATGAGCACATAAATTGGTTATTATGTTGACATTTATGGATGATCTTCCATAGTTTCTATTCTGGTTATATGCTGGTTGTATACCTTGTTATATAATGTGCTTTAGCTATGGATCTCATTGATGATTTGATAATTTACTAGATGGTTTATGAATGCATATGCTAACTTGTGTTATTGTAGCTAGATAGAGAGGGCATAGATCCTTCTTGGTGATTCTCAGATGAGGTTCAAAATTTTATGATCATATATGCATTCATGACCTGTAGCTTCCATGTTTATTATTTTTTTGAAAAAATGTATATCATGCATTATGCATGTATTGGTCAATATATTTCTCAAGCTTTGATTGTTTATCATTTATATCATCATTGTCATGATTATGGAAAGTTACAGGAATTTCTAGGCAGTGGTCTAGATGCTAGCCTAAAAAAGTGACATAGATCACATAGCCAAATACACAAAACAAGGGATTTTGGGTCATACCCGCATGGAGATAGGCTTGTGGGTGCAATTATAGCCTCTAAATCAAATTTATGGATTGTTATGGGTGAGGCTAGGGAGTAAAACTTGTGAGAAAGTGTAATATCCCAAAAGGGAGAATGCAGTAATACTGAAACACAATAAAAGAACTGCAACAAAGTAAACAATAAATCTATATACACATCAGAATGCATAGAAATAGCTAAGCCATTTTATTATATTAGAGGTGAAAAATAAAGTACAATAGTGGTAAAAATATGAGACAATCAAGCCACAAGGGTGGCCTAGAATGACCCTGCAATTATTTCCCAAGAGGGTCTGCAAAACTGCTGCTTTGCTGGAAGGTGAACTATGTTGTCCCCACTGCAACTGTTGGGACTACAACTGCCTAAAAGATAAAACGTCAGATCTAGGCAGAATGGCAGCTCCAATGATGCTGAAATTGTAGATCTGGGTTCAATGATGGATTCCCAAGATAACTAAGAAGGGATATCTCAAATCTGTAAGTCTAAGAAAACCACACTCTTAGGGCTTCACATACATGCTATTGGGAATGCAAATATGAAGCTAAACCTGATGATATGATGGCTACAATGGTGCACAATTAGATCTATGCAAGAAGGTATAACCCTTTCACTAGATCCTTGGGCTAAAGGCTCAAGATCTAGCTCCTCCAATATCCTCCATTGAAAATAGTTGTTGGATGAACAACAACTTCAGAAAATTGTGCTGTCAAAGAGGGAGGTTCAATAGCCTACTGCTAGATATGTCAAATCAGCTCCTGAGTGATGGAAACAATAGATCCAATGTAAGGAGATGATCCCTCATAGGATTTACAGCTGAAATACTGGAAACTTCCTTCCTCCAATAGATCTATAGGACTGATCTGCGTAATCCTTGAAGGGTCTGCTACTACATGGAGGTAAAACCGAAGGGCCTGAATGTCAGATGTAAATCTACTGCACCTTAAAGGCTAGATCTGAAGAACAAAGTGGTGGGATGAATCCTCCACTGGTTTCCTAGTTGAATGCTAGAAACAACATCCTAAAGATGGCACCAATGCCTGATAAGGAATGAAGAACAATCCTCTTTCCAAAGCTACTCAAAGTGAGAGGTGGTATTCCCACTCGGGAACACCCTGTGCAAAACAACACTGCAAACTCTGCTAAATAGCCCAAGTCTACATAGAAATGTCCTAAGACAAATCTAGATCTAAACAGATCAAGAAATGAATAATCCAGATCATGCCTTCCATTGTGCCTCCACCTTCATTATATGCATGAGCCTTCCATAGCCTAGGCCCACTCCAAATCTACATTGTACATGTGGACAGAGTCTCCATGTTTGACTATGTTGTAGCCTCATTTCTTCCATCAAGTTCACATGGGGTGTTCACCCTATCCATCATATATGCATTAAATGCACCACTTCCTCCACTATCTTATCATAAGTGCTTCATGATCTTCTTTGAATTCACTATGATCTCAGTTGACCTTATCAAATATCCTCATGATTTTATATTTGAGATCCATGATCTTATTTGACTGTTTCATCCTCCATAATATATCCCATAAATGAGGCATGATCTCCATTAATGGAGCTGCTCCACTACTCCATGATTTTATATCTAGATCTAGAATATCCACATATACACACTAAAAGTGGATTTTATTCATCTTTGAGGTTTATGGGTCCCTCTACCCTTTTATTTACTTAATTTATTAATAAAATCAAGGACTCTAATATTCCAAATATGATGTGAAAATTTGGGAATATTACAGTCCCCCCCGAAAAAATGTTGCTTTTCCTCAAGCAACTCCAAAAGGAGATGTGAAGCCATCTATTCCCCTACAAATGGCATCCACATAAGGAAGGCTTCCTCCATTCGCTGCAATGTGTTATGCATGTTTGGTTCCAAAGTTGTCTTTTAAAAACACATAGAATGACCTCCAATTGCATGGTTAGATGTCTTCCTTCCACCATGAGTACCAAGTGACAACCATATGATGTCCAACATCATCATTAATACATGTGATACATAAAATAAAGTGGCTCTTTCCACAAAGGAAAAGTTCCATCTCACAATACATCTCTTCATCCCATGCTTTATGAATTTGATTGAGCATTGTCATGCTCTCATCCTTAGCCCTGTTGGCCTTGTTGGATCCAAGAATAATTCCAACATTATAAAAAACAAGGAAATGAGATATATGGGTAGGCAAATATGTCAATCCATATTCTCCCAATAGTAGCCACCGAAGTAAGGCCCTTTGCTGCCATCCTCCATCTCGTCCATGTAAGATAGACAAGCCAAACTCTCCCAAAAGCAACCAAAGCAACACGAGATCTTGCTGATTTCTCTCATCCTCATGTGCATCATGGAGTAAAAACATACTTATAGGCATGTGGAATGTCACATCAGCCCAATACAAGAAAACACCATCAATACACATCATGAGAGCATTATGCCAAGTTCTACCTAATACAAAAGACATGGACATAGGAGATGTCATGTGGTGGCCAAACTCTCTCAAGGGAAACCAAGATGAACATGCTTTCTTTTGCTGCGTTATACCATTGATACACAAGGCATGAATCAGAAAAATGTGAGATATTGGGTGGTAACCATACTCACCCAAGAGTAGCCAGCGCAGCCATGCCTCCTTCTTCATTTCATAAGTGTTTTTCGAGGCATAGATCAAAGAAATAGGAGCCCTTGGGTAGTGACAAAAGTCTCCCAAGAGCAACCAACGTAACCTAGCTTTCTGGCCCATGTCATATATCTACAAGTGGTCATGCAACCCTTTGCTTATCCTTCTCACCCACTCCTCCCAATGTGGATGATGAATGATGTACTGCATAATCATGGTATCCTTCCTTTGTAGAATACCATCCTCCCCAAACTGAAGAAGAACTTTGAACTTCATGAAATGTTGAAGTGCACCTCCAATGAGATCTCTAAATGAGATTATCTTTTCACCAAAGGCCCTCCAAAACAAAAGAGGTGTTGGATCTAATGCAGGTAGAAGTTTCTCTTTGAGCTGTGAGATGCTTATTGAGAAAGGGTCATCTAGAAAGGAGAAAATATTTCTCATGTCAAGATGTCTAAAATTTATCATATTTACCTCCACTACTTCAAGAGTGAAGCTACCTTTAGAATGCTCCAAGAATTATGGGGCCTCTTCATTTTCACAGCTACTAAGTGATAACGTTGTAGATCTGCATGGTAATCCATGTGCTGTCTCGAAGCAAGGCACAATACTGATCTCATAACTAGTTATTGTACATAGGATCAGGCTCATCCCATTTTCTGAAACTCTACACTTCAACTCAAAGGGTTGAATGTATCTCAACAATGATGAACTGGGACAGGTCTTAACCTCCTCCTTGATTAGATCAAGGGTCCTTTGTGCTGTGATATGTTGTTGCTTCAAATCATCATTTTGTTCTAACCCTTGGTTATGCATTGGCCCTGATGGCATGTCTTCATAAGTTTCAATAAGATCTACTAAAACAATATGTGATGAAATTTCATGCATACCTTGGATCAACTAATGTGTGGAAACCTCTTGCCAGAAGACAAGAGTTCCTCCAACTGGAATAATAGTGTCTCCAACTGCTGGTAAAAGTGATGGTTGCTCTTCTCCAAGTATACCAGCGTTGGAATCTTCCTCCTTTTCCTCATTCATCTCCTTAATCATGCATGGGACTCTATGTGTCAAGAGCGCAAGACTATCTTGCAAGGTTTCAAGTGTCTCTTCTCCAGATGCAAGTAATTTTGCAGCTGGTGGTGAATGTAGTGACTTCTTGTCCACAGTGACAAGATTGACATCCTTCTTTGTTTCCTTAGGAAATGTCTCTTTGTGATACATCTCTGGTTTTCTCATATCAAACTTCTTCCTTAACTTGTGAAATAAATATAAATATTTGGTCAGCTTTGCATGCTCCATGTGATAAAACCACCAAACATTGGCTTCACCTAAAAGATGAAGTGCTGCAATTTGAACAGTGTCTCCTTTAGCTACAGGATGTACCCTGAAAAATGCATCTAACTCTTTCCTCCAAGACTTAACAGTTCTTGAGGAAGACCCATCAAATGTAGGAAAATGGAATCTATTATGCCTCTTTCTTCTATCGCTGCTATAGGATCCTCTTTCTTCTTTGATTTTGAAGAATTGTTGGAGAGTTAAATTCTACTTGAATGCTCTAGACTGTGCTTTGTACTCTTCAAGATATAGACTGAGAGTCTCATGAGTCTCAGGTTTTCTTCTTTCTTTATTGCTATACCCTTCACTTTCTCCAAATAAAGTGGGCATAGTAGATCTATGAGGAGATCTATAATTCTTCGGTTTTCTTCTTTGCTGATAGGAAGTGCTTGGACCTTCCTCATCAAATATTCTTCTTGGATCTTCTTTCTGTCCGTCCTTATTCATTTGATTGACCTCCTTGGAGAGATGTTGCATGGATCTAAAGAAAGGAGTGGCAGAATTATCATCCTCCATGATAGATCTCATCTATCTGCTTCTTCTTTTGATGCAAAGATGAAGTGTCCACAAGCTGAGCCAAAGATCATGCTCTGATACCACTGTAATATCCAAAAACGGAGAATGCAGTAATACTGAAACACAATATAAGAACTGCAGCAAAGTAAACAATAAATATATATACACATCATAATGTACAGAAATAACTAAGCCATTTTATTATATTGGAGGTGAAAAATCAAGTACAATAGTGCTCAAAATATGAGACACTCAAGCCACAAGGGTGGCCTAGAATGACCCTGCAATGATTTCCCAAGAGGGACTGCATAACTACTGTTTTTCTAGAAGGTAAACTACATTGTCCCTACTGAAATTGTTGGGACTATAACTGCCTGAAATATAAAAATTCAGATCTAGGTAGAATGGGAGCTCTGATGATGCTGAAATTGTAGATCTGGGCTCAATGATGGATTCCCACGATAACCAAGAAGGTATTTCTCAGATCTATAAGTCTAAGAAAACCACCCTCTTATGGATTCACATATATGCTGCTGGGAATGAATATATGAAGCTAGATCTGATGATATGATGGCTGCAATGGTGCACAATCAGATCTATGCAAGAGGGGCTAACCCTTTCACTAGATCCTTGGGCTAAAGGCTACAGATCTAGCTCCTCCAATATCCTCCACTAAAAATAGTTGTTGGATGAACAACAACTTCAGAAAACTGCGCTGTCAGAGAGGGAGGCTCAATAGCCTGCTGCTAGATATGTCAAATTAGCTACTGAGTGATGGAAACAATAGATCCAATGTGAGGAGATTATCCCTCATAGGATTTCCAGCTGAAATACTAGAAACTTCCTTCCTCCAATAGATACACAGGACTAAATTGTGCAATCCTTGAAGGGACTCCTACTGCATGGAGGTAAAACCCAATGGCCTGAATGCTAGATGTAGATTTGCTGCTCCTAAAAGGCTGGATCTTAAGAACAAAGTGGTAGGATGAATCCTCCACTGGTTTCCTAGATGAATGCTAGAAAAAACCTCTTGAAGATGGCACCAATTCCTGATAAGGAATGAAGAACAATCATATTTCCACTGCTACTCAAAGGGAAAGGTGGGATTCCCGCTCGGGAACACCCTGTGCTAAAAAAAACTACAAAATCTGCTAAACAACCCAAGTATGCATAGAAATGTCCTAAGACAGATCTAGATCTTACATAACAAGAAATGAATAATCCAAATCATGCCTTTCATTGTGTCTCCACCTTCATTATATGCATGAGCCTTCCATAGCCTAGGCCCACTTCAAATTTGCACTATACACGTGGACAAATTCTCCATGTTTGACTGCGCTGTAGCCTCATGTCCTCCATCAAGTTTACATGGGGTGTTCACCCTCTCCATCATATGTGCATTAAATGCACCACTTCCTCCACTATCTTATCATAAGTTCTTCATGATATTCTTTGAATGCATTATGATCTCAGTTGACCTTATCAAATATCCTCATGATTTTATATTTAAGATCCATGATCTTATTTGACCGTTTCATCCTCCATAATCTATCCCATAAATGAGACATGATCTCCAATAATGGAGCTGCTCCACTACTCCATGATTTTAGATCTAGATCTAGAATATCCAGATACACACATTAAAAGTGGATTTTATTCATATTTGAGGTTTGTGGGTCCCTCCACCCTTTTATTTACTTAATTTATTAAGAAAATCAAGGACTCTAATATTCCAAATATGATGTGAAAATTTGGGAATATTACAGAAATAATTCCAGCCCATGGATTGATCACCTAGGGTGGTTGGTAGGCTCCTGAGTGATTTGTAGTCTCTGAGGGATGTCCATTTGTTTCTTCTTTGCTGGCCCCACTCCCATAACTGGTACTTGGAGTTGAGTTCATATCATAGTAACTTTGATCTCATGTTTACCTTCAAGAGTTTGTAAAAGTGGGTAAATGTGGGAAGATGTGTTACATATAACTCATTCTCTTTCTTTCAAATTTGAATCATTTCAATTTATTTTTTGTAGATGTTTGGAGGTAAAAATATGGTGTTAGTGTCTAATAGTCATAGTGATCAAATTTACTCTTTCCACTGTAGTTAGAGTCTTATGGTAAAATTGTTATATTTTAAAATAAAATTTTACATCACTCTTGGTTCTCAAATGGTCCTAAGTCATTGTCTAGGTGTTATGCTACTCTCATGTCATGGTCATCAAGGTCATTTGAAATCAGTTTCATGAGTCATTGATTCACCATATGTCATTTTCCTTCTTTAAGTGTCAAAGGAAGTCATGGTGTGATAAGGTTGACCATGAAAGTGTCATGAGTGTCTTGGTTGGTCTAGTCAGTAATCATATTCATTAATTTGGGTGTGTGGTCATCATATTTCTATTTTAAGTCATCATCATCCAAAACTAGTAAAGTGTCACGAGAGTTAACACTTAGGGAATAAATTACATCAAAATAATAAAAAATACATCTATGTCACATTGGCGATGTAACCTTCCTATTGAAGAAATAATGATGCATTACAAATCACATCATAAAATCATTTGGTCAAAATTACATGATGTTACTCCACTATCAAGAAAAAATCGAGTTTTAAAGTTGTAAAGGAACATCAAAGCATTTAAAAAATTCATTATATCCTTCCAAGAGCTCAAGAGTTCTTATTTAATTCTTTGAATATTTTCCATATCCATTATAACTGTGAATTTCAGCATCACTGCCATATTTCATCAATTTGTTGTGTTTCTGGAGGGTCTTGTTGCACTTTTCATTTGGAGGCCAAAGGGAGAAAAAAAGGGTTCAATTATCATATCAATGCTTCAAATTCTCCTTTAACAAGTCAGTCTAACCTTTCAAACCCTCTATGTAGTCCTTTTCTTCATAAAATTGATCAAACTCAATCCCTACGGTTTTGTTGTACTTTCTTGTTTCGTTTAACTTTTCTATGGTCTATTTCTTCAGTTGAGAGGGATTATCTTTGTTTTTGAGTCTACACATCCTTTATTACCCTCATAAAACATTATCCATCAATCCCCACACTCAAATTCCCTCATATTCAACATTTCCCTTATCAAGCCCAGGTTGTTGCTGTGCTTCTGGCACAAGTCTGTATTTTCCCCTTTTCTCCCCTTATTTCTCACTCATTTTGGGAAATTTCTCTTTCATTGTGTTCCTAACACCTATCCCTACCTCCCATAATTTTTTCAGAAATTTTCCTTTTTGTAATATTCCTAAATTAGCATGCAGGTAACAGGGATATTATTTTTTTCTTTAAAAATGTAGTAGATGAATAAATGTGCAAAGGATGTTAATCAAACTCCAAATGAAGAATAAATCAATGCCAAATATGAAAAAGGATAAATCTTGGCTATGTAAATAAGCACCCTTAGGTGTGAAAGGGGCTAATCATTTTGACTGGGCCAACATTGACCAAATCTACAACGTTGTATTGGAGGAGTGCTCATCAATAAGGCACAACATAATTCTAGTTGGAGATATCTTGTGTGAAAGGGCTGAGTCCATTGAAGGTGGTTCAAGGTTTTTCACACTCTCATCTTATAAAAGGAATTGGAAGGCAGCATGAGTTGGTTGTTCATGATATGATATTTTGATATATTGTCTGTTTAGACCATATAGCTTTCTTTGGCTGTTTAGCCTAGATTGAAAATGTTGTTTAGCATTGGAATTTCCTGTTTAGGAGTTCCTCCTCTTCCCATTAAGTAGTTCTTGGGAGATTTTTTATTGCATAGTCCACTATCAGGCTTGAAGGTGAAGCTTCTCCTTTCAATTACAACTCAGATCCTATTGATGGTTTGGTTGTCTTTGCAAGCTGTAGCAAGTGGAGATTAGATCTATTCAGATCTAAGACATTTCAGTGCCCTTTTTTAGTGGAGGAGTCCTCTGCTCTATTGGAGGAAGTGTATTGAAGTGACTGAGATTCATTTCTTGCTCTTGGCATGTGGCCAGCTGATATCTATACCCTACAGCGCATTTTGTATTCCAGATCTGTGTTATTCTTGTAAGAGTTGTTGCAGGGAGTTTGGGTGCACTATTTGGAGAGCTGGTTTCTGATTGTTGGGGATCTGCCTTGCACTTTGAGGTCCATTGGAGGAGATCTACATATTGTATATTTTATATCTGATCTTCATATTTTGAATACTTCATATTTTCTGAATATTTCTACAAATCTTCTTTCTTAGATCTCCGATCTACTGCTTATCCTTGGTGTAATGCTCAAAACCCCAAGGGGATATGAAAGAGGAGCCTTTCTAGTGCATGGATCTGAATTTTTATGCATAGATATGCTCTAGATCTAACATGTAATCCACAGTAGTTTGTAACCTAATAAAATAACGTTGTTAAGGCAGTTTCAGTCCATTCATGTGGTTGCAACACCTCTTTTGAGGGGATTTCTTCTGTTTAAGTCTTGTATTTCCAGCTATGTATTTCAGGTGCCTCATTATATAATTATCTTTCTGCTGTAAATACTATTGAATAACATTTTATTTTCCTCATGCTCTGCTATAAGTGAACTGTGTTATTTCATTATTGTATTGTTCATACATTGATGAAGTCTTATTCTTGGGTATTTTCCAGCTGTACTAGGTGTGGGAGATCTGTTTAAGCTACTTAGAAAGATTTGTTTATATTCCCCTCTTGGATTTGGGTCTTATATTATCATATCTAAGAAATCCAAGGGCTGATTTCATATTATGTAGCAGTCATTTCTGAAAAATGTGTTTTTCAGACATGCTTAGCTAGTAGTCCCTATTTGGGGATATTACAGTGGGATTGAAGCATAATCTTGGCTCAGCCTGTGAGTTCCATCCATTATGCACTCAAGAAGGTAAGAATAATAAGAAATTAATATTATGAAAAGAATGAGCTTGCTTTCATCACTTTTCAGATCCGGGAAGAACCTCTCCAAGGAGGGTAATGAGAAAAATAATAAGAGTTGTAGTGAAACTCCTAGAGGGTTTCAAGAAGAGGGAGAGCCATGCACTTCCTATTATCAAAGTGGAAATGAAAATAAGCATGAAGAGCACTTGGATCACCAGATTCTAAGTGAGTACCTTGTTGAGTACAAATCTCAACCTAGAGCCTTCAAGGAGACTCTTGGTGATTATTTGCAGGAGTACGAGGCTTAATCTAAGGAGTTCAAAGATCACTTGAACTTCCAATGGTTTTGGAAGATCAAAGAGGAAGGAAGAAGAAATTAGCATGGTGTGAGTAGATTATTCTTATATACTTTTGATGGATCACCTAAATGTCCAGCTAGGGCTTGGGTGAAGGAGCTAGACACTTATGTGCAACAACAACAACTTTTAGAAAAAGAAGCCATCAAAGTAGCAACGCTACATCTTGAGGGTAAGGCTTATGATCGGTGGTTGTTTGAGTCTTTTTCCTTAAATAATGCAAATACATCTACCTATGAAAAGTTCATTAAAAGAGTAGTGGAAAGGTTTGATGAAGGATCTTATGAAACACTTTCTATGGAGTCTATCAAACCAAATAAAACAAAAATTTTGCATGGATTGAAAGGGTCCTTAAATTCAGCTCCCCTTCAAAAACCCATTGAAGGGGATGGAAACTTGTATGATGTTTTTCCAAGGGAAAAGCCCCCATTGCATGAAGATATTTCTTTCCAAGAGGAAGACATGGAGATTCCTCCTTCAAAAGAAGACCAAGATCTAAGGTCTCTTATTGATGATGAGGAATTTTCAATTATGGAAGAGAAGGCTAGAGATGATAACGCAGTCATAACAAGAGCACATCTAGGACCTCATGAAGAAGAAGATGGAGCACTTTCTCCAAGGAAGGAAACTCTTGCACTCTTGCAAGGAGTTCCAAGGAATCTCACATATGGAGATTTTGGCGAAATTCATGTGCAACATGTGCCATCATCATCAAATGGTGAGATCTTGAAGATAGAAGAAGGAAAAGAGGAGGGAAAGCATCGTATGATGAGGAGCATATAACCCTCTCTGTTTTAGAAGTTTGATGAACAAATAAGGCAAGAGGATTTATGTAATGAAGGCAAGGACAAATATTTCCACACACATACCCATGTATTGTTCACACATTGCCGCAATCTTATTCTTGGGTATTTTCCAACTGTACTAGGTGTGGGAGATCTATTTAACCCACCTATAAAGATTTTTTTCTGTTCCCCTCTTGGATTTGGGCCTTAGATTATCATATCTAAGGAATCCAAGGGCTGATTTCATATTCTATAGCATCCATTTATGAAAAAGGAGTTTTTCAGACATGCCTAGCTAGTAGTCCCTATTTGGGGATATTACACTATCCCCCATCCCATCAATTCCCTTACCTTAAGTTGCTCTAGTTTTTTTAAGGACATTTTCTGCGTTTCTGATAAATTTGTTGCATTTCTAAGAAGGTTGTTGTGTTTTTGTGTTTGGAGATTTTTCACTGCACGTGGAGGTAAAAATTCAAACTTGGTCGATGTAAATAGTTGAACCATGACTTTATCTGATGTTAATAGTTTTATTAATGATTATCATTGTATATAATATTGTGATCAATTCTTTGAGAGATAACCTCAATCAGTTAGCCAAAAAAGGGGAAAATTGTTTCTAACTTCCCTATGATTTGGCAATGAGTAATTAGGTTCATGGATTAGTTTCTATGGATCAAGATTTGAACCCTTAGAGATGGAATCTTGTTTTTCTTCTATATGTACTCAGAAACAAGTATAAGAAAAGGTTGGATACTTTAAGTTGATACTTTTAGAGCTTGTGTATTTGATTTTGGCAGAAATAGTATAGGCAATTGCAGCTATTTTTATGGGATTCATGTGTTGTGGTCAGTGACATTTTTTTCTTCAGTTTTTCTTAAGCGTATGATTGTTAGATGTTTCTAGCAGTCATATACACTTATTTTCATGATTATCTCTTAAGTTTTAAACATTTTTCATCACCTGTAATGCTCTGTTTTGTTTGAGATTATCATCTAAGTGTTTCTCTTACAAACAAGTGAATTCACGCAAGTATGCTCACTTAGTTTCTTTATCTAATTTCCTCATCACTCTACTACAATGAAAAATCTATTTGTGTCTCTGATTGCATCTATCTTGCCTCATTCTATGACTGCAACTGATCTTTTGAAATAATTAACCGAGTTCCTAAAACCTAGTGCTCTTTATCCAGCAAAACTTAAATCAAAACCCTACTGTGAAAAATACCTAGCCTAAAACTCTAATATTCTCCAATCACTTCCATTGGTTGTGAGGTTGATTTTGAGAGAGCCCTCTATGATTTGGTAGAGCTAGATACCAAGTCAAAAGTTGGTATGGGGTTACCTCAGTAGTTTCATTTCTCAGCCTTGGGAAACTAAGGAGTGCTAACATTTCGGCACTATTTCCGTGGAACGAGTGTCAAATATTCCCTTGGGATATTTATTATGTTTCGTTGAAGTCTAGACATGTGGGTGACAGGTGCTAGCACTCAAAGAAGGTTGATTTAGTCATTTCGACCAAAGTGCATATTGATAAGAACACTGGCTGCCTAAAGGCATACGAGGTCCAATCCTGATCCCAATCCTTTGCCAATAGTTAATGACCATGAGAGGCTATTGAGAAAGTAGAGGCCATAGTCTCAAGAAGTTAAAAAAGGTACACCTCTGCTAGTAAGATCCACATCTTTTCTTGTAAGGTTGGTTTATCCTGAAGATCTATCTTTTGATATTAAATTTGAGTTATCTTCATTCAAGTCCAAGTCAGATTCTTTCCTCTCACAATGATTTTTTGATCCCATTAAGGTTGAATCATATTTCCATCTTTTGAGGGTGATAGTAAGGTCTGGTCATATTTTTATAAACTTCAGAGCTTAGATCAGTTCCAAATAACCTCTGAAAATGCCTATATTTAGTACCAAAAAGAGACTTTATTTGATGTTACATCTACTGTTGTATTTACTCATACAACCGCTCCATCATCCTCCACTTTCAATACATCACCTCCTCTGAAATCATTTCCTCCATCAACACCTCCTTTTGTAACTTCTATACAACCTTCCACAATAGTTATTGCAATATTTTATCCTTTTATTTTACCACCCAAACTTACTGCTTTGCTTCAAAATTATGGTCAAATATTTCCTTTGTTTCATGGGACAACAGAGTTCACGGCTCAACAACATATAGTGAAAGTGACTGATTTTATTGATCTTGAGGAAATTGATAACGATGATGCCAAAATGCGCATAATAACACAATTTTTTTTCGGGGAAGTCAAGAAATGGTTCTGTTCCTTAAAAAATAATTCTGTAGCTAATCCAAAACAGTTAATAGACATATTCCTAGAAAAGTGGGAAGAGAAAAAGAACCCTCTCCAAATCTTGACCGAGTACAATGATTTGAAGAAAAGTACTAATGAATTTGTGCAAGATTTCACAACGAGATTTAATAGGATATATGATTATATCCCAAAACACATTAAACCTCCTGCTAGCATGACACTTATTCATTATCCGGATGCTTTTGATCCGGATATGGCTTACCAATTGAGGGAAATAAATCCTTCCACCCTTGAAGACATGCAAAAGAATGCAGTAAGTGTTGAGTCAAATATACTTATAAAAAAGTCAAAGATGAAATCATAAAAGAGGGTTACCATAAAGGAGGATCCATCCACTTCATCTGAGGGTAAAATTGATAGTTTGATTAAGACAATGGAGAAGATGATGGACAAGATGACCATCATAGATAGACAAGCAGAACCTCTAATTAGAAATCCCAACTTCAGAGGTCAACTATAGCAACCCCAATACAGGATTAAATAAAGGGAGAAGAGGGGTCAAGGTCAACAAGGTTGGTAGCAGATTCGTACTCCTTTTCAGCAAAATTATATAGAGGTCCCTGATGAGGAAGAAGAGATCTCAGAGGAAAATCAAATTTTTGAGGAAAATGAACAACCCATTTTCTTGACTAAGGAGGTTGAATTTTCTGAAGAACCTTATGTACCTGATGATCAACAATATTTTCTTTCTAGTGATGATATATTGGTAGTATAGACATAGGATTATCAAAGAGGTTATCAAAATTCCCTTAGTCAGTCGCAAAGGAAATATAGTATGAGAAATATAAATGTGCCCATAACTTCAAATCAGAAAAAAGAAAAATTCTCAAGCAGATGTTCATAACAAAGAGATGACCTCTACAAATCAGAATAAGGAAAAAGGACTTGTTGTTAGTAATAAGGGAAAAATTAATGAATATTCCAGTAGAAATATGAAGAAAGATAGAGAACCTCAAGTTGGAGGACAAAGAAAAGAGATCTCAATCAAAGGTCAACTTGAAAAGAGGGACATGCCATCTAAAGAGGTAGAAAAGCATTCTACTTTATTTAGTCTTGAGAATGAAATTTCAAAACTTAAAATCTCAATTCCATTGACTGAATTAATTAATAATTACCAATGCAAGTTTTGGGTAGCCAAAATTCTTAAGTTTGACCAAATGTCTGATATGGTGAATGTTAGTGATGACCACCCCGATCTTTTGTTTGGCCCTGCTATAGATGGTAACTTAGAAGACAATGAAGTTCCTCCTTTTTACCTCAGTCTCAAAATTCATGATTTCAAACTCCATAATGCTATGCTAGACTTTGGGGCCTCCCATAATCTCATGCCTAAAGCCATCATAGATAAATTAGGATTGGATATTACTAGGCCATACCATGACCTTTACTCTTTTGACTTGGGAAGGGTTAAGTATCTTGGTATTATAAAATATTTAGTGGTGTCCTTAGATCAAATTCCAGCTAAGAATGTTCTTATGGACGTTGTTGTAGCTGACATTCCCCCAAGATATGGAATGATTCTCTCCTAATCATGGGGAGCCAAACTTAAAGGAAATTTGCAGTTAGATTTTACCTATGCAACTATACTAGTTTTTGGAAAACTCAGAAAATTATATGGGGAGAAAAAAATGAAGTACATGATTAGTAGCAAGGAAAAACAAAATAATCACCCAATTCATGTTGTACATATATATTTCGAGTCATTTATTTTGTACAATGATGACTTCTTGTCTTTGTTAGAATATTTGGTAGAAGAAAAAGCAGAAATTTCAAAGTTTTTTGATTGTGTTCAAGAAATTTCAAGTGCAGAAAAACATGAAAAAATACCAAAGAGTTTGCAGCCAAGTGCATCAATAAAAAAACAGCTGAAATAGTGAATGAGTCAGAGCCTATTGGGACAGTGGATCATTATCAAACAATCAATCAAAATAAGTCATCCAAAATTGAGCTTCCTAATGAAGAAAATGGACTATGGACCATGAATTTGACAGAGCCATAGGTAAGGAAGGAGACAAAATTGTAATTTGGATTAATGGTCCCATGAATCAGTCATCTCATGTTCCTCCTAATGTCTGGATGTGTTGTTATAAATTAGCATTTGATTGTTCCAACAATGATGCAGAATATGAGGCTTTGATAGCTAGTCTTAAGATACTCAAGAAACTAGGTGCTAAGAATATTTATGTATACGGAGAGTCCCAGTTGGTAATAAATCAAGTCAAAGGGGAATACCAGGCCAAGCATCCTAGAATGCGAGCATACTGTAATGTGGTATTAGGCATTCTTAATACCTTCATCAAATACACTCTATCATTGATTCCAAGGAACAACAATATCATTGCCGATGCCCTTACCACTTTAGCCTGTATGTTCAAAATTCTGGTTTATCCCAACAAGAAGTATGAGATCAATGTTAAACATTGCCTTGCTATTCTAGAGAATGTTCAGTATTGAAAAGTATTCTCGAATGATAAAAAAAATTTGACAAATTCTTCCAGATGGAAGAAGATTTTGTTTGTTCACAAATTGATGATAAGTTTTATGAAGATGATAAATAAATGCATGCATTAGAATTAAAGGTACTATAGTTGAAAGATAACTCAATTCCAAAAGGTGTAGTACCCTTGGAGGAGTTTTTTGATCATGATGATGTTGCATGGAAACCAACAATGTTGCCAACTGAGGTAGGAGTAGAAGATCTTAATCTTTGCACTCCTGAGAAACCATAAATGGTTAAGATATCAAATTATTTGAGTCCATAGATGAAAGGTAAATATGTAGCACTTATGACTGAATTTCTTGATGTTTTTGCATGGGAATATAATGATCTAAAGGTTTATGACAAGAGCATAATTCAACATACCATTCCCATAAAATCTAATCAGAAGCCTTTCCATCAAAAACTCAGAAGGATGAATCCAAATTTGTTTCCCTCCACTGAAAAGGAATTAAACATATTGTACACTGATGGTATTATTGTACCTCTCCTTTTTTCACATTGGATGTAAAATTTAGTACTGGTAAGAAAGAAGACATGTGAGATTCGCTTGTGTATTGATTTCCACAATTTAAATAAAGTGTCATTGAAGGAAAAATATTCACTTCCAAAGATGGATCATATCCTACAAAAGGTGGTTGATTCTTCCAAGATTTCACTATTATATGGATATTTCGGATACAATCAGATCTTGGTTCATTTGGATGACCAATAAAAGATAGCCTTCACAACACCTTGCGGTACTTTTATGTACGCTAAGATTCCCTTTCGGTTGAAGAACGCAAGAGCAACCTTTCAGTGAGAGATGGATATCGCATTGCTAATGAGAAGGATTTGATTTTGGTCATTTATCTTGATGACATAATAGTTTTTTCCAAGACGGATGAAGAACACTTGCAGCACTTAAAGACAATCTTTCAAAGGTGCAAAATATTTTGCATATCACTGAATCCAAAGAAAATTTTATTTTCTATAAAGGATGAGAAATTTCTCGATCATATTATATATAAATATGGAATCCAAATAGATCCTTCAAGGATTGAGGCAATACAGAATCTGGATTTTCCTAGGAATAAAAAGAAAATTCAATCATTCAATGGTAAGATCAATTTCTTAAGAAGGTGTATTCCTGACCTTGTTGAACACTTAAGAGAAATCACTAATATGTTAAAGAAAAGTAGTGAGGTGAAAAGGTATGATGATGCACGAAAATCATTTAATCAAGGCAGGTTTTCACTGTCCCATGCTCCCATCCTTATAAACCCTAATTATACACTAGACTTTATCATGTTTTCCTTTGCCTCTGAAAATACATTAGTTGTTGTCCTCATGCAAAATAAAGATCATAAAATAGATCAGATTATTTCCTTCTTTAGTAGGACAATAAGGGATGGGGATTTGAAATATGATATAATTGAAAAGAAAGAATTTGCACTAGTTAGATCTTTGAAGGACTTCTGAGTTTATATCCTTCATTCTCATGTTCTTTCCTATGTTTCGAATGCTGTTTTCAAGGATGTGTTAACACAGAATGATCCTGAAGCCAGGCATGGTAATTAGATAACTTCTATGCTAGAATATGATTTAGAAATTAGACCTATAAAACTGATCAAAGGACAAGGCCTAGCCAAGCTTATGGAAGACTCTAACTTACATGCCTTAGACATCAACTTTATTGCTGCACTTTTTGAGGATCAGGAGGCTAATTCATTCCCTCAGGTATCTCAAATTTTTATTTCATCACCATGGTATTTAGATATAGTTCATGCGCTGCAGCATTTGAATCCTCCACTAGGTTTTCCCAAGTGTTAAGGTAGATCTCTAAAATTGAAGGATCTTAAGTATTGTATTCTTAATAATGATTTATATTGGAAAGATTCAGGAGGAGTTTTATTAAATTGTTTGGTAGAAAGTGAAGCTGAGGAAGTGATGAATTATTTCTATAAAGGTGATTTTGGTGGTCATATTTTTTGGAAAAATAAAACAAATAATATATTGAGGGCTGGCTTCTATTGCCGAGTTTTGTTTTAGATGTATATAAAAAAATCACGAGCTTTCATGAGTGCCAAATTTTCCAAGGAAAGAGAAAATTGTTACCGCTGCCCTTGCAACCAATTGTAGTTCAAGTACCCTTCTTCCAGCAGTAGGGGCTTGACTTCATCAATGATATTCATCCTTCGTCCTCAACTCAACATAAGTGTATAAAAACGGCCACTGACTACTTCACAATGTATATTGAGGTCATCACCATGAGACAAGCTACAAACATGGTAATTATTCATTTTATGGAGAGTAATATTTTGTCCCATTTTGGCTGCTCGTAGAAAATCATTACTAACAATGCAACAACCCTAAAATCCAAAAAGATGATATAATTTTGTGATAATATTAGATAAGACTTAGGCATTTAACAACGTATTACCCTCAAGGAAATGGGTTGGCAGAATAATCAAACAAGTCATTGGTGAACATAATCAAAAATTTGTTGCAAGAGAAAAAAAGGAATTGACACAAAAAGTTAATTAATTCTCTATAGGAAGACAGAGTTAGCACAAAGAAATCTATCGGCATGTCACCCTTTCATCTGGTCTATGGTGTAGATATAGTGTTTCCAACTTCCCTAGCAGTGCCGGTGATGAAAATCCTACAAGGGATTGATAGTGAGCCAAATGACATTCAACGAAGAATTAATCAAATGATCCACTTGCAACAGTCCAGGGAAGAAATTTTTAATAACACCTCAAAGCTCCAGGATAATATTAAGAATATTTGTGATAAGAAAACTAAGGCTGATGATTTCAACTTGGGAGATGTTTTTCTCTGATGTGGTGCCCGAAATGAGGATAAATGCAAACATGGTAAGTGTTAGGGTCCTATAAATATAGGATTCATAATTTTGATTTGACTCTGTTAAAATTCTTGAAATATTGTACATACCTTTGCTTTCTATAAATGTATTCCCAAATTAAAAAATGAAAAGAGGGTATGTCCTAAAAGAAAAATCAAAGGAAAAAAAAGAAACAAAGATCAAAAAATAATATTAAATATGAACCCCATCAAAAATATATCATGAAAGTGTTGCAAGTTTAAATGCCACTACTTTAGTTTACTTTTGCAAATAATATTATGTGGCAACTTGTCCTAAATGCCACAATCCATGAGAGTCAAATAGCTTAAAATTGACCTCTCATGCTTTAAATTTCATGTTGTTAGATAGAGAATAAATAAGGAGCTCAACAGTTTAATCTGAGCACTCAGATGAAATAAGGTTAGAATTAGATAGTTTTTATGTTTTGAAAGAAAATTGATTTAGGGTTGCAAGCTTAAATGCACCAATGAAAATGAAGTAAAAAATGTTAGAAATAATGATGGGTAGGTAGAAAGCAGTTGTGCAAGACATGTAATAAAGCATCATCGGGAAAAAAAATTACTAATTTCTCCTCCCCCACAATGATTCATTATTCTAAACATTTAGTTAAAGAGGCTCAAATAATTTATCTGACTTCTGTTGGGACCGGACCCAAGGCTCGATAATTGATTGGTTAAAAATATTGGATTTCCTACATAAAACCCATATTCATCAACATTTAATGTTCATCCATAATCATGATCCCCTTTCCTAAGTAAAAACCCATTTTTACTTAGTAAAAAAAAATCGTAAATAATTAATTTCATTTCCTTTCAAAATCACTCTGAAACCCATAAAATGCATTTTACCCTAAGTTTAAGTGTGAAAAACACAAAAGGGACAAAATATGCTTATTTTTCTATCTTTACACTTTACTTAGTGTTAAAATTATGTATTTTTCATTCATTTCCTATATTACCCCTTTATTTCATATTAATTTTTAACTTTATTTATTAATTCACTAAACTATACCCTTCTCGTATATTAAATAAATCCTTTATAAAGTAAATAACCCCAAAAACCACTATTTTAACGTTTAAACCAATGTTAAAATATCCCACGTGAAGAAATAAATACCCGCCTTTTATTCCCATTGGTTTAAATGTATCATTAAAACTAATCCCTGCCTCCATATGGTATTTAAACAATTTTCAAAGGTTTATTATACCATATAATATTAAAACCCGCGATAATGTATTGGTTGAAACATTTGTGAAATGTTTTAATTAACGCATATATGACATTACCCACCCCCACCTATCGTATAACCTAAGGTTTAAATTTAATAAATGTTTTATTTATAAAGTTAAAAACCCATCCTGCTGAATATCAAAACCCCGGACCTGCGGCAATCCCGATGCAGCTTCTAGATCAAATCTTGACCGTTCGCATGAGCTTTTCCTGATCCAACAATGGAAAGCCTATATTGCAAATAAAGTTGTGCGATATCAACCATTTCATTTCTATGCAAAATGGGTTGTTTCGCCTGTTTCTCTCTCCTCTACATGGCATATTCTCATTGGATTGCATCTAATTCAACTGAAACTGCTTACCACCTTAGATGAATGTGATAACCGCTTGTGGTTTTTCGCCTTTGAAGCCCGAAAACCGCCCATCGCCTGACATGAAAGCCATTAAATGCATAGCTATTTAAACCTAAAATTTTATATAAACCTCATATTGCGCCCATTTAACCCTTTTTCCTGCATTGTTTGTATGCGTTTATCCATTCCAACTGAAGAAAGAAGACTTGTACACTGATTTTATGCCCAGAGAAACAGAAAAAGACATTGCAGCTACAATTAAACCTGCTTAAAGCTTCCAATTTACTTCCAAAGACTTCAACATCCCTCAAAAAACCTCTGTTGTCCCAAAGAAACCCTCCCTGCAGCCAAGGGTTCATTAACAATTGTTTTTTTTTGTAGGTTATTGGCAAACGAATTATTTGGATAAACAACTTAATACTAGTTAACGACCTGTTTACTCAAAGAATTCACGAGGAAATGAGTTCGAATTTTTTTCCTAAAAACAAGAATATTTCATACGGTAGCAGAGCAGAATGAATAAATTTACACAAGTGGTCAGAACAGAGGATGAAAACATTTCCATCAGTAATTCTCCAAGACATATTTTACTCACTCTCACTGTAAAAGGTAAAAGTGAAAAGGTAACAGAGCAGTCAAGGTAAAATAGTAAAAGTAAACATGGAGGCAGTAATGGTTAAATAGATATGAAAATACTTTCACCAACAATGAAATTTATCCAAAGTAAAAGAAAAATAGTTAAAAGAACAAAAAGGTTAAAAGATGAAAACAGAGCAAGAAGGGACATTTTTCAGAAATTTCCTGTTTAAGTCATTGTTTTGCAGAAACTATTGTGACCAATCCGTGATGAATTTTGCAAAAAGGAAGGAGGTTTTGGTTCCTAAGACACCCATATACAAAAACCTATCTCACTTTATGCACAGTTATTATAAAATGAGAGATAAATGCACATCGTCACAGCCTAAGTTTCAGACTGTGCAAAGCTTTGTTTTAAACATCCTTTTGTAAAGCCTATTCTGACCATATGGAGCCAAATTTTAGGGAAATGAGAGAGGTTTATCTCAAAAACATATGTATCTACAATAACCTCTTTCAATTCTTACATATATATCTCATATGGAGATATACAAAGGTATCATTGGACCCTAATTTTGCAGAATTTCTATAGCAGAATGCACCAAGAAAGGAAACAATTAGTGACTTGGATGACTCATCATCAACTAAGAGTTGATATCAAATTCAAATTCTATGCTTTGTCACCATAAATCCATAAGTATAGTTCCAAATATATTCAATAGTTTTGAGTGTACTTTTATTAAGTTCTACTTATGTAAAATAGTTTGAGATATTTGTAAACCAATCTTGATATTTTTTCAAGATATTCTAGTTTAGAATTTGTATAAATAATTCACTCTTTGAAGTATTATTGTGGAATAAATTGCTGAAGATTTCTATAGTCATTTTTGTTGGACTTGAAGGCTTTTTTGTTTCAAATTTTGAGTAACAGACTAGATCGAATCAATTAGCATCATATTTCAGGATTCATGTGATGAGCTATTGAAGTAAATTATTTTCTACTTGTCATTGTTTATCTTCTTTGTTTCATGCATCCATTATGTGTTCAAAATTTGAATGAATAAACAGGAGTATTACTTCAGGATTTGTTTAAAGCACCCTGTCTTTACTGTTTATCATTTCTATGTTTTCTGTTGATTTCCAGAGTAGGGAACCCTTAATTGATCCCTCTTTCGTTTGACCTCTGCCTACTACTCTTTTCCAGATCAAAGAACCCTTCATTGCTATTTATCCCGATCATATCACCTCACCAAAAAACCTTCCAAGATCTTCAAAGGGTTATCTATCTTGCCCTGAAAACATTTGACTTCTTGACCTTGATCCTAGTTCTGTCTGCTTGATTTTTTGACTCCTTAGCCCAATGGACAAACATATTTCCCATTATCCATCTCATTAAGTGATTTTTCCCACCAAACCAAACAAAACAAAACCAATTTTCACAATCATAACTAGCCTAATATATTATAATCAAAACAAAGTTAAAATTTATAGAGAGAGCCCTCGCTGAACCCTAGGAAGGCTAGATCCTAGAGTTTAAAAGTTGGTCTATTGTTACCTCGAACTATTTCTTTCTTTAACATTGAGAAATTATTGAGTGATAACAGTAAGTTCGACAACCTATGGAAAGGACCCTACAATATTTTAGCATTTAGAGAGAATAATGCTTACTTATTAGAAGATCTTGATGGGAAAACACTTCTAGGACAAACGGTGAATGGTAGACTCCTGAAACACTATCTTACCTGATATTGCAAAAAATATTTCATTTCAACTTTAAATAAGATTTTATTTGCTGCCAAAGAGTGAAGGAGCTATCAAAAAAGTAGTAAGCCCGAGGAGAAGGCCATAAGGCTTCTCTGATCAGCTGTTGTTTTCTTTTTAAAGTTGAAAAGTCAAGTCAGTTTTTGTTTTTCTCAGTTTAGCTAGGCAGTCATTTGAGTGTCATGTTTTTGTATGTTACTAAATTTCATAATGAATAAGGCTACTTGGTCCACGGTGTTCTTGACACCTCCTAAAGAAGTTGTCATCCCCATTCGAGCCCATGTTAGTGTTTAATAGTCACAGTGATCAAATTTACTATTTACACTGTAGCTAGAGTATTATGGTAAATTTTTTATATTTTCAAATAAAATTTTACATCTCTCTTGGTTGTCAAATAGTCGTAAGTCATTTTCTAGGTGTAATGCTACTCTCATGTCATGGTCATCAAGGTCAATTTGAAATCAGTTTCATGAGTCATTGAGTCACCATAGGTAATTTTTCTTCATTAAGTGTGAAAAGAATATGGTGTCATAAGGTTGACTATGAAAGTGTCATAAGTGTCTTGGTTGGTCTAGTCAGTAATCATATCCATTAATTTGGGTGTGTGGTCATCAATTTCCATTTGAAGTCATCATCATTCAAAACTAGCAAAGTGCCATGAGAGTTAGCACTTACGGAATAAAGTACATCAAAAGGATAAAAAATACATCTATGTCACATTGGAGATGTAACCTTCCTATTGAAGAAATAATATTGCATTACAAATCACATCATAAAGTCATTTGGTCATAAGTACATGATGTCACTCCACTATCAAGCCAAAATCGAGTTATCAAGTTATAAAGGAACACAAAATCATTTAAAAACTTCATTATATCCTTCCAAGAGCTCAAGAGTTCCTCTTTACCTCTTTGAAGATTTTCCATAGCCATTAGAACTGCAAATTTCACCATCACTGCCATATTTAATCAATTTGTTGTGTTTCTGGAGGGTGTTGCTATGCTTTTAATTTTGAGGCCAAAGGGAGAAAGAAAGGTTTAGGTTATCATCTCAGTGCTTCAAAGGCTCTTTTAATAAGTAAGTCTAACCTTGCAAACCCTCTATGTAGTCTTTTTCTTCGGAAAATTGATCAAACTCAATCCCTAGGGTTTTGCTGCACTTTTTTGCTGTGTTTTCCTTTTCTATGCTCTATATCTTTAGTTGAGATGGATTATCTTTATTTTTGAGTCTACATATCCTTTATTACCATCATCAAACATTATCCACCAATCCCCACACTCAGATTCCCTCATATTTTCCATTTCCCTTATCAAACCCAGCTTGTTGCTGCGCTTCTGGCATAAGTCTATATCCTCCCCTTTTATCCCCTTATTTCTCACTCATTTTGGGAAATTCCACTTTCATTGTGTTCCTAACACCTATCCCTACCACCCATAATGTTTTCATAATTTTTCCTACCCCCCATCCCCTCCATTCCCTTCCCTCAAGTTTTTGTGCTTTCGCTAAGGACATTTGTTGCGTTTCTGAGAAAGTTGTTGCGCTTATGTGTTTGGAGATTTTTCACTGCACGTGGAGGTCAACAGTCAAAATTGGTTGATGTAAATAGTTGACTCATGAGTTTATCTAATGTTGATAGTTTTATTAATGATTATCATTGTAAATAATTTTGTGATCAATTCTTTGAGAGATAACCTCAATCAATTAGCTAAAAAAGGGGAAATTTGTTTCTAACTTCCCTAGGATTTGGAAATGAGTAATTAGGTTCATGAATCAGTTGCTATGGATCAGGATTCGAACCCTTAGAGATGGAATATTGTTTGTATTCTATATTTACTCATAAGCAAGTCTAAGAAAAGGTTGGATACTTGAAGCTCATACTCTTAGAACTTGTGTATTTGATTTTGGCATAAATAAGATACGAAGTTGCAGCTATTTTGATGGGATTCATGTGTTGTGGTCAGTGACATTGTTTTCTTCAGTTTTTCTTAAGCATATACTTTTTATATGTTTCTAGCAGCCATATACACTTCTTCTCATGATTATCTCTTAAATTTTAAATAGATTTCATCACCTGTAATTCTCTGTTTTGTTTGACATTATCATCTAAGTGTTTCTCTTCCAAACAAGTGAATTCATGCATGTATACTCACTTAGTTTCTTTATTTTATTTCCTCATCACTATACTACAATGACAGATCTATTTGTGTCTTTGATTGCATTTATCTTGCCTCATTCTATGACTACAACTGATATTTTGAAATAATTGGCCTAGTTCCTAAAACCTAGTGCTCTCTATCTAGCAAAACTTAAATAAAAATCCTGCTCTGCAAAATGCCTAGCCTAATAATCTAATATTCTCTAGTCACTTCCATTAGTTGTGAGGTTGATTTTGAGATAGCCCTCTCTAATTTGGTAGGGCTAGAGACCAAGTCAAAAGTTGGTATGTGGTTACCTCAGTAGTTTACCTTCTCAGCCTTGGGAAACTAAGGAGTGTTAATATATGGTATAAGAGTTCTATAGTTGAAAAAATCCATTTTGGTCTTGAGGCAAACTTGTAGCTCTTAAGATATGAGCACAATTGAAGTTTTTTTTAATACAATCTAAGTAGTGCAACACGTTAGAAATTTTCATCTTTTATTATAAGTTCATGAATTTAATTTAAGGCATATTCCCACGGGACATCATCCTATAATTAAAAAATTTCCCTCATGTCAGTTAGATGTTCATCACCTGAATGAAATGGTTTATGTCTACTACAAACTCAGGTTACAGGTGAGGCAGATAAAAAAAGTACCTACTAAGGATTCCATTTTGTTAAGTGCACTTGACACCATGAATTCATGGAGGGTGGAGATCAAAAGTCCTATCACGGAGGATGCACCTTAGCGGTTGGAGAAAAATGTGGAGGAGTTGGAGGAGGAGGAGGATGCTCCACTTCTAGGAGAGACAAATTTGGAGCATGGAGGAAGACATATATTGAAAGTGTGCCATAGCTAATGCCACCAACTTCACAAAGACTGGAAACTAGGGGAAGAGGTAGAAGACATCCCACTTCATCTTTTGTCTTTTCCCAATAGTTTCACCTTCCACCTTAGGCCCAATCTCAACACATCCACCTATTACTTCTATACAAAGAATGACACCAATGACCTTTGCATGTAAGAAGGGCAGAGGGAATTGTTGATATGTTAATGCTACATAATTAGCCTTGTATTATATAGATGACTCATGATGATCATCCCATGAGATATATTTATTTTATATTTTATTTTTATTTATTTTATCATATTAGGACTTTTGACTCGTGATAGATATCATATTTCAGTATTGATGTTTTATGTACCACTTGACATCTTATATATTGTGTACAGTAGTCTTATCTTCATATTCATGCAACAACGTCATTGTTTGATGTTGATGTTAGTTGAGAAGTTTAAAAATTTGAAAAATAATGATTATTTATTTATTTATTATTTTTTTAAAGTTTCACAATAATTTCTAATAATTTATTTAGTATTATTGATAATTTAAATATTGGACCTCCGATGACAAATTGTCGATAATGATAAATGTAACATTGGATAGATGTACAACTTTTCTACGACCTTGTAACCTAAAATGTTTGGAAATGATATTTCCTGATAATAAAATTCATTGCATTATGACCGTGTTTTTTTATTTTATTTGTTAATTCTTAATGAAAATGATTGAAGTATATTGTACAACCCTTAAACTAGGCTTAACTTGGATTCATGTTTGTTATAAGCCATGCCATAACAACATCATCATCTCATAATGGATTACCATTCATTTTCAATTTTCTTCATATGGAGACCATTCATAACGCTAATGAAGAATTAGGGTTTACATTATTATAGGTTTGCACATTACGTCAAGGGTGTGCATTTTTATAATGTAGGTGCATTTTATAAAGTCGATGTGCCTTTCTATAACACAGGTGTGCCATTTTATAAAGTGGGTGTGCATTTATCATTTATAAAAGTATGCATATTCTTCCTTAACATGTAGAAAATTCATTCCATGCATTCAACATGCATTTTCACCCGAGGGTGTGCATTTTCATCAATGCCTTGTTTTCATGAAATTACATAAGAGCATGATGTGCATAATGCATGTAAATATATGAATTTTAACTAACATTATGATTTTAGGAAGTTATCATGCAACTCCTAACACAAGACCTCATTGTTCACTCTAGGACTTGCATTTTACAAGGTACTTTGTTTTCTTGTTAAAAATAAAATTTCCATTTTGAATGTACATTTTCATTTTAAAGAGTACATATCTCATATTAAGGAATGCATTACTCAATAACTTATCATATCTATCATCTCATCATATAAAATTCACCATTAGGAGTGCATTTCCCTTAAGTTAATGTGCATTTTAACAAGGAAAATTTAAACCATTTTCCCTCTTAGTCATACAACACAATTTTGTCTTACATAATTTAAATTTTTTTAAGCCTATCATTTAGTTAATATATGATTATTCATTTTAAATGTTAACTTATATTAAATAAATCCCAATAAGAGATTGGTATTCATTAATGATAGGACAACGAATAATTAAAATTTTCTAATAACAAACTATCTATAAAAGTAAAAAAACACTGACAATAAACCCATAAACATTTCTCATTCTGTGTAGATTCTAAATAAAAAGATTATATCATTTAAATCTAACATCATTGCCTCTCATATTTACTTTTCTTCTTTGTCACGAAAGAAGATAAAAAATTGCTAATAGATTAAAAAACCATTCTATTCTCAAATCCCTATAACATAACATGTCCCTTTGATATATTTCACATCTCTATTATTTGAGTTCAAATATACAATCCCTTTTTTAAGTTTGACATATGTCACATTTAAGTTAACATTTCCATGTAAAAATTTAAAATATATTCTATATGTATGTCTTGTACATTTTGATTATTCCCTTTGTACCATGTGATATTTACTTCACTTTAACTATGCTTGTTATTATATTTAATTCACTCCAATCATGTTTGTTATGGTAACAGAAATGTTTTGGACAAATGGTGCTGCTGGCAGGCCCTGGTGTGCTGATATCAACTTTTTCCCTTGGTATTGCTATACACGTAAGGGGATAGTCAAATATATGGTTGTGACGTTGTTGTGTAATGTGATATTTTTAAATTAAAAATAATTATTATATGTTAATTATATTCGATAATTATTTTTAATGCAGTAATTTATACTTCATAATTATTTTTAATGCAGTTCTTTTTTCCATATGGTTGGGATTGGAAGACATCATTCTTGCTGGGAGGTCTGCTTAGTTCCACAGATCCTGTATCAGTTATAGCTTTATTAAAGGAACTTGGTGCTAGCAAAAAACTGAATACTATTATTGAAGGAGAATCTATGATTAATGATGGGTTGGTAATCTTATCTCAATTTAAATACAGAAATCAAACACATTTATTTATGTAATTTTTTTACTTTTTTAAGACTATTTTTATAGTTTCAAATCGATAGTTGTTGGTCAGAAAGATAATTTTTAGTAGTAGTTTAAAAAAACTCATAGAATAATCCAGAAATTCGTGTAAGATTACGAAAAATTCTGGTAAAGATTTTTGAAAATCTGGGTTATAGTGGTTAAACTTCAGTATTTTGGGTATAAAAGTTTTTGATGGTGCTGAATCCATTTCTATCATAAAAAATACAATTCAAACACTCAAACTACCTGATTTTTTGAAAAATAATTACCAGATTTAAGCAAAAAAATTGCCATCCAAACTATTGCTCTGTATAATTGAGTCTAAAGTTTTAAAGTATTTTTCATTTAAATTGAAGCCTTGAGAAACAAAAATATTGAATAACAAAATGTTTTTAATATTTATATTTGCAGGACAGCAATAATTGTCTACAGAATTTTCTTTCACATGGTTCTTGGTGTCCCTTTCAATATGGGGAAAGTGATAATATTCTTGTCTCAAGTCACTCTTGGAGCGTATGTATCCACTATCATTTTCATTTTAAGCTTATAATTCTCTTTTTTACACCATTCTTATGCTATGGGGAAATGTCTTTTTTGGCGTATATCTGATACAGGGTAGCTATTGGTCTTTCTTTTGGGCTTGTATCATTTTTGTGGCTTGGCCTTATTTTCAATGATGCATTGATGGAAATCACTTTGACCTTGTCTGCCACCTATTTAGCTTATTTCAGTGTATGTTCTCCTTCCACAACTTTGCATTACAAGATTTATATTTTTAAATGTCCATTTATATTTGAATTTTGGTTTAAATCATAGTTTTCAAATTTGAGTTGAATTAGAATTTAAGTGTTTAAAATTTAATATGAAAAAAAATGATAACATAAGTTTTACAAATATTGAAATATATTATTTTTTCAATTTAAAAAAAAAAGAAAAATTATAATACTGAAAATCTCAAAAACCTTTTAAACATTGTTTTCAATTATAAATGTTTGCAAAGTGTGGTAAAACAAAGTTTATATTTTTACATTACATTCACATCTTGCGAGACACTATAGGTCACTGATTATATGATGCTCAATATAAACTTAACTTCCATACAAATTTTATATTACAATGAACCATAAATATTCAACATTACTAAGCACGTCCATATTTGGAATGAATTAATATATCAGGTGTGTGCAAACATTCTCTCAAAATACACATTTGTATCCTCAATTACTAATTACTCATTGACCAAACCAAACCAAATTCTACTTTATAATAATAAGAAACAACATTTGTTATTATCAATTACTAGTTATCCATTGACCTAACCAAACCAAATTCTACTTATAACATCTATTATTTTGTATAACACAAAATGTTAAACATTACAATTTAATATTTACTCAAATTTCGAATCAAGGAAGTCCACCCTGAAAAAAAGGTTATGAAATTTGTCCCCACACGAGAGTAATTTTGTTTAAATGTCATTAGCATGTCGCACATGTATGCAGTTATAAATTTATAACTTGCATACCACACATGTGTTCATACTTGATTTTATAAGCCTCATTCTCTAGATAACCTACTCTATGTATTTTGTTATACATCATAAGCCATAAATTATTACAGGTTTTATTAATGACCTTGCTAAGAAATTTACTTTACAAAATCTCATTGTATAATAAATCAACCAACTTTAATATTGTAGAAATGGAAAAAAAATAGCAATTGCCAATGGATTCGAACTGAAAACAATAAACACAAATTTCTTCTACTCAATCTGTAGAGGGAAAAATATACAATAGAAGCACATGCATTAACATGCAACCATTAAAACACAAGGAACACTATGATTTTACTAGAGAACCCAACTGGGAAAAAAAACTCCTCCTTTTAGCATTAATTCAGATGAGAATATGGATCTATTACAATGTCAGCTTCACTCATGAAGCACAAGCTACATTACAATACTGATCTCCTACTCTTGGACCTTCTCTAACCAATACTTAGCCAACATAGGCTTCAACCTTCCTCCTATTTCCTTGCGTAATACTTGAGGAAATTAACTAATAAAAGATAGGGAAATTCCATTTTTCCTTGTACAAATCCTATAGGAATTGATCACCTGTTCCAATGAAAAACTTGTACACTCAATTATTGTACAACATTAAACAACATCATTCCTTTTACTTCCACTCAACTAGGAAATTCGAATTGCATCGAGGACTAGGGCTATTTTTTGTAAATTGACTAGTTAAATGAGAGATCAGTGAGTTAACGATTGTTACAAATACTCAACTGAACTCGTACTCACTCCATTCATGACTAGAGTTAAGACAACTGAGTTTAAATAACAATAACTCCACTAGATTGCTAGATTTTAGCAATCAAACCATGCACTACTCTACTTCTAGCCTATAAACTCGAATTTACTGATTTAACTAAGTGACAATGCCATGTAACTCCTGTTAACTACAACTCAAGTCATCTGGCTAATGTCGAAATCTAAATTTCTCCATTTGACTAAGGCATAAGTCAAGTGAAGCTTTTTTTTGCTACAATTTCAACACTCCCTCTTAACAAGAAAAGGGTTTTGCACAACCCCAATCCTGCTCTTGTAGGAATGTATTGTAACACAACTCCCTCTCATTGTTGTTGTTGCTAATACAACATCTACAACTGAGAAGCATCCAAAATATTGAATCTACTATGTTTCTGAGCTGCAACTATCTCCTAAGACTCTCACTGCCACTAACCTACAACTGTCGCTCAAGACATGACTACATCAATTGACATTGATCCTTCTGCTAAGAAATACTATGGACCCCTGCAACAAGGGGAATAAATCAAACCACACAAATCATTTTTAATAACTTGCAAAGAGGACAACACACACAAATATGCATGATTTGAAAACAATCCCAATGATGTTTGTTGAGAACACAACCAACACACACATGATTTGTGCAAGAAATGAGAAGAAGACAAATTGCCATATTTAAGTACATAGTTGTTGAAATGAGTCATAGTTTATATGAACACACTGTTCATGCCAACATTTTCTCAAGTTATTTTTGTGAGCAATTGAAACTAGCGGAAAATGATGAACGAAAGATGTTAACATTGCATAATCTAGTAATGTCATCAACTATTCCAATGGCAAGTACATGCTTAATATGTTTTAAATCCTTGATTACAACTTGGTGAGGTGAAAACTATAATTTTTTACCTTTACTTGAATGAATGATATCACATACTTGGAACACATAATACATCATCAAAATGACCATTATCTATCTGAGTTGTTCTAGACCCTCCAACATTAAGAGATCTATCATCACCAAAAAATATTCTTTTCATCATACAATTGTTAAGACTAGAAAATTGGCATTATACTTAGCTAGATGATAATATGAACCATAGCCAATAAACCATTCATTAGAATAAGAATTAGATGTTTCATAGAAGGAGAAACTGGAAGTAGAAAGTGCATGTTTAAGAGAAGAAGTGTTAGAATAATACGACTCAAGATTGATGTTGTGATTTTTCATTGTGGCTTCTGAGGCATCCATATTTTTAAAACATTTATACACCAAATTATTGTCTTTCCTAAAAAAAATCCAATTTCTATTAGCCTTATTACTCTTTTATTTTGGTATTTTGTTACCATTAGAAGTAAAATTTGGCTGAGAAGGTTTTAGACCCTTGTGTTGCTTGTTGTTGCAAGGATATTACAACTTGGGATACTTGGTTTTATCTTTTCCTTGGGATACTAAGGTATTATTATATGAACCTACAATGTTGATCACTTCAATATGAAATATCTTTTGTAGCTCTCTAATGAGAGAGTCACAAACAAATTCGAGAGTGAGATCTTTATATGTATGCCCTAGAGCTTCTCTAGTAGAATAAAAAAAGTAGATACAAAAATAGAATATGTAGGATTGAGCTTGGAAAGAATAACATATATGTTTTTAGCTTAGATAAATGATATTCAATACAAGGGAAATCATTAAGACTTAAATTTTTTATCTAAATTTCAAGTTGATGGGATTTAATCACATTTGATTCACCAAATATATTTTTCAATTTTACCTAGGCTGCATTTCGGTCGTCATATCCTTGAATATAAAATTGTATATCGGGACAAATGGACATTTTGATTAATCTATGTGCTTCATCAATTTTATTGTTCCATTTTTCTTTCCTATCATCATTAGTGGGGGCTTTTGTTTTTCCAAGTCAATTTGGTACAATGATTTACTTCTTAGTACATCCTCCATGCAGGATTTTCATGAAACGTATTTGGTATTGGTAACAAAAGTTCACTTCAGGTGGCTATATTGAAATATGTAAATAATATGGTTTGAAAAGTTGAAACTAATTGTATAGATGGAAATATCTTAATAAATAGGATATTAAAAGAAAATGGCATTGAAAATGGACTCAAGATGTGAACGTTATGCCGTTTTTTTTATAAAAAGGAATTAATAGTAACAAAGAACCGCATGGAAAATTGAAGTTTACCCACATGTTGATGGATATTTTCAAGAAAAAAACAACAATCTCCCTCATTACATTTTCCTATAATCTCACTTCTACAAATAAGTTACTTTATGAAGTGATTCACTTTTATAAAATAAGTGTGAATACTTTTTACAATGAAGTTGCTTTATAAATGAGAGTTGAATGAAAAAAATAAATAAATAATATTAATGTCACTTTATGTAGAATCACTTTTATAATACAAGTGAGATACAGTTTATAATAAAGAAATGCAATTCATTGGAACTCAAGGCCTCTTATTAAATAATGTAACTTTCAATCAAGTGAACTAGGGAAAAACACATAGCAACACTAATGGAGGAGGATGGAGATGTTGATGTTGGAGCTTCATCTCCGAGTGCATGCTTACCTAAAAATTCATGCTTTCATGTTCTCATCCAAAAGCAAATAGCAATTTGGAGAAAAAAAAATAAAACTTCCAAAACAATGGGGTTAGATCTCATTTATTTTACCTAGAAAATGCAAGTCTTTTATATGTTTATAGTTTGTAAAACTTGCACATATTGCATGAAAAGAGCATAAATAATAAAGAAAACACTTTTACCTATGTTTGTAATTTATTAATGTCACACAGAGTGCATGAAAAAGAACATTCATATATCCACTAGAGTAGCAATCTAGGAATGAAAATAGAAAACCATAATATGAACTTAGTAAAATAAAACAAAACAAAATAAAAGGACATGTTCAAACTGTATGCATCTATATCTAATGAAAACTATTGTATCTCATGAAAATGGACACATTTTTAGATGAAACGAAAGGTGTTATTAATAAAAATTAGTGCTCCATATGTAGTCGAATTATTTACATGGACCGAAAATGCATGAAAATAACATAAATGCAACAACATGGGCTCAATATCTCGATCAACAATGGGATAAACTCTTAAAAGGGGATTTGATACCATGTTTGGGAAATTGGGTATTCTATATAGGATGAACACCAAAAACCACTCACAAGAAAATCAAAGATAATAACGCAAGTAGTTTTACAAGATTAAAACTTTCTAAGAGGGAAACAATCCACAACTATAACCAATGTGGCCACATGAAGAAATTTTATTAATGCAAAATAAAATTTGTGAATAAGATAGTTTCTTACAATCGATCATTAGCAATGCATCTCCATGCTTTTTAAATAGATATTATCGACTAATCAAGTGATAATCAAAAAATCAATAGAAATTATTATAGTGGAGAATATAAGCTATCAGATCACTCTATGTTTAGTACATAATGTGATCACTGGATGACAATGTAACTAATTCATACTAAAGAAACACACTTTTTTTATCTAAAGACAGAAGAGTCAAATTTTAACTTAATCAAATTTGAAGTGTCTAAATATCTTAACATTTTTTTTATCCTACAGCCCTTTATAATCCAGATATCAAACGAGTTAAGAAATTTTTTTTTGAGTAAAGTAGTGGAAACAATGGGGCTCGTATTTCAGTTAAAAATGTTTTCATGCATAATTTAGTTAAATTTTTAGTTCAATAGTAGACCCACTATAGTTTTTTTGGGATTACAAAGCCAATCCAATTGACATAATTTGAATTTGAGGTACATAGACTAAATATTTCATGTCAAAGAAGCATTTTTGCTTATGAAAGTTATTAATTTGATTCCAGTGGGATTGCATGAGCGCTAATTTGGATTAGACCATGACATTATTTTTCACTTTCCTTGATTCTTTTAGAGTGTAAAGAAAGGAGAAATCAACTTGTAAGGTTATTTTTACTAATGGGTCTGAGTTTGGGGAATTTGTATTTGAAACCTTTCGGGGCCATTTTGAAGCATTAAATGATATTTTTGGGGTAAAACATCTTGCACATAATTGTTGGAACCCATTATGTTACACACTCAAATAAATTTCCAACAATGCAAGAATAAGATCAATTGGACTTTGTATGCAAAAGTCTTGTATCACGTAAGTTGATCTACCATGTTTGACTACCACTGTACAAGTGGATGCCACATTATCTCTTATTACACATGCATGTGGGACTAGACACATGAGAACTCTAAAAAAGATTCTATAAAGGTCAAAATTTCAACTCTAATTTAGAGTTAGAGGAGTCAAACTTGACCCCTAGTTGGTTATGAGGCTATCTTAAAACCAACCACTAGGAGAAGGGGTTCCATTTAATTATTTCATTATATATAGTTCCATGGTATATAAGAGCAATTGGGAGTGTGAATGAGAAATAATAACAAAAGAATCTAGTGTTATGTAGTATACTAATATGTCACAAGTTGTTGAACATATGATTATACTAAGAATGGGGGGTCATTAATCAAAATAATATATTTTTTAAAATTTTTAAATTAACTTTCATCAATCATTCATTAGCTTCAAAACATTAAATGCATGTAAAAGCACATCATAGTATACATTTTTTAATGTAGAAACCGTTGTCATAGAGAACCACAAAAATATATCTTTATAAATAGTTGTAGGAACCAATGTACTAGAAACAAAAATATTCTTAACTGGAAACCAACTCAACAAGATATTGTGTAGGCACCAAAACCCTTCGCTAAGCACGAACTTAGGAAGAATTGTATAATCACCAACGTAATATATTCATACACTTCACATACATGCTTTACACTCCATGCATTTTATAGTATCATCATACCCTTAACTTTCATGCTCCAACAACTCTCCTTGCTTCAGACCCTAATTAGATTTAGCCTTCATGCCTTACTGAACCTCATAGTATCATTCCTCATAATATAATCCCAAAATAGTACACTTTACAACATCAAAACCATAAAGAAACATATTTGACATCATCATAGACATTATTCCTTCATAGCCCACCCTTAACACTCCAAGGAAACTCCCTAGACTCATGTTGCACACTTTTAAACCCCATGGATATTCCACAAATACTATTTTACACCTAAGATCTCTTTTGCATGCTTTTACTTTATATTATTTCTTGCATAAACTTCAAATCCACTCATATATCATTTATTTATAGTGTTTCTATGTTTACTTATGGGATCTACTTTTACACCTGACTGAGCCAAACTATAATTTATGGTTGGGATGACTTGACATAATATTTCATATCTCCTCATTCTTATGGAGTTATAGGGAATTCCATATATCATTAGAAATTTATTAGAATAATATTTTAAACCATATACCCTATGCTCCCATTTTAACTATGTCTTTAGAGTAAAATTACCTTCAAAGATAGAGTATCCAAATTTAGTATAAGAAATCCAAAAACAATATTTCCAAAAATCTCCATATAGAATATTTTTTTTTTTGACATTTATAGTCTTATGTTCTCTTTAAAATCAATGACAATAATATTTTTATTAATCTCCCCCTTTTTCATTGACAACAACCCTTAGTCAATTCTACAATAATACTATAGTACTCCCTCTCTCTGCAAGTCTCCTTGCATCTACAATTCTTCCTCTATTCCTAGATTCTCTTCATTTTACATCAATGAAAACCTGTTTCTCCCCTTAGGCTTGTGCTTCCCTTTACTGATGAGATGATAGGTACATCACTCCTAGTTTTTGTTTGAGACATTTAAATGTTTCTTTGGTAAGGAATTTGGTAAATAAATATGCAAAATGTTACTTGGTGGCATTACATTCTAGCTGAGCACTTTTTTCAACTACTTATTCTCTTAGGAAATGGTACTTAATGGGAATATTCTTCATTTTGAGTGCATAACAAGATTCTTTAAAATTTCAGTTCCACTTGTGTTGTTGGATATGATTGAGATTTACTAATCATATTCTATCTTCATATCCATTATATTTTGCTTAATTTAGAGAACTTGTGTGCAACATGTTGTTGTAATATATTTGACTTTTGTTATGGATAGAGAGATTGAAGTTTGCTTCTTGCTTAATTGTGGTACTAGAATATTTTCTAAAAATATCCTCCACTTGTACTTTTCTTGTCATCAATACTTCCTACCAAATCTACATCTCTATATTCTCTTAGAGTGAGGTTCTTACTTCTTAGATACCATAAACCAAAGTCTAATGTGCCCTTTAGATATAAAACATACTTTTTTTTGCTTGCACATGTTTCCTTTGATGAAAACTAAAATCTTACAACCAACCCTATTGCTTACATGATGCCTAGCCTTGATGTTATCACATTTAATATTTTCCAATAATTGAATGTACATTGTTTGACTTGCTTCTAGGGATTAATCATCTTTTCTCAATTTACATCATGTGATCATGTGTGTATTAATAGGTGCACATTCTTCCATTTTGAATTTATTGAACATATCCTTGATGTATTTGGTATGAGAAATGAATATGCCTTTTTTGGATTGAGATATATTAAAACCTAGAAAGAATGAAAATTGTCCAAGTATCGACATCTAAAATTCCTTTTTCTCTTCTTTTTCAAAGTTTTGGCTCATTCTATTAGAATTACTTACAAAAATGCCATGATCAAGATAAACAATAATTATTAACATAGTTTCAAATTTTCCTTGATTTAAATATTGTTGTTTGTATCACCTGTTTTGAAACCTTGCTGTTGTAAGTATTTTTCAAGTCTTGAATACCAAGCTCTAGGAGCTTACTAGTCCATAGATTTCTTTCATCAATATGGAAAATTTGAAGGATGGAAATTTATCTAAAAGTTTTAGAAACCTTAGTTAATATTACTAGCCCCTAATATGCAACCTATAAAATGCTTCGTGATAATTCTAGCAACAATATTCAAATTTATGATGATTTTATATAGTCTCTGTAAAAATTTGATGATTTTTAAGGTAAATTTATTTTATTGAGTGAATCATTTTTACAAAATGGAAATTAATGCTTTTTTTAATAGAAAAAACATGGAAAATTATCTCACCTACAAATATTAGACCCTGAAATTTTCCTTGTTCTTTAAAGTGCATATATGATCTTAGTTTCATGAAAATTATCATACTTTTGGCTATTTCATTTTTATTTATTCTTCTATATTTCCATTTAAAAAGTATGAATTTGTATCCATTTGATATACTTTGAATTTCTTGAAACACAGAAATGCAAAAATAATTCTAATTTCTTTTAAGCTTGCAACTAAAGAAAAGGTTTCTTTGAAATCAATACCCTCAACTTGAGGATACCCTTTACATATCAATGGTTCTTGGTTTCTTACTAGTACATCTTCATTCAACTTGTTTCTAAAGACCTATTTGATGCCAATCCCATTCTTTTCTTTTGATATAGCCACAAATTCCCATGTATCATTCTTCTCAATTTTATTCAATTCTTCTTCCATATCATTAACCCAATTCTTATCTTCACTAGATAGTGTAAAGTTCTTGGGATCTATTCTAGATAGTAAAGAAAAGTTTGATGTTTTGTTGCATTTACCAATATTATTCTAGTATAAACTCTTGTATCTATATCACCAAAAATATAATTTCCCTCGATGATACTTTTGGAGATATCTAGATGGTGTATTTGATTATTTGTGTTCTATTTATTCTTCCTTATCTTCTTCATTTTCTCATTCTCTTTATATTGTCTCCTTTGGATCTTCATTTGTTTGCAAATTTTATTTTTGATTTATTTCTTCATCTACTCTTACATCATCATGTCTACAACCTTGTTAAATATTTTGTTTTAGAATTTGTATATCTTGCTTCCAAATACATAGCCAAGAAAGATACCTTCATTTGTTCTGGAATCAAACTTTATTAAATTATCTTTATGTATCATTTGTTCCCAAATATTTTGAAGTATTTGAGTGTATTTGGTATCACTTTAGTTGAAGTATTTGAGTGTTGTTCAGTATAATTTGTGCTTTCTTCAAAATTTAGATTATTATGATGCTAACTACTTCTCTCCAAAATGTTGTTGGAATTATGATTGTACTAAGGGGGGGTGAATCATTATAATGGCAAATTTTGACCAACAATATATTTCAATGCATATACAATGTCAATCACATCAACAACATAAGAATACATAAAATATGTATGATACTTCTTTTATTATAAATGATATTGTAAGTGTTAGGGTCATATAATTTATAGGATCAAATGACAATTATCTATTGATTTTATCCCATGATATGTTGTAAATAATTATTACATTCTGTAAATTATTTTTAAAAGTTCAAAGAACGAAGAAAAAAATATGATATAAAAGAAAAAGAGAAAGAAAAGGGGAAAAAATTAAATGGGGGATATATATATATGTGTGTGTGTGTGTGTGTGGAAAAAACAAAAGAATAAAAAAAATTAGAAAAAAAAAATTTAACCCCTATAGCGAGCCAATCAAAATGTCGATGTAAATATGAAAATGTCAATTTAATAAATTATTATCGAATTTGGTTATAATGTTTAAATTTTGGTTATAATGAAATAATACGACAAATTTTATTATCATCTGCTATTAAAAGGCACGCTGAAAAAAACAGTAATAATTGTCTCCGCCAAGATCTACGATGGAGGGGTAATTTCAGCACCCCCCCCCCCCTCACACTCCCAACAGTTAACACGAGGGGAGGTAGGAGGTTTTTGCAGACACCACTTGCGAAAACATGGCAGTTCCTGGATATTTTCGGGGGTTCCCCTCCTTAAACCACTTACTACCTACAAACCCCACCCCCCACCCCCAAAATATTGTCTCTCCACTCCCACCAACTAATCGTTACCTCCGGCACTCTAAAACCACCACCTATCCTATCACGTCACCCCCTCCATGTCAAATAGATGTTCAACATTCAAATAATTACCGATAATTCCATATTGAAAATTATTTCATTAAATTTCTCTTCGTTTATCTGCTTTCTCAATAAATTTCTCCCATACTTCATGAACGTTAAAATTATCGTTATCCAACCAATTGAACTGCTATATGAGCCCCTGGAAGCCTCCATTCCACTCCTTTCACCATGCCATTGATTCTGCAGGTTTAAAATCAAGCTGCCACCAATTGGTCAACATTCTACAACACTTTTCCTCCACGAAGTCGATCGAATTTCACCCGGGTACCCTCGTTCTTGATATTGTTCTTTCGTCTTTCTATTTTTTTTCATTCCCAAGATGTCAAAACGTAAAGAAAAGGGGAAATTTACAGAGCCAAATCCCATGAATCCCCCTGTCCCATATTTTGATAAATCCCCTCTGATTGAAACCCAGTATAAAATCGTCAAGACCCAGTGTGAATTCAAAATTTACAAACTTCATAAATGTGCAAATAAAAAATTCCTTGATAAAAGTGATGATCTTAGCATTTGGGGGCCCTTTATCCCTTAGTTTATTCCACCCCCAAACTCAATTCTGCCCAAAATTATTCATTTGGTTCCCTCTCTGATACATGCCAAGCCAAAAAGTTGTTATTTCCCACAATAATGAAGTCATTTTCTTAATTTCCCCCGAAAGTATCTACGAGACCTTGCAACTTGAATACCAGGACTCCCATCATCTTTTCTTAGCCAATGTCTTGATGGATTTATATAACAAGATGATTTTCCTTCTGAGAGAACAATTTTATGAATATTTCCTTCCCGAAAATGTTGAATTACCTCGTACCAATCCCCGATACCCAGTCTTGATTTTCCTAGATATGTCCAAATAGGTAATTTCTATGGTAACCTGACTACTTGGGTATCATAATGATCAATGGGTAGATGAAATAGTTATGGGATTTTTGTCAATTTTTGCAGTTGGAAAACAACCATCCATTCTTTTAATTTTCAGTCAATTCTTGTCCAATTCAATTCATGATCAATTTTTAAATCTCAGAGCAGAAGGTGTTTTTAAATATTATTCAGTTTTGGTTTACCTTATGTTATTTCATCAGTTAGACAGGTTCATATTTCCTTTACAAAAGACATATAATGAGGGAAATCCTTTATCAGTGATTAACTGGACTTCTCTGGTTAGAAATAACTCAGAGTAGTATACCTACACTAGTTTTGTTCATAAATTTCTACATACCTCATTATGTTTTCTTAACAGTGATCTGATCCCGAGGATTTCACCAGAGATAAGAATGCATTTATACTTGTTAGGGCAATCAAAAGTGGGAGGCTATTATTTATACCATAATTACACTGAAATTATAATGTATGGATCAGAGTTACCTCCTTACAGGTTACCAATGTTTGTACCAGTTAGAATATTTGCATTAGAATACACTAGAAAAATGTTGAACATGGATGAGATGCACTTTGTGTCCTACAAAAGGGAAGCACAATTCAGGTTGAAGGCTCATATAGGTCCTTATATTATCAACACCAGAGTTGTAGCAAAGGAGGTGGAAGCTATTTTAAGTCAAATGAAATTCAAGCCAAGCTTCTCTTGGTCTTCTAATCTCCTAGGCATAATTTCAAAACTCAGATTGGAACTGAACAATACTTCCTATGCACATACCCCAAGGCCTGAAATTGAGCAATATGCTAACCAAGAGGAATGACATATGGGAATTTATAAGAAGATTAGGAACAACTAGTTTGTTAGTCATCCATGCTGACACCTATTCCTGTTGGCTCGAGCGGTCCAGACCTAGGTTTAAAGTGTACTCGCGCAACCAACAAAACCATCCAACTACTGGCCCTTCTGGCAGTTATCCACTTGCACAGATCAAAGTCTCACCTGAAGTAGTATGGGGGGGGTGCTGGAACCAGGTTTTTGCACCCAGAGGAGAATTATGATGTGGATATAACCCTCCCTGATCTGATATAATTACTACTACACCGCATTATTTCTTTTTTAACCCAATTCAGATCTAAACTTAACAAAATCCCTTATCACTGATATAGTTATTACGCAAACACAAAGATCTACTATTATGTGACTAACCCATACAAATTTTCATAAAATAACAACAATTACACAACATATCTATTAAGAAAATCACTACTATCTAACACATTAGCACATAAGAACATAAATCATGTGAGTAAACCAAATAATTTGCCAAAAATTCTATTTATTAGTCAGATATTCAATGAATACAACTTCTTTCTCTTGTGCACACAACTGTAGAGTCCTCACACATAACCCATGACTTAGGTCTTCGCTCACACAACCGCAGGAGTGTGTATCTTACTCAAAATGATCACGACTTACTTGCCCAAATCACATCCACATTACATAATCATTAGATAGATAGGATATATCTTGACTTGAATCATACATGCCTATTTATATGACTTAAACGTGCAAAAAACGTGGTCCCAAAATTTGGTTTGAGCCCCATGTTTTACCCCTTTACCCATTACAAAATGAAGGAGCTTTAACCTGCCCCAAAGCCCCTTGACCTTCTGCACATAATGCGTTTCTACCAAAGTTAACAAATATTACTAAGGCTCGACCTAGGGGACCCTAGCCCAACAATTCCCAAGGAGAAGGGGCTCAAAAGGGAGTTAGAGGACATGTCCCCTACTGATTTTGAAACTCAAGGTGCAAAATTTATTGTTTTTAAAAGAAGAAATAAGGACCCAAATAATACCCAAAAATAAAATCCTCAATTTAATCCTTAGGTGATTACTATCCAAGACAAGTCTCTAGAAGAAATGGATACACAACATCCAACCACAGTAGTTTTGTCAAGAACTCTTGTTCATCTTTTTCCTCAAATAGAAGAAACAATTCATTCACCTACTTTAAAAACAACAGTTCACTCTCCAGTATCTTCTAGTTCTCAAATTTCAACTCAACAAAGTATATTTTCAAGGTACGGGGAGATAAATTTGAAAAATGAAGCTTTAAAGGCTTCACCTTATTTAGATCTTTGGAAGCAAACAACTAAAACACATCACAAATTTCTCTCTGCATTCGAATTAGAGAAAGGGCGGTTCCATGTGGCCTTCATGGAAGCTTTAGTGCCAACCCCCAAGAATGTTGAAGACTACAAGGCTTCTATTTTCTCAATGGACACTAAGAAGATCCATGCAATCAATCAAATTGATTTGCATAAAAAAACACGAGAGCCCATTTTTTCTACAATTACTAACTCAATCATGAATACCTCAAAGTTACAATCATATTTGAATAATATGCATTCTCAATTAAAGATTGAGAAGATTTCCTCATTTTCTAACTACAACATAATCAAATCTCTAGAATATTTGATAATAAAACTAGGACATGATCTTGCTGATATCAAGGCATCAAAACAACTCATAAAGAGAAAATAGGAAGATATTCAAGCATTAAGAAAGAAACTGAAGCTACCATCCATATAAAATACTCAAGCTAAAGAAGCTGGTAACATAGAAATGGAAAAGGAAAATTTATTTACAATAGTTGTTGAGTTGAATGCACAAATACAAAATATGGAGCAGGGCATGGAAACACTATTAAAAGAAAAAGAAAAGTGGAAAGTAGAAAGTACATCTACATCAGGCACAGTTATAACAACAAAGGATTCAACAAAGGAAACATCTTTAGATTCTACAGAAGAGCTTTGCTAAACCTTTGGAAGAATTATCATAAGTTACGACAAAGAAATTAAAGTTGCTAGTAGCATTGGCCCGAATGGAGGAAAACAAACTTAAAATATATAATAATCATCTTGTAGAAATTAAAAATAATTATAATATTATTCATCAAATACAATAGTATGAAGACAAGTCTTTCATTACCCAAATGCTAATAGAGGCCAAAAGAAGCATTTGGCCAAACATCAATGCAAATGTGACAGGCTTGTGGCCATCAATTCAGATCACCTTTGAACGGGAGGAATTAGTGAACATAGTTAAAGAAGAAATTGAAAATACTAAAATAGACCTTGAACATAGGCCGAAAGAGGCACACAAAATGATAAAACTGCTAAATTATAAAACCGGAGATGAACTGGAATATTTGAGCATTGAGGAAAGAACAAAAATAGTGATGTAGATCAAAAGAGTCTTAACTAAAAAGAATTTGATGGTACAATTAGAGAATAAGTGTAAATAAATTGAGTTATAGGTGAGAAGATTCAACATAAAATTTGATCTGTTATAGGAAAAAGGGTTGCTAACTTTGAAGAAATGTAATGGTAAATTGATTCCATTAGAGAATTACCAGGAATGGTTGCGTGACATAGTTGTTGATGCCTCAAAATTCACAAAGGAAAAGAGAGCTACTAGTGGAGAAGCATTTTTAGAAGGTATGAAATTTGATCTCAATATTCAACATGACATCCATCACCTTTTTGTGAATAAGCAACGTTTGACACCTACACTAAGGTAGATGAAAGGTTTAGAAACATGGTAAGTTTTTCTATTCCAAGTGAAGAAAGGTGGGACAAATTAATAGAGTTGATCGAATGAAAAAAATTGAAGGCCTATAATTTTTCCAACAGACAAACAATATTCACAGCAAATTAGTTATAATCACCAGAAGATTCCTCCAAAATTCCAATAATGTAGCAGATTTTAATTGCCTTTTCTTATCTTCTTCTTCTTTATCGAAAATATCTTTGTTTTCCAATAGAATATTATTTTGTAATTTATTTTGTTTTGAAGTCTGAGTGAGATAAAGAGACTTAGAAATGGTTGGCACATGTATGAAGAAAGGGTATGAATTTTGATACAGATTTGTGCCCTATTCTAAAGTGATCAAATTACAGATAATACAAAGAGTTTTGTTTCAGGATTCATGTGTCAAGAAATTGGTGATATTATTTCTTATGTGAAAATTTTCATTCTCTAAGGTTTTCCATGTGTTTTCTCTTTTTATTGTTCCAAGAAGGATAAGGGTTGAATTTACTGGCTTGTAAATATTATCAATGTTTTCTTTCTGATATTAATACTAGAATTCATCTCAACATTCTACATATTTAATTAAACTTAAATCATATTCATCCTTCCACCCATAGATAATTTATAAGATCCAAAAACTTGCCTATCCTGCCCTGTTACAACTTCTCTGTAGTTTTTTTATTTGATTACCCAAACGTTTATGACTCCATGCCGAATGGAATTTCCATAAACTTTTCATCCAAACTTTCGAAAAGAACCATCTCAAACTTGAATACCTAGCCTAAAATCTAAAACAGAAAACTAAATCAGATAGAGGGATCTTTCTTTGAAGCTGGAAGGGATAGATCCCAACTTTAAAAGTGGTTTTATGGTCACCTTTGGATTTGTCTCCTCAACCTAGGGAAATTATGGAGTTATAACAGTAAGTACAAATCTACTCTTACATTGATTTATCGACACCAACCAGAAGGAGACACCAATGTTTGCATTATGACTAATGTGTTGTCCTTGATGGAAACTTTTCTTGATAGATATGTACTTGATGCCAACATAGTAATAATATGATGGTCATGGAACTAGTGCAACTATAAAATATATTGATACAAATGCTATAGTGGATATGGATAGAAAAATGGAAATTCATTTACATATGGATGAAAAAAGTGAAGTTTGAGATAGTATATCTGGTTCTTGTGAAGAAGGGTCACATATATACACAGGTCTCATCAATAAAAGTCGCGTAAAAAATATGAACCATGGAAATTTGGATATTAGGGGTCATTACCATGGTATTGGCCCATGGTAATTGGAGTGACAATGTTCATCTGATCATGTTAAAAATACTAATGAAAATACCAAGGGATTTACCTAAGGTATTGGCTAAGGATAAAACTATATAAGGATATGGAGATCAGGGTGATAAGTGTGCAAGTGAATAAGTTATTCATATATGATTTAATATGAAATAGGTGTGCACCGGACAGCAAGGAGATGGTTGAGATATGATAGATTTGAAAGTGTAGTAAAGACTAATGAATGCACTTTTTTAATCTGAACTTTATACTTGTAGCTAAGAATGATAGATTTGTGGATGTAATGATGTTATGATATGAATGTGTGAAATGAAAGTTGTGGCATGTGAGTTGTGTTTGTAGTGAAGGTATGTTTCAGTGATTTAAGATTTGTACATTAATTTTCTTCCGAATAGTTGTGTACATATGCATATATGATTTTGTTGAGTCGTGTATATATTATGAGATATGTTTTTAAGTATGTTGAGATATATACGCGAGAATCACACATGATAAGGGTGTATATATGCAAGTCTACCTAATAACATCCATGTATGTATTATGAGATACGTTTTTCAATATTTTGAAACTTGTACGTGGGTGTTGCACATGGTAAGCATGCATATATAGAGGTTTTCTTAATAACAATCACGTATATATTTTGTGTTATATTTGGTCAATGTATGTAATGCTGCTTGATGATGATAGTTGATGAGTTATGTTGTATTTTTTGTTGTCTGTCAATCATTTTTTGATCTAGAAGGTTTATAACTGTTGTGGTTTGGTTGTGCATTAATATAATCTAGTTGAAGTGGTTGATTCATTATTTAGTGGCCCATGATGTTACAGTGATTTAGTTGGTTCAGTGATTGTATTTCAGATTCAATATTCAGTTTGGTATTAAGCATAATGGTGGTTGTGGGTCCAGTTTGAAAATATGATGAAAGGTGGCATGCAGGTTCTTATGTTTGTTTAAGATAGGTGGATCCAATCTGAAATATTATGAAACATGTCCCACAAGAGGTGTTGAGGATTGGAGCCTTAAGTAAGGGAGTCAAAGCTTCCTTCTAGTAGTTGGTAGTAAACTTTTTTAGGGGGCAGATGCTCCCTTACGATAAGAGTTGATAAACAATATCAAGGGGTTGTAGCTCCCTTTCAATGGGTGATACAGAACAAGTGGAGGTAGTATTCTCCTACAGGTGGGCTCATGCATGCTGGTAAGAGCCTGTGCTATATAACTCATTAAAAATTTGGAGAAAAGAATAAGTTGTTGGAGCTTTGGATGGGTTTCAAAAGTATGGCACTTCACCTTTGTACAATTTATGTTAGAGGAAATTATAGTTTATTTGATGTCTTTAAAATGGATCTTAAAAGGGATTCAAGAAGCCCAAGGAAAATCAGTTCCAGATTTATCTAAGCAAGATCCAAGGAGTAGTTTGTAATGCCCTAGATGAAATGAGATAGAGGGATGATGCCAATGCCATTTTTTGTTGGGGAATTAAAAAGATTTTTATCGTATCTAAATATCTAGATGAAAAGGATGTATGGAGGCCTATAACCACTAGAAATTTGTGGACACAGATAGTATTGAGAAAATACTTTTGGCTTAAAACTATTGAAGAATTGATATGGAACCCTAGAAAAAGTTGTAAAAATATTTCAATTATATGAAGAGTTGTTCTAAGTTCCTTTTGATGTAATTGATTTAAGTTCATCTTTGAGGATATGCAATAGGAATAACATCAGAGTTGCAGTGGATCCATGGGAAGACAATGGAATTGAGCACATTTTCCATTATAATTTGGTAAATATTTTAATAAAAAGAGGATGTTCAAGGCTATCTTAAGTAGTAGACCCATTAGCTACCTCCATATGGCAACAAGTTTGGTTATTGATAGAATAGTTAGACCTAATAGGGGATGTTAAATACCACTCAAATCTATTCCTGGTTTCCTTGTTAAAGATCATATCAAACTTCTAGAGGAGGATGATGAGTTAATATGGATTTTCTCATCTGATGTATCTTACACCTGTAAAGAAGGATATGTCTTACTTACAGTGCATATGTTTAATTTAGAATGGAAATGGTGGTCGAAAGTAGTTTGGAAAGAAAAGTGCATAAAGAATGTGTGTGTCTTCATGTGGTTCCTAATGGAGGATAAGGTTCCAACTTGGCATAACTTTAAAAATTACCATAAAGAAGGATTAGGATGGTTTTCATTGTGCTATAAAGATTCATAAACCATTTGACATATTTTTGTAGAAATCATTTATATCAAGGAAATTTGGGACAAATTGAAATCCAATCTCACTATAGATTTCAAATGGTAGAGAACCTCAGTAGAAGAAGCATGGAAAGATTGGATTTTAACTTTTATTTTCAGAAAATACAAAGTGATGTCACTGATTATCAATTAGGGGGGTATGATTGGCATGAAATAAAAATAATAACAATGAGACAGACATCCCCTCGGATACTACTGCACCATGATGGCTCTCAATTCTATTTCACTTTCCTTAACAGAAAGCTTCTAAGCAACATAGGTTGATAGTAGGAGAGCATATCGACGTGGCCCTAAAATAGCGTAGTCAATCATGTGGAGGGGTACGAGTTCTCTACCTTGATCCAAATCATTTTTATGAGATTAATATGGCCTTGGATAGTGGTAGAAATAATTTCATTGAGTTTATGGCTCTCAAGTTGGTCCTCCTTTTCACAAAAGAGATGGGATATAACAATATTGACATCTTTGGAGATTCCCAAATGGTAATAAGTGGATCAAAGTGGTGTTCCATTTAAGAAACCAAACCCTCATCCCATTGGTAAATGAAGTATTGAGACCTATGAATGCTTCTTTTTTTTTTCCTCCTCTCAACACATTTGAGGGAAAGAAATGCATGAGTAGAATGTATTTTTAAGGAAGGAATTCACTTGGAATTTAGGCAGTGGCACTTCCAAGAATCCATGAATGGTGAGCTCTACGAGTTCAACCACATACCCTTCATGGTTCAAGCTCAAGTGATGGATTTGGATGCAGGTTCTCAGTCATGATAACAAATTTATCTTTTTAATAGAAACAATTTGGATCTTGTCAAACATTTAGGGAGCAGGGGGCTCTATATCTCTATTTATGTTCATAGTTGTCTCATATGGAACAATGTAAATAGATTTTGAAGGTTCACCTTAAAATATGTAGATTTTAGCAAACTAGTCTTGTTTTAAGTCAATGAGAAGTTTTTGTTTGATTATATTTAGTCTATCAGTGACATTTATATGCATATAAAACATGTACCAACATGTATGCACATAATGTAGCTTATATCATTATGCTAATGAAATGACTTACACTTTTTTTCATGAAAAAAAATTACTCCTAATGAAAAATATCAACCTTAGTCATTTTAATATAATTAAATAACTTAAAAAAAACATCTCATGATGATGATGACTAACACTAGTAGTTGGTTCAAAAATTTGACACCAAAAAAAAATGTGATTATTCCGAAAGAGCTTTTACCAATCATTATGAATACCAAAAGTTTGAGTTCATAAATGTTTTAAATAATTTGAATAAAATATTGAGCTATGAGGTGTAGACTAGTTAGTTTGTGTGAGGCTTAGAAAAATAATAATAATTTAAATAAAACAACTTTTCCATAATTATAGTATCCAATAATCAAATGTATATTAAATATGAGTGCAATCATATAAACTAAAATGAAAATAGACTTCAATCCATAATAATCATAAAAACCCACTAAACTATAACATTATTATTATTATTATTATTATTATTATTATTATTATTATTAGATAAGGAATTAATGAGGTTAGACATATAGCCCCAAGGGTTAACTCAAGTAGTCTAGAGCCATATGTGAAGTTTTTTTATACTGATGCTAGTTGTTGTTGATCATGGCCCTCTTGGATTCCCTTGGTTGGAGGCATTGTAATCAGGGCTAAGGGTTTACGTGATTTACCATCCACCAAATGTAGAGAAGTACTAGAGGGTTCCCATGTTTTTCATTCCCAGTTAAAAAGAATATTTGTAAGTTGAACATATATACATTATAAAAACATGGAACAAGATTTTTAACCAACAATATTGGTGCCAAATTTACCATGTAGATTATTAATCTATAAATATATTTTGTTACTATACTATGGGCCAATAGCATATTTTTAACCAATGTGATTTATGCCAAATTTACCATGGAGATTATTAATTTCTAAATAGAATTTTTTACTATACTATGGGCCAATACCATGGCATATCGATACCACATGCCATAGATACCTTAACTCACTTCATATGGCACTTGTTAATGTGAGAATGTTTTAATTAATCAATATGATTAAAAGGGTGATTTGTATATATTATTATGAATAGTTTATGATATTTTGTGGAAGTTGAATCCCTAGTCCAACCAATAATTAAATTAAAATTGTGGAAGCCAAATTCCAAAATAGACATGTTGAAGGGGCGTGGGCACAATTCACGAGTGGGCACAATTCTCGAGTAGAATTGACGTGAGTATCAACCTAATTATAAATAATTAATAATTTAAATAAAATAAATTTTATTTAATTAATATATTTAAGGAATCAAATTTATATTAAATATTAAAATATTTTTTGATAACTAAACTATGTATAATATCCATACAATCATCATGAATAACTAAAAATTAATAATTTAAATAATACAATTTTTTTTATAGGGGTAGCCTAACATATATACAAAATAACTTTTTTCATAGGAATGAGGACATATAATTTCAAGCAAGAATGTGATCTTTTTATTGCTTAAAATGCATCCTAAAAAAACTCTTGGGAACTCAAATTCTATAGATTAAACAACTTAAAGTTGAACACTCAAATTCTATGGATTAAACAACTTAATCTCAAGTTTTTAAAAATCTCTATGGATTAAACAACTTAAACTCAAGATTTTAAAAATCTCTCAAATTTTTCTTTTTTAAAAATCTCTCTCAAATTTTGCTTAAAACTGACCAAAAAAAATATAGCAAAAAATGTCATTTTTGACATAATTAAAGTATTCAAGAATAAAATGTATATTAAATATTGAAACATTTAATGTGTGAATTCATGCTTATGCAATCTATATCATGAATAATGAGAAATATTTCCATAGAAATTACGTTAGAAGTGAATTGCAGACCACAATTCACTTCAAATATATTTTTTACCAAAATATTTCCCATTATACATTTAATGTGATTGGAGAATCCAGATAACTGAATTACCTTTTTTCACATTAAATGTAATTTGGGAATAGTTCCACGAAGACTAACTTCCACTCAATTAAAAAATAATAACAATTTAAATAAAATATTTTTGACATAATTAAAATATTCAAGAATAAAATTTATATTAAATATTAAAACATTTAATGTGCGAATACATGCTTATGTGATCTATATCATGAATAATGAGAAATCTTTCCATAGAAATTACATTGCAGACCACAATTCACTTCCATTATAATTTCCCATTATACATTTCATGTGATTGGAGAATCTAGATAACAGACTTAACTTTTTTAGGGGTTATTTTAGGAGAAATTACATTGGAAGTGAATGTCAAAGACAATTCACTTTCAATATAATTTCTGCGAAAATATTTACCATTATATATTTAATGTGATTCAAGAAATGAGATAACTGACTTACCTTTTTTTAAGGGGTTTTTTGTGTAGAAATTACATTGGAAGTGAATTGCGAAAGACAATTCACTTTCAATATAATTTCTACCAAAAGATTTCCCATTATACATTTAATGTGATTCTTCAACCGTGTGAGCATCAACCGAAGTCACCCGATGCAATGAATGATTTCCTATTGTACATTTAATGCGATTCTTCACCTGTGTGAGCATCACCCGATGTTACCCGATACAATGAGTGCTAAGTGGACTATTCAAAAATCATGAGAAATTAGTGATTTATGACTATCTCTCATGGAAATGGTCATAGTTGAATAACTTACATAAAGTAGTTGAATCCCAAAAATGATATCTAATTTAATGTGATTAACCGACTTACTTTTTTTTAGGGGTTAAATTAAGTGACTTCCCAACTCAACCCTATATATTGCACTTGAATTTCATATTCTCATTGTGGTTGGTTCACTTTCACGGTTGCATTTATGTGATTCTAAGTGTAAGATCTGTGTGCAACTCCACACTCTATTAGAAACTAGGTATAGTGGTCAAATGAAGGTTATTCTGAGTGATTTGGTTAGAGAAATCTTGCTAAGAGTACCCTACAAATGGCATGACAATCTCAAAGCAATGTGCATAAAATAGGATTGTATGGTCACTAATCCCAAGTTTTATGAGGATAGGAAGATACGCGGGGATAGCGAGCATTTGATATGCTTGATTCAAAGAGATGTGAGGGTTAATGAAGATGATTTTTAAATAGTTAGATTATATGACCCTGTTAATGGCACCTCTCATTGCTTACCTCCCATTGATGATCCTGACATTGCTGGAGTACAAAGATTGTGTTAGTGCGTTGTGGTGAACTAGAAGTTGGTTCTCATGGGTGCATGGTACCGGTCAAATACCAATATAATGAAGAGGGTATACATTTATGACTTTGTATCAACTAGATGGATCCGCGGAGCTAACATGCCTATACCACAAGCTCTTCTACCTGTTTTGTCTGTCCTTCCATAGGGCTTGTCTACGTGGCCGGCGGGGTCAATGAGGATTATGAGTTTGTGGCCACTGCAGAAGATTACAATTTGGAGGAAGACAAGTGGAAAATGTTTCCTCCTATGATTTAACATCCCGACAAGGTGTGCGAGGGTGTTTTAGGGTAAATTCATAATGTTCACCGAAGACAGATTCGATCCAAGTGCAGAAGTTTTCAATACAAGTGCAAGAACGTGGACAAGGTGGGAAAATATGTTGCGTTTGAGGTGACAAAATTCAAGATGTTCTGCGACTCCTTGTTGTTCTTCTTCTGGGGAGTTGTACATTTTCTGCGATCCACAGGTGATGAAGTATCGTGGTAAGAAGAACATTTGGAATGTTGTGGCTTGAGTTCCATAAAATATTCTCATTATTATTAGTGTTACACAGTGGGGCGACTGTATTTTTGTTTGTGGAACTCACTTCCATGTCATCCCCCTCAGACAGGCCTCGTATCTCTTTAACACGTCAACCTTGCAATGGATTGAAGTCGATGGTGGTGGGGAGGAATACTTTGACGCCAATTTTGCGGCGACAGTGGGGATTTAAATACTTGAAACTATTTAACTTGCAGATATTTTCCAGTGTTTTTTTAGTTATTTCTTGTGTTGTGTAATTTCAAGGTCAGTCACGCTTGACCTAAGAAATTCAATGATTTATTTGTTGATTTTCCAGTGATTTTTTCAGTAATTTCTAGGTATAAGGACTCGTAAGTTTTCACAGTCACGCTTGACCTAAAAAAGTCAATGCTTTATGTGTTGATTGCAGTGTTTTATGTTATTAAACAATATTTTGTGTAGAAATTTTTGGATATATCTTATCTATCCATCAACTCAATTATCTTGTTATTGTCGATATTGAAGAACCCTCTTGATCATAATACAAAGCAGGCAAGTACACCAATAGGCCCCTAGTACAAAATGTAGCATTAGAAATTAGAAACCTTCATTAAATAATGAGACTTATCCATATACTGATACTGAGATCCTATTCCTAGTGACCAACTGGCTTGCTTTGAACCCATTACCAATGGTTCTCAACTCAACGGAAAAACCTTTAAAGGCACATAGTGAAACTTTTTATCTTATTTCAAACCACACGATGGATGAAGAATTAGGACAATTTTTGGTGCCAACATTACTTGAGATGTTGAAGTGCAACCTAGAACTTGCATTGCAAGTCGTTGTTCTCCTCCTAAAATTGGAAAACCTTTATTTGAGAAAATATGTTGGTGATATCCTATGCATATTTCTAGATTAACATTGACACAAAATGAACATGAAAGGGAGAGGCTTTGGAGATGATTAAAAATCTTAGTTTGCAGTGCAATGATTTAGATTTTGTAACAACTAAATTCAGTTACATCATAGGAGTTATTGGGAAATGTAACTCCAAGCATTGCCTAGTGCTCGTAATGGTAAATCCTTGAATACTTTATACTTTGGCAACCACTATAGCATGTTACTTCATAGAGAAGATAGGAGTGAGGAACACATTCAAATATTGTTGTTATTGGGTTACAAGATTTGTGAATTATTATATGGATTTGTACATGAAGCTATTCACATAATTCACGTAATTTTGATGCCAATATCTGCTATAAGGAGAGCGTAAATTCCCTTTAGTATTTATACAGGCTTAGAGGCACCACTTTTAATAAATTGTATCAATGATTCTGCTAAAGTATTATCTGTGTCAAAATATGAGTTCCTACATGCTGATTTCATGCTAAGATGGTGTGCTCTTTGCAAATTTTCCATAGGAATTTTCAAATTCTCTTTCTCTTTAAGTTCCATACCAATCTTCAATTCGAAAAATGGAGCAAGAGAATGCAAAGGGAAATCTTAGTGAAGAAAATGCAAGTACATATGTATAATTGAGGAAATATTTGTTAGATAAATTTCAAATGCAACTAAATATGTTAAATTGAGGAAATATGTGTAAGATAAATTTCTTTGAGTGGTGTAGTTGATGTGTCAGTTGTGGTTTTGGGCAATTTGGATAGAAAAATGGTTTTGAGTTCATCGTATTACATGTTATTGAAGCTCTTAAGAATCTTGAGAATTATTCATTGTAAGGGGGCCAAATTTGAGGATGGGTAACTCCATTGACTTAAGTTAGGATGTTGACCTGCTTCTTTTGACCCATGATCTATAGTTGGCTGGTTTTTCCCTAATTGGATTTTTCGAGAGTAAATTATGGTGTACCTAGTTTCTATTTCTTGTAAGTGCTTATTAGTTTTTTATTTCTCAATTTACAAGTATAACACCTCTATTTCCAAGGGTTTATATGGCCTAATGAATGAAGGGTCATGTAGGCTCAATGTTGGCAATTTAGTTTATGATGGATGGAAAGAAATAATGGGAGCAACAACATAATAAAGGTCCAAGAAATGAACCTTTCATGAAACTTGTTCCTCTGACCGTCATCCCAAATAAATAAATAAAAAGTGTAAAGCTGAGGAGGAAGAAACATAAAGTGAGATCATTGCATGAAGAAAAGGAAGGTAGTGCCATTGAAGTGAGTGTTAGAAGCCATGGATGATCTATGTTCAAGATAAATGTGTTAGTTTTCTTCTCATAGAGAGAGTTCTAAATACCTTTAGAAGAAGATGTGGAAATGTACCATCAGTTATACATGTGCAAGGCCACCAAGGTTGTGCATGTTTGCAAGGGCCAGCCATGCTATTAATTTTGGCAACTAGGTCCAAACTCCAATGCAATGGTTAAATTAACTCACTCATGGAATTTTTGATAAATTAATTAATCTGGATATACATTGTTTACATTCACTAGAGTCGCGTACATACACTGGTTACATGAATAATAGTAGTGTACAAAATTCAAAATATGAATTGAAACATTATAGTGAATTAAATATACTAAGTCACTCGGCCCCCCAATACTTTTCCTAACAACCAATCCCTTGAAATTATTTACTAGCACCAACCATAAGGAGACACTAGTCCCCTGAACTAACACAATTATGTGTTCAAAACTACACAATATTACACAAGGTACTAACTTTTATCTCTTTCTTATTATACTCTATTACTGTTCTTCACAAGCATATTTTCAAAGTTTATATAACTTTCTTGCACACTACAACTTGCATCACACTTGTAGATTTTACGACATTTATCTACACTTAGATTGAACATATTTCCTATCTAGGTCACATTTCTTCATTAGAATTCATTCTTATAATTCTTCCATTTTTGGCCTTAAAACCTTATATTGATTGTTTTCATGCCTTTTATCACCCATAATATCACCCTCTTTTCCCTCTCAAGCATCTTCATCTTATGAGATTTATACCATTAAGTCAAAAGAGATGTGGCAATGTCTACATGACATAGGAGATTAATATGGAAAACTTGGATCACTTTTCTATTTTATTGGATAGAGATCTAGTCAAATGATGCAAAAAACTTGTATTCTCAATATTTCTTGTCCCCCAAGTCTAAACCCATGAGCACTTGTGACCACATGTCATGAATATATCTAAGACTCTTTCAAAAATTCTAGAATCCATGTCCATGTGTATAACTGATACCTAGATGTCTTGTTTACCCCGATGTTTCTAACATTAAATCTAGCTCCAAGGGCTCAAATATCACCCTACATGATTATGTGTCAAGACCATGCTTTATAATAGTTTTTTTAAAATAGATCTGGAATCCAAGGATCCGATGCACCTTTTTTTGAAGCTCAGATGAGATGAAGGGAAGATACATTTTTATTTTCTCTATGCAGAACCTCAAAAACCAGAATCCTGGTCACTTCCTTCGCTTCACTTCTATTTCTGGTCTGGGATATTTTCTAATGATCACATTTGATTCACAACTATATTACCCTAAATTCCAAAATGCATTTTATTTCAAGGTATAACCTTGAAAAAATGGAATGTTGCTTTAACTATCTCCATCAACTCTGGAATTCAGGTCAAACACTTTAACTCAGCAAAGTCCTAAATTTCCAAATTCCTGATTAATGTTTCATTTAATTTTCACTAAGTAACCTTGAAAAAATAGAACCATGCTTTAACTATATAAGTTGAATCCAAAATATGGGTCGATTAGCAAGGAATTTTACCTTAATGCACTCCCAGATAATTGGATGCTCAAATTGCTTCAAAACCTTTAGATCTAAAGCAAGACAAAAATTTTCATATTACTTTCCAAATCACTCTCCACTTTTCATTCCAAGTCACCTTCTTCAATCAACCTGAGATTTCCACATGTCTTGATGCTGAAATGTACCTGCTCTATGTCTGTTAATCATTCAATTGTTTATCCAAAAATACATTTTTTTCTTAACACGTGTTATATGTTACTACTTCCATGCCATAACCTCTACCACCTATTTTCCATGTCATTGCCAATTGGTTTTTAATTTTCCATGTGACGTCCTTGTGATACAATTTTCATCCTTGTCACTTGTGCCACTTGGTTGAGCCAAAATATAGGTAATTGGTGACTTGACTTGAACTTCTTCTTGCATTGTTTTTCATAGCCTAAATATATTGAGGAACCCAATATCGTATGTCATCCATATTTATTCCATTATACATATTAATTTGGATTCCTTTTCAGTTTTCAAGGATGCCTATATATGTTGAAGGGATATATATCATATTTCATCCAGATGTCAGCCTTGACCTAGATTCATCCAATTTCCTCTGCATTTGTTTTTCTACCTCTGAAATTTTGGATTCATCATTATTATTTTAATTATTCAACCATAAGCATTGTTTTCTCTGTGTCAATATACTTTAATAGAAATAATATCCTCCTAAATAAATCATCTCCTTATCATTTCACCACTTTGGACAATAATGAATACAACTTTGACATTAATGACAACACATCTGACATCATTGACAACACATTTGAAATCAATGACAACACATCTGCAAAAAATGTGTCTAGTAGATTGCCTTCATTCATAATTTTTCTAGTGATTTCTTGTGCAGTTATGTCCATCCTATCTACAACTCCATTTTTTTGTGGAGTCCTTGTTTCCGAAACATATCTCTTGATTCCATGATTCTCAAAGAATTCATCAAATTTAGTAGAGATAAACTCACCTTCTTCGTCTTATATCAAGAGCCTAATTTTTAAATCAGTCTCATTTTCAATAAGGGATTTGAAGGCTTCAAACTTCTCAATGATTCATATTTTCGGTAATAAAACCCATGCCATGTTTATGTAATCATCAATAAGAAAAAAAATAACTATAACCTTTTAAAGTTGTGTTTCTGTTGGCTTGGAGAGGTATATCTATAAATGTTCCAATGCCTTTTATGTTTAATACTCAATTTTTTTGAAGCTAACTCTTGTTTTCTTCCCATGATGGCCTATATTGCAAATAATGTATGCAAGTCTTGAGATCCTTGGAGTAATATCTCTAAATACTTGTGTCTTGTTGAGTTTGATAGATTTTCAAATTTTATATGACTCGTACTTATATGCCATAACTAGATATCGTATACATGTCCCATTTAACATTATTATCCTTGACTTCATAGAATACATATACAATGCTCGAGGTTATTGTTTCATTTTACACTAATCTCCTTGAAACTGATTTCCTTATCTCACATCATTTATAATCAAATGTGAGGTTCTAACCTTGGTCACACATTTGATTGAAATTTATAATATTATGTGTGAACCCTTCAACATACAAGACATTATGTATTTAGTCTTTCCATCATCAAGACTAACCATACCTCTTCCAACTATCATTGCAAGAGAATTATCCCCAAAGATAACACTATCTCCATTTTCTTCCTTTAGGGTGAGAAATATTTTCTAATCCCCTATCATTTGTTTTGAATATCCACTATCAATGTACCATTTGCTTCCTTTTTTTTTAGCATATCGTGCTAGTCCACATTCTTATTTCTTTTGTTATTCTTTCTTCATTTTCTACACCTTGGTGTATTCTTCTCTATTCCTAGTAAGAATATCTTCTTCCTTGCTTTTTTTCAGAGAATTTATTATGTTTCTTCTACAATCACATGTTATGTTTCCATACTTATTGCACTTATAACATTCAGTATTTTAATCAAGTAGTGGAGCAAACGAATTGTAGTTTCTATCAGGAAACCCATGAGAGCTTCTCATTTTGTTTCTCACATAATCATTGTTTTAGGTCTTATAATATCCTTCATTTCTATCTCTAACATGATAATTTCTTGCATAAACTCTACAATCTATTACTTTATGAAGAAAATCACTGCAAGAAAATCAATAGCCAAGGAAGATATTTCAATAATAGGTTGTGAAAGGCCATCCTGGTGGAACTAATATTCTAAACTCATTCTTCTTGTTCTTGTGAGAAGAACTATATTTATACCATTCCTCATTTACTTCCCTACTGCTTTCATTGTTGATTGTGGCTTTGAGAATATTAGCATATATTTTAGGATTTTCTTCATTTTCCTATTTTAATGGCTTTGTGACCTTATTTCTTGCATCTCCCTTGATTGGTTTTTGTTTTTTGTCATAGCCAATACTTGTCATTAAGGGATTCAATTAACCTTATAATATAATTCCCCAAAATACAATCCCATAATAGTGCAATTCACAACATCAAAACCACAAAAAACACACTTCGTATCATCATGGACCTTAGTCCTTCATAGAAAACCCTTAATCCTCCAAGAAAACTCCTTAGACTCCTCTTGCACACCTTTAAACACCAATAATACTCTTAAAATCCTTTAAAATATATTTTGTGTAACTGTACTCAATATTATTTCTTGGATACACTTCAAATGAACTCATATATACTTATTTATAGTGTTTCTATGTTTACTTATGGGGATGATTTGTAAAATTTGTTGAGCGAACCTGCACTTTCTGAATGGTGTGACCTTATAGAATATTTAATATCTCTTCCTTCCTATGGAATTAGAGAGAGTGCCAAAAAGTTTTGGGAAGGTATTAGAATAATATTTTCAATCATATATCCTATGCTTTGAATCGAGCTAGATCTTAGTGGAAATTCCTTCAAATCTATGGTATCCAATATGGGAATAAAAAATCCAAAATAAATATTTCTAATAATATCTATATTTCAATATTTATCTTTGAAATTCATAGTCTCTCCCTATATTTGACATCAATGATTACAATATTTCCAACACAGGTCTTTTGTACCTCCATAGAGATTGTGTTATGCACTTGACTTGCGAAAAAAACATAATTCTAGCAATACAAAACAACATAGCCCGAAATGAAAAAATATCACATGAATTGGGACAAGCTACAAATATATTTTATTATTTAGAAGAAAAATGCTATTTTCACTTTCCTCTGTGAGGGGGAAACCTCCAACAAAGCAGAGCTAAATTACAATAAAACTCAATGATTCTTACCTTGATATATAAGACTATTTATATCTCTATGACATCCAAAACCCTAACTACTAGTGCTCCCTTGCATAATATAGTTGAAAAAAATTATTTATTAACTGTGTCCCATTTATAACTAATCGTGCTCACTTTTTTATAATGCAGGTCAACCACTTACAATTATTATTAATGTGGAAAACCTCTTATGGGATTTTCTAACTAAACTAACTAACTAGGCCCCTTGTGATTATTACATAAATAAAGGGGTTAGGGTTGGACCCTAACATTCCCTCCCCCATCGAAAGAAGCCTTGTCCTCAAGGTTGAAGTTATGGAAACTACTGAATAATAATGGTTGGTTCGCATGTCGCATCTTCTAGGGAGGTGTATTTCCACTTGATGAGGACTTCGTTGATCATGCGGTTGCGGAGATGTATCTCATAAGTATCAAGGAACAGTTTGGGTCAAATCTAAATTAAACATTCCTCATCCAATTATGGCATACTTGTTTGAACCCTACAATTGTTCCCCAAAAATTTCTTGAGGAAGGATACATGGAAAAGTGGGTGGATTTTTGATGTAGTCGGTTGGGCTGGTTTGTAAGCAACTGCTCCTACACGTTGTAGTACTTGATAAGGCCCATAGAATTTCAGTTCTAGTTTCTAGAAATCCTTTTCTTTGAGAGAGGTGTGCTTATAAGGTTGAACCTATAGGAACACCTGGTCACCTAATTGAAATGATCTCTCTAAATGGTGTTCGTAAACTTGTTGCTTCATTCTATTATGGGACTTACGTAGATTATCTTTGAGATGAGTGATATTGGTGGCATGATTCTGCAGAAGATGATAAACTTCTTGTACCTTGGAAGATCATGGGATATAAGAAGTTGGTGAAGTTTGGATTTGGCCATACAAAGCCTCATATGGTGTCATTTTGGTGGCTTCATGATATTTAGTATTATACCACCATTCAGTTAAAGGAAACCATTATACCCATTGATGTTTCTTGTTTGAAGTGAAGCACCGCAAATAGGTCTCCAAACATTTGTTGATTGCTTCCGTTTGACCATTGTTTTATGGGTGATAAGTTGTACTCAGCTAGAGTTGTGTGCCCTGTAGCTTTAAAAGTTCCTACCAAAATTTTCTGGTGAAAGTGGGGTCTTGATCAGGCACAATGGAAGTCGACATGCCATCCAATTTGAATATTTGGTCCATGAAAACTTGAGCCACCAATGTTGGGGTAAATGGGTGTGGTAGAGTGCAAAAATGAGCATATTGTTAAAATATATTTGGTCCATGAAAACTTGAGCCACTAATTTTGGGGTAAATGGGTGTGGTAGAGTGAAAAAATGAGCATATTTTTAAAATATATCGACAACCACTATGATGACCGATTTGTTTCCTAACATTGAGAGACTTGTAATGAAATCCATGGAAACACATGTCCATACGGAAGAAGGTAGTTGAAAGGTTTGTAAGGTTTTAGGTAGCTTGATTTTTTTTCTGTTTGTTGGGCTGACATATGTCACATTCATCCACAAAAGTAAGAATGCAATTCTTCATGCTGGTCCAAAAAAAGTGAATCGTGCTCGTGCATAATTATTTTGAAAGGTTGAATGTCTTACAACTGCAGAAGAGTGCAGCTCTTCCAAGGTGGGGTTTTTCTGGGCAGAGCTTGTGGATAACCCTACCCAATCCTTATAGCAAAAAACATCATCCTTCCAAGAGTAGTCCTCTGAGGAATTAGGATTTTCTCATAATATATTAGTGATATGGGACAGAGAGGGTGGGAGACCCATTCCTGTTGAGATTCTTTAATCCAATATGGTATGGGTAGAGAGAGGGATAAAAGGGTGCTCTCATCCTCAAATTGGCGTGATAAGAAATCAACCACTACATTGTCACGTCCATTATTGTAAATTATCTCATAATCATATCCCAGCATTTTTGTGAGCCATTTATCTTGTTGTGGTGACGATAGACATTGGTCAAGGAAATATTTTAGGCTATGATGGTTAGTGCGAATTTGGAAACAATTCCCTAATAATTATGGTCACCAAGTGTCTACTGCATGTAAGATGGTCATTGTTTCTTTCTCATATGTAGATTGACCCATATTCTTGGCACTGAGTTGTTGACTCGTGAGCCAATGGTCTAGCTTCCTACATTTATACTACACCAATGCATGTACCTGAAGCATCACATTCAATAAAAAAATGTTTTGTAAAGTATAGTAGGACCAATAATAGAGTGGAGCACATGACCTATTTGAGGGCCAATAAGGCCTGTTGAGCTACATCAGTCCATAGTAATGCTTTCTATATATATCTCTATCTCTATCCTTCATTTATATATTTAACGTGATCATTTCTTTCATAAACTCTACAACTATTACTTTATGATGAAAATTACTGCAAGAAAAGCAATAACCAAGGAAGATATTTCAATACTAGGTTGTGAAAGGCCATCCTCATGGAACTAATATTCTGAAATCATTCTTCTTGTTCTTGTGAGAAGAATTATATTTATACCATTTCTCATTTACTTTCCTACTTCTTTCATTGTTGATGGTGGCTTTGAGAATATTAGCATAGATTTTAGGTTTTTCTTCATTTCCCTTTTCTAATGGCTTTGTGACCTTAGTTCTTGCATCTCCCTTGATAGGTTTTTTTTTTTGTCATAGCCAATAATTGTCTTGAAGAATGGTGACCTTTGGAAATTGAGAATATTATTCAATATTCCATCACTATTTCCAAAATTGAAGCTTCTATTCAACTAGTTAGTTTTTCTCTTTACTTCCTTTCTTAAGGAAAAAAATCAGCTTTGATCATATCATAGTTTTCTTCCTTTTCTTTTAATTGAGTTCTCACCACTTCTTCTATCTTTTTTTCCTCTTATGGTTGAGACTTCAGGATGATAAATTTTTTTTCTATTTCAGCAAGATCATGATCCTCCTTTTCATTTTCTACAACTACTCCTTTTTATTTTTATTCTTTCCCGTGAGCTTGTCTATTTCATTGTACTAATGAGGGTTCTACTTAAAGATTTACTTTCTTGTCAATGTATTCTTATGCTAAATATAATTTTTATTTTTTATTATCTTCATTTTATCCATGGATATGAAGAGGAATTCCTATTTTTCAATATTAGAAAAATATGCATCACTTTATTTATATGAGCTACTGTCCTCTCTAGAGTAAAAACATATTCTAAGTATATTTTCCTTTTTTTGTCTACAAGGTTTTATTTCTTGTTATGTTATTCTTCTTCATCATTGTCTTCCATTTTTTCATATGGAAATTTAACTGCAAAATGTCTTACTTTCCACAATCAAAACATTTGAAGAGTATCCTACCTTTGTATTTTCCAAATCCTAGTTTTACCTTTGTCATAAATTGTGCTTCTTTTGTACCTAATTCATGGCTAGAAAAGTCATAATTTTTTTTTCCTTTTTCCTTCTTTAAATATTTAAAAAGTACTTCCTTATGTGTTGGATTTTATTTCTCTATCTTCATTTCATATGCAGTGAGAATCCCATGCAACCCATCCATCCTCAGTTTCTCTAGATTCTTCATTTCTTCAATGGAATATAGTAACCTTGGAATCAAATATTAAGGGGAGTGGCCTTAGCACTTTTTTCAAAATAATTAGTTCTTTAACCTTATCACCAAGTCCTTTCATGGTGTTGGAAATTTCATTCACAAGGAGTAAAAGGGATACAATATTCTTCATGTTCCATTTTTCAATGGCTCAAACTACCTTCTATGAGTTTCGAGCTTTGCTTTCTTCACCTTGTAATTCCTTCAAATATTTTTTGAAGTTTGTCCCAAAATTATTTTCCCCATTTCACAATGCATCACCTTAAAAAATTTCAATTCTAATAGACCATCCAAAAAAGAAGTCCTATATTTTGCATTATGTTCACTAACATTATTCCTAGCCATATTTATAGGAGGAATTTTTGGGATTTATAACTAGTCACGACTAATTTCCAGATATCAAACCAAAGAGGTATATTTGTGGAGAAACCTTATTGACTCACCATGTGTGCTCGAAAAATATACCTTCTAGTGTTTAGATTTCATTTGAAGGAACCTACTCTAATACCAATTGTTGAACTTATGCCTATTTTGGTGGGCGAGAGGGGGGATGAATTAATATAAGATAATTTTTTATTTTATTTTAAATGAATATCCATATATCATTCATTAAATTAAAAACATTAAATGTGTGTCAACACAAATTATAGTACACATAGTTCAATGTGGAAACCTTTGCATGAGAAAACCTAAAAAACGGAAATTTTTAAGTTTTTATAGGCTCAACGTTTTTTGACAAAGCTTGTAGGCACCAACTCACTGTAAACACCAATCTACTTGGCTAAACACCAACTCAAAAAGATATTATGTAGGCACCAATCTCCTTAACTAAGCACCAATATACCAAGACCTATATAGAAACCAACCTAAGGTATTCATACACAAAGTACTCATTAGGGGAATTTTGAGGTCTAAAATGGGCCTCCTACAGAAATTATAAAATAATAGTGGAAACAATAAAATTAGATTAGATTACGTCATCAAATTTTAAAGGGAAAAAATAAAAAAACTAATTTTCAACTTATCTCCCTATGGTTTTAATCAAATTTCAAGCAGGAGTACTCGTTGGATGCAGAATTTGATTCTTCATCCAAGGAGTACCCATGTTGCATACTTTCGATGGACCTTTCTACATGAAAACTGAGAAATATATGAAAATGTGGTTGCAACCACATTTTTTCATGTATTTCTCATTTTTCGTGTAGCAAGGTCCATCGAAAGTATGCAACATGGGTACTCTTTTGATGAAGAATCAAATTTTCCATCTAACGAGTACTCCTGCTTGAAATTTGAGTAAAACCTTTGGGAGATAAATGGAAAATACAAGTTGAAAAATTAATCTGATTATTTTATTATTTTTTGATATTTTTACTTTTTTACCCCAAAAATGGTGAATCATCCCCCATGGTTGACATCATCATCTTGAATCATATTGGTTCTTATAATGTTTATTTTGGTTGTACATTTTTCTTAGGAGGACCATTTTAGACTTCAAAAGTTCTCGAATGCCTGACTTCACCTACATACTTCATACATAATGCATTTCATAACATCATCATACCCTTAACTTTCATGCTCCAATGCCTCTCCTTAATCCATAACTTAGACATAGATTCAAACTCGAGTCATATTTATCCTTCATGCTTCAGTTAACCTTATAGTATCATTCCCCAAAATATAATCCCATAATAGTGCAATTCACAACATCACATCCACAAAAAAATACACTTCATATCATCGTGGACCTTATTCCTTTACAGAAAACCCTTAATGCTCCAAGAAAACTCCTTAGAATCCTCTTGCACACCTTTAAACACCAATAATACTCCTCAACCAAGGAAAATTTTAGGGGCTAATATTTGTAGGTGGGCTAATATTCCATATTTTTTCCAAAAAGAAGATTCGCCAATTTCGATTTTTCTAAAAATGAATTCACCAAAATTTTATAGTATAAAATTATTTTACCTTAAAAATCACCAATATTATAATTGTCTAATATAAAAAAAAATTAGGAATCTAAACATTTTTACAAAATTAACATCAAACATTTTAAAATTTGGATATTAATGACTAGTAAGATTCGCCAAGGTTTCTAAACTTTAAGATAAAGTTCCATCCTTAAAATTTTCACTATCCTCAATTCCTTCAAATTATATTTTGTGGAACTGTGCTCAATATTATTTCTTGGATACAGTTCAAATGAACTCATATATCCTTATTTATAGTGTTTCTATGTTTAGTTATGGGGATGATTTGTAAATTTTTTTGAGCTAACCTGCACTTTCTTGATGGTGTGACCTTATATAATATTTCATATCTCTTCCTTCCTATGGAATTAGAAAGAGTGCTAAAAAATTATGGAAAGGTATTAGAATAATATTTTCAACCATATACCCTATGCTCTGAATTGAGCTAGATCTTAGTGAAAATTCCTTCAAAGCTATTGTATCCAATATGGGAATAAAAAATCCAAAATAAATATTTCTAATAATATCCATCTTGCAATATTTATCTTTGAAATTCATAGTCTCCCGCTCTATTTGACATCAATGACTACAATATTTCCAGCACAGGTCCGTTGTACCCCCATAGAGAGTGTGTTATGCACTTGACCTACGAGAAAAAACATAATTCTAGCAATACAAAACAACATAGCCCGAAATACAAAAATAATACATGAATTGAGACAAGCTAAAAATATATTTTATTCTTCAGAAGAAAAATACAATGTTTACTTTCCTCTTCGAGGGGGAAACCTGCAACAAAGCATAGCTAAATTACAATAAAACTTGATGATTCTTCCCTTGATATCTAAGACTATTTATAGCTGTATGACATCCAAAACCATAACTACTAGTTCTCCCTTGCATAATATAGTTTAACAGCTTTATTTATTAACTATGTCCCATTTATAACTAATTGTGGTCACTTTTATATAATTCACGTCAACCACTTACAATTATTATTAATGTGGAAAACCGCTTATGGGCTTTAATAACTCAACTAACTAACTAGGACTCTAACTAGGCCCTTTGGGATTATTACATAAATAAAGGGATTAGGGTTGGACCCTAACATTCCCTCCCCCATGAAAAGAAGCCTTATCCTCAAGGCTAAAGTTGCAGAAACTATTGAATAATAATGGTTGGTTCCTGTTGTATCTTAAGAGACAATCCCTTGATGTGAAAGGAATCGATGCTTAAGACATTTTTTAAAAGTGTGTCATAGAAATAATTTTATCATGAGGTCTTTGTTCTATCCCTCTGGAAACTAGTTTCTAAAACCCCTACTGATCTAGAATAATAAAAGATTTCATAATGCCATTTACTACTAATATATGAATGGAAAACAATAAATATAGAGGAAAATCAAATTAATATGTTGTAAACACAGAATCTATTAATTTTAAGTTTCATAGAGAATTCATGGTGAGAGATGGAACTCAAAATAATATGTTGTAAACACAAAATCTATTACTTTAAAGTTCCAGAGAGAATTTGTGAAGGGAGAGGAGATGGAGTGAAGGAGCGCTCATTAAGGCTATTTAAATCTTACTTACAAACATAAATCAGAGAGAATTTGCTTCTTTACTTCACTCCATTCAAGGAAGAAAGAACACAAAATGACAAAAGAAACAAAAATCACCATCAAAAGTTGCAGGAAACTTGTTGCTTCTTTCATTCACCAATGAGAAAGAAGTACAAAATGTAGTCTTCAAGAGGTCCAGAACTCGGAACCCTTCCTCTCTCTTTCTCTGTTCCTTAATTACAAACAAGAGTAGTTTGTAACTGCTCGAGCTTCTTGAAACTCCTAGACTGCCTAAACTATTCAACTACTTATTGCATTGCAATCGAGGACATCATTGTATCTTCGATCTTAACAAAGAAAAAAAAATGAAACTTGAAATATAATCCTTTTGTTGAATTTGATTTGTTGTTGATGTGTCTCCTTCTATTTTTGTTGTGATATCCTAGCAATCTGCATAAAAGCATCTCCACCCGACTCTTCCCATGCTTTTGCATTTCGAACATTGTCATCATATCACCTACCACCCGACTCTGCCTCTTCTGCTCGTGCCCACAGAATTTAGTCTTTGATTAATAAATTTCCACAAACGCATACCATTGTTCTTCATGTAGCGTCGGGTCTTTTCTTACCCGAGTCTGCCCTGCGCTAAAAATTTCCTTTGTAACTGCCGTAAGACTGGACTTTAAAAGATATTCCATTACCTTTGAAAAATTGTATCGCGTCAGATTCTTTGTCGCATTTCAGAGCAATAAAAAGTGGGAGACTGGTATTTATACCATAATTACATTGAAATTATAATATATGGATCAAATTTACCTCCTTATAGGTTACCAGTGTTTGTACCAGTCAGAATATTTGCATTAGAGTACACTAGAAAAATGTTGAACATGGATGAGATGCACTTTGTGTCTTATAAAAAGAATGCGCAATTCAAGCTGAAGGCTCATATAGGTCCTTATATTATCAACACCAGAGATGTAGCAAAGGAGGTGGAAGCTATTTTAAGTCAAATGAAATTCAGTCGAAGTTTCTCTTGGTATTATCATCCCCTAGGCATAATTTCAAAACTCAGATTGGAACTGAAGAGTAATTCCTATTCACATACACCAAGGCCTGAAATTGAACAATATGCTAACCAATAGGAATGGCATAGGGAAACTTATAAGAAGCTTAGGAATAATTGGTTAGTCATTCATCCATGCAGACACTTATTCCTATTGGCTCGAGGGGTCCAAACGTAGGTTTAGAGTGTACTCATGATGCAATGGTTTTCATTATGAAATAAATATTCATAAACCATTTCACATCTCTTTGTAGAATTCATTTATATCAAGGAAATTTGGGACAAATTGAAATCCAATCTCACTATAGATTTCAAATGGTAGGGAACCTTAGTAGAAGAAGCATGGAAAGATTGGATTTTATCTCGTATTTTCAGAAAATACAAATTGATGCCATTGATTATCAATTAGGGGGGTATCATTGGCATGAAATAAAAATAATAACAATGAGACATACATCCCCTCAGATACTACTGCATCACGATCACTCTTAATTTTATTTCACTTTATGTTGTAGAAAGCTTCTAGGAAACGTAGGTTGATAGTATGAGCATATCCACGTGGCCTTAAAATAGCGTAATAAATCATGTGGAGGGGTACGAGTTCTCTACCTTGATCCAAATCATTCTTATGAGATTAAGATGGCCTTGGATAGTGGTATAAATAATTTCTTTGATTTTATGGCTCTCAAGTTGCTCCTCCTTTTCACAAAAGAGATGGGATATAACGATATAGACATCTTTGGAGATTCCCAAATGGTAATAGTGGATCAAAGTGGTGTTCCATTGAAGAAATCAAACCCTCATTCCATTAGTAAATGAAGTATTGAGAACTATGAATGTTTTTATTTTTTTAATTTTCTCCTCACAACACATTTTGAGGGAAAAAATTCATGAGTAGAATGCCTTTCTAAGGAAGGAATTCACTTGGAATTTAGGCAGTGGGCACTTCCAAGAATCCATGAATGGCGAGCTCTGCGAGTTCAACCACATACCCTTCATGGATCAAGCTCAAGTGCTGGATTTGGATGCAGGTTCTGAGTCATGATAACAAATTTATCTTTTTAATAGAAACAATTTGGATCTTGTCAAAAATTTAGGGAGCAGGGGGCTCTAGATCTCTATTTATTTTATTTTTTGTTCAAATTTGTCTCATATGGAACAATGTAAATAGAGTTTTAAGGTTCACCCTAAAATATGTAGATTGTAGCAAACTAGTCTTGTTTTAAGTCAATGAGAAGTTTTTGACATGCACCAACATGTATGCACAACATGTAGCTTATATCATTATGCTAATGAAATGACTTACGAATTGACACCAAAAGAAAAAATGTGATTATTCCGAAAGAGATTTTACCAATCATTATGAATCCCAAAATTTTGAGATTAGAAATGCTTTAAACAATTTGAATAAAATATTGAGCTATGAGGTGTAGACTAGTTAGTTTGAGTGAGGCTTAGAAAAATAATAATAATTTAAATAAAACATCTTTTCCGTAATGATTGTATCCAATAATCAAATTTATATTAAATATGAGTGCAATCATATAAACTAAACTCAAAATAGACATCAATCCATAATAATCACAAAAATACTTCATGTTATATCTCACATTGCTAAAGTTGAAAAAAATCATAAAAACCCACTAAACTATAACATTATTATTATTATTATTATTATATATTCATTCTCAATTTAAAAAAAAAAATTGTAAGTTGAACATATATACATTATAAAAATATCGAACAAGATTTTTAACCAACAAGATTTATGCCAAATTTACCATGGAGATTATTAATCTATAAATAGATTTTGTTACTATACTATGGGCCAATAGCATATTTTTAACCAACATGATTGATGCCAAATTTACCATGGAGATTATTAATCTATAAATAGAATTTGTTACTATACTATGGGCCAATACCATGGCATATCAATACCACGTGCCATAAATACCTTAACTCTCTTCATATGGCACTTGTTAGTGTGGAAATTTTTTAATTAATCAATATGATTTGTATATACTATTATAAATAGTCTACTACATTTTGTGGAAATTGAATCCCTAGAGTCCGGCCAATAATCTTATTCATCAAATACAATAGTATGAAGGCAAGTCTTTCATCACCCAAATTCTAATAGAGGCCAAAAGAGGCATTTGGAAAAACATCAATGCAAATGTGACAGACTTGTGGCCATCAATTCAGATCATCTTTGAATGGGAGGAATTAGTGAACATAGTTAAAGAAGCGATTGAAAATACTAAAATATACCTTGAACACATGCCGATAAAGGCACACAAAATGATAAAACTACTAAATTATAAAACCAAATATGTACTAGAAGAGTTGAGCATTGAGGAAAGAAAAACAACAGTAATGGAGATCAAAAGAGTCTTAAATAAAAGGAATTTGATGGTACAATTAGAGAATAAGTGTCAATAACTTGAGTTACAGTTCAGAATATTCAACAAGAAATTTTATTTGTTACAAGGAAAAAGGGTTGCTAAATTTGAAGAACTCTAATGGTAAATTGATTCCATTAGATAATTACCAGGAATGGTTGTGTGAGATAGTTGCTGATGCCTCAAAATTCACAACGGCAAAGAGAGATATTAGTGGAGAAATGTTTTTAGAAGGTATGAAATTTGATCTCAATATTCAACATGAGATCCATCACCTTTTTGTAAATAAGCCAATGTGTGACACCTACACTTAGGTAGATGAAAAGTTTAGAAACATGGTAAGTTTTTTTATTCCAAGTGAAGAAAGGTGGGACAAATTACTAGAGCTGATCGAATGAACAAAAGTGAAAGCCTATAATTTTGGCAACAAACAAACAATATTCACAACAAATTAGGTACAGTCAGCAAAAGATTCCTCTAGAATTCCAACAATGCAGCATATTTTAGCTTCCTTTTCTTATCTTCTTCTTATTTATTGGAAATATCTTTGTTTTCCAACATAATATTATTTTGTAATCTATTTTGTTTTGAAGTCAGAGTGAGATAAAGAGACTTAGAAATGGTTGGAACATGTATGAATAAATGGTATGCATTTTGATGTAAATTTGTGCACTGTTCTAAAGTGATCAAATTACAGATAATATAGAGAGTTTTGTTTCAAGATTCCTATGTCAAGCAATTGGTGATATTAATTCTTATGTGAAAATTTTCATTCTCTAAATTTTTCCATATGTTTTCTCTCTTATTGTTTCAAGAAGGATAAGGGTTGAATTTACTTAATTGTACTCTTCTCTGGCTTGTAAACAATATCGATGTTTTCTTTCAGATATTAAGTATATAATTCATCTCAACATGCTCTATATTTAATTTAACTTAAATCATATTCATCCTTCCACCCATAGATAATTTATAAGATACAAAATCTTGCCTATTCTTCCCTGTTACAACTTCTCTGTAATTTTTGTGTTTGATCACCCAAACATTTATGACTCCATGCCCAATGGACTTTCCCTTAACTTTTCAACCAAACTTTTGAAAAAAACCATCTCAAACTTGAATACCTAGCCTAAAGTTTGAAACAGAAAACTAAATCAGATAGAGACATCCCTCTTTGAAGCTGGAAGGGCTATATCAGAACTTTAAAAGTGGTTTTGTGGTTACCTCTGGGTTTCTCTCCTCAACCTAGGGAAATTACGGAGTGATAACAATAAGTAAAAACCTACGATTTCATTGATTTACCGACACCAACCAGAAGGAGATACCAATGTTTGCATCATGACAAATGTGTTTTCCTTGATGGAAACCTGCTTGATAAATATGTACTTGATTCCAACATGGTAATAATATTATGGTCATGGAACTAGTGCAGCTATCCAATATATTGATACAAATGCTATATTGGATATGGATAGAAAATGGAAATTTAGTTACAGATGGATGACAAAAGTGAAGTTTGAGATAGTATACATGGTTCTCGTGAAGAAGGGTCACATATATACACAGGTCTTGTGAGTAAAATTCACATAAAAAATATGAACCATGGAAATCTGGATATCAGGGGTCATTACCATGATATTGGCCCATAGTAATTAGAGTGACAATGTTCATCTGATCCCGTTAAAAAATACTAATGAAACTACCAAGGGATTTACCTAAGGTATTGGCTAAGGATAAAACTATATAAGGAGATGGGCATCAAGTTGTTAAGTGTTCAAGTGAATGAGTTATTCATATATGATTTAAACCGAAATAGGTGTGCACTGGGGAGCAAGGAGATGGCTGAGATATGATAGATTTAAAAGTGTAGTAAAGACTAATGGATACACTTGCTTAATATGAACTTTATGCTTGTAGCTAACAATGATAGATTTGTGGATGTAATGATGTTATGATATGAATGCGTGAAATGAAAGTTGCGACATGTGAGTTTTTTTTTAATTGAAGGTGTGTTTCAGTGATTTAAGATTTGTGCATTACTTTTCTTTTGAATAGTTGTGTACATATGCATATATGATTTTGTTGAGTTGTGTATATATTATGAGATATATTTTTAAGTATGTTGAGATCTATACGCGGGCATTGCAATGATAAGAGTGTACATATGAAAGTCTACCTAATAACAGCCGTGTATATATATTGAGATATGTTTTTCAATATGTTGAGACCTGTACATGGATGTTTCACATAGTAAGCGTGTATATACACAGGTCTACTTAATAACAATCACGTATATATTCTAAGTTATATTTGGTCAGGGTTTGTAATGCTGCTTGATGATGATAGTTGATGAGTTATCTTGTATTTGTTGATCTCTGTCAATCATGTCTGTATTTTATCTTCAAGGTTTATAAATGTTGTGGTTTGGTTGTGCATTAATCTGATCTAGCTGAAGTGGTTGATTTAGTATTTAGTGGCCCATGATGTTACAATGATTTAGTTGGTTTAGTGATTGTATTTCAGATTCAATATTCAGTTTGGTATTAAGCATAATGTTGGTTGTGTGTCTAGTTTGAAAATATGATGAAAGATGGGATACAAGTTTTTATGTTTGTTTAAGATAGTGGATCCAATCTAAAATATTATGAAACATGGCTCACAATATGTTTTGAGGATTGGAGCCTTCAGTAAGGGAGTCAAATCTTCCTTCCAGTAGTAGGTAGTAAACTTGTTTATGGGGCAGGTAATCCCTTACTATAAGAGTCAGTAAACACAATCAAGGGGTTGTAGCTCCCTTTTAGTGGGTGCTACAAAACGAGTGGAGGTAGTATTCTCCTACAGGTGGGTTCATACATGCTGGTAAGAGCCTGTGCTAGATATCTCATTCAAAAATTGGAGGAATGAATAAGTTGTTGGAGCTTTGGATGGGTTTCAAAAGTAGGACACTTCACCTTCGTACAATTTATGTTAGAGGAAATTATAGTTTATTGGTCTTTAAAATGGATCTTAAAAGGAGTTCAAGAAGCCCCAAGGAAAATCAATTCCAGATTTATCTAGGCAAGATCCAATGATTAGTTTGTAATTCCCTAGATGGAATGAGATAGAGGGATGATGGAAATGCCATTTTGCATTGGGGAATTAAAAACATTTTTGTCATATCTAAATCTCTAGATGCAAAGGATGTATGGAGGCATATAACCAATAGAAATTTTTGGAAAAAGCTAGTATTGAGAAAATACTTTGGGCTTGAAACTATTGAAGAATTGATATGGAACCCTAGAAAAAGTTGTAAAAAATATTTCAATTATACGAAGAGTTTTTCTAAATTCCTTTTGATGTAATTGATTCAAGTTCATATTTGAGGATATGTAATAGGAATAACATCAGAGTTGTAGTGGATACATGGGAAGACAATGGAATTGATCACAATTTCCCTTAGAATTTGGTCAATATTTTAATAAAAAGAGGATGTTCAAGGCTAGCTCAAGTAGTAGACCCACTATCTACCTCCATATGGCAACACATTTGGTTATCGATAGAATATTTGGACCTACTAGGGGATGTTAAAGACCACTCAAACCTATTCCTAGTTTCCGTGTTAAAATCTCATATCAAACTTATAGAGGAGGATGATGAGTTAATATGGATTGTCTCATCCCATGTATCTTACACCGCTAAAGCAGCATATGTCTTCCTTACTGTGGATATGTTTACTGTATAATGGAAATGGTGGTGGGAATTGGTTTGGAAAGCAAAGTGCATAGAGAATGTGTGTGTCTTCATTTGGTTCCTAATGGAGGATAAAGTTCCAACTCGGCATAACATTCAAAAGCACCATAAAGAAGGATCAGGATGGTTTTCATTATGCAATAAAGATTCATAAACCATTTCACATCTCTTTGTAGAAATCATTTATATCAAGGAAATTTTGGACAAATTGAAATCCAATCTCACTATAGATTTCAAATGGTAGGGAACCTCAATAGAAGAAGCATGGAAAGATTGGATTTTAACTCGTATTTTCAGAAAATACAAATTGATGCCACTGATTATCATTTAGGGGGGTATGATTGGCATGAAACAAAAATAATAACAATGAGACATACATCCCCTTAGATACTACTACATCACGATCACTCTCAATTTTATTTCACTTTCCGTTATAGAAAGCTTCTAGGAAACGTAGGTTGATAGTATGAGCATATCGACGTGGCCTTAAAATAGTGTAATCAATCATGTGGAGGGGTACGAGTTCTCTACCTTGATCCAAATCATTCTTATGAGATTAAGATGGCCTTGGATAGTGGTAGAAATAATTTCGTTGATTTTATGGCTCTCAAGTTGGTCCTCCTTTTCACAAAAGAGATGGGATATAATGATATAGACATATTTGGAGATTCCCAAATGGTAATAGTGGATCAAAGCGGTGTTCCATTGAAGAAATCAAACCCTCATTCCATTAGTAAATGAAATATTGAGAACTATGAATGTTTTTTTTTTTTTTTAAATTTTCTCCTCACAACACATTTTGAGGGAAATAATGCATGAGTAGAATGCCTTTCTAAGGAAGGAATTCACTTGGAATTTAGGCAGTGGCACTTCCAAGAATCCATGAATGGCGAGCTCTACGAGTTCAACCACATACCCTTCATGGATCAAGCTCAAGTGCTGGATTTGGATGCAGGTTCTGAGTCGTGATAACAAATTTATCTTTTTAATGGAAACAATTTGGATCTTGTCAAACATTTAGGGAGCAGGGGGCTCTAGATCTCTATTTATTTTTATTTTTTTTCAAAGTTGTCTCATATGGAACAATGTAAATAGAGTTTGAAGGTTCACCTTAAAATTTGTAGATTGTAGCAAACTAGTATTGTTTTAAGTCAATGAGAAGTTTTTGACATGCACCAACATGTATGCACAGAATGTAGCTTATATCATTATGCTAATTAAATGACTTACGAATTTTTTTCATGAAAAAAAATTCACTCGTAATGAAAAATATCAACATTAGTCATTTTAATATAACTAAATAACTTAAATAAAACATCTCATGATGATGATGACTGACACTAGTATATCGTTCCAAAATTTGACACCAAAAGAAAAAATGTGATTATTCCGAAAGAGATTTTACCAATCAATATGAATCCCAAAATTTTGAGATCAGAAATATTTTAAATAATTTGAATAAAATATTGAGCTATGAGGTGTAAACTAGTTAGTTTGAGTGAGGCTTAGAAAAATAATAATAATTTAAATAAAACATCTTTTCTGTAATTATTGTATCCAATAATCAAATTTATATTAAATATGAGTGCAATCATATAAACTAAACTCAAAATAGACATCAATCCATAGTAATCACAAAAAAACTTCGTGTTATATCTCACATTGCTAAAGTTGAAAAAAATCATAAAAACCCACTAAACTATAACACTATTATTATTATTATTATTATTATTATTATTATTATTATATATTCATTCTCAGTTAAAAAAAAATGTAAGTTGAACATATACACATTATAAAAACATGGAATTAGATTTTTAACCAACAAGATTCATGCCAAATTTACCATGGAGATTATTAATCTATAAATAGATTTTGTTACTATACTATGGGCCAATAGCATATTTTTAACCAACATGATTGATGCCAAATTTACCATGGAGATTATTAATCTATAAATATAATTTGTTACTATACTATGGGCCAATACCATGGCATATCAATACCACGTGCCATAAATACCTTAACTCACTTCATATGGCACTTGTTAATGTGGAAATTTTTTAATTAATCAATATGATTTGTATATACTATTATAAATAGTCTACTACATTTTGTGGAAGTTGAATCCCTAGAGTCCGGCCAATAATCTTATTTATCAAATATAATAGTATGAAGACAAATCTTTCATCACCCAAATTCTAATAGAGGCCAAAAGAAGCATTTGGAAAAACATCAATGCAAATGTGACAGACTTGTGGCCATCAATTTAGATCATCTTTGAATGGGAGGAATTAGTGAACATAGTTAAAGAAGCAATTGAAAATACTAAAATATACCTTGAACACATGCCGGAAGAAGCACACAAAATGATAAAACTACTAAATTATAAAACCAAATATGTACTAGAAGAGTTGAGCATCGAGGAAAGAAAAACAACAGTGATGGAGACCGTCTTAACTAAAAGGAATTTGATGGTACAATTAGAGAATAAGTGTAAATAACTTGAGTTACAGTTCAAAATATTCAACAAGAAATTTTATTTGTTACAGGAAAAAGGGTTGCTAAATTTGAATAACTCTAATGGTAAATTGATTCCATTAGAAAATTACCAAGAATGATTGTGTGACATAGTTGCTAATGCCTCAAAATTCAAAAAGGCAAAGAGAGCTATTAGTGGAGAAATGTTTTTAGAAGGTATGAAATTTGATCTCAATATTCAACAGGAGATCCATCACCTTTTTGTAAATAAGCCAACGTGTGACACCTACACTTGGGTACATGAAAAGTTTAGAAACATGGCAAGTTTTTCTATTGCAAGTGAAGAAAGGTGGGACAAATTACTAGAGCTGATTGAATGAACAAAAATGAAAGCCTATAATTTTGGCAACAGACAAACAATATTCACAACAAAGTAGGTACAGTTAGCAGAAGATTCCTCTAGAATTCCAACAATGCATCATATTTTAACTTCCTTTTCTTATCTTCTTCTTATTTATCGGAAATATCTTTGTTTTCCAACAGAATATTATTTTGTGATCTATTTTTTCTTGAAGTCAGAGTGAGATAAAGAGACTTAGAAATGGTTGGAACATGTATGAATAAATGGTATTCATTTTGATGTAAATTTGTGCACTATTCTAAAGTGATCAAATTACAGATAATACAGAGAGTTTTGTTTCAAGATTCCTGTGTCAAGCTATTGGTGATATTAACTCTTATGTGAAATTTTTAATTCTCTAAATTTTTCCATATGTTTTCTCTCTTACTGTTTCAAGAAGGATAAGGATTGAATTTACTTAACTGTACTCTTCTCTGGCTTGTAAACAATATCAATGTTTTCATTTTGATATTAAGTATATAATTCATCTCAACATGCTCTATATGTAATTTAACTTAAATCATATTCATCCTTCCACCCAGATAATTTATAAGATACAAAAGCTTGCCTATTCTTCCTTGTTACAACTTCTTGATAATTTTTGTGTTTGATCACCCAAACATTTATGACTCCATGCCCAATGGAATTTTCCTTAACTTTTCAACCAAACTTTTGAAAAAATCCATCTCAAACTTGAATACCTAGCCTAAAGTTTGAAACAGAAAACTAAATCAGATAGAGACATCGCTTTTTGAAGCTGGACGGGCTAGATTGGAACTTTAAAAGTGGTTTTGTGGTTACCTCTGGGTTTCTCTCCTCAACCTAGGGAAATTACAGAGTGATAACAGTAAGTAAAAACCTACAATTTCAATGATTTACCGACACCAACCAGAAGGAGATACCAATGTTTGCATCATGACAAATGTGTTTTCCTTGATGGAAACTTGCTTGATAAATATGTACTTGATTCCAACATGGTAATAATATTATGGTCATGGAACTAGTGCTGCTATCCAATATATTGATACAAATGCTATATTGGATATGGATAGAAAATGGAAATTCAGTTACAGATGGATGACAAAAGTGAAGTTTGAGATAGTATACATGGTTCTCGTGAAGAAGGGTCACATATATACATAGGTCTTGTGAGTAAAATTCACGTAAAAAATATGAACCATGGAAATCTGGATATCAGGGTTCATTACCATGATATTGGCCCATAGTAATTAGAGTGACAATGTTCATCTGATCCTGTTAAGAAATACTAATGAAACTACCAAGGGATTTACCTAAGGTATTGGCTAAGGATAAAACTATATAAGGAGATGGACATCAAGTTGTTAAGTGTGCAAGTGAATGAGTTATTCATATATGATTTAAACTGAAATAGGTGTGCACTGGGGAGCAAGGAGATGGCTAAGATATGATAGATTTGAAAGTGTAGTAAAGACTAATGAATACACTTGCTTAATCTGAACTTTATGCTTGTAGCTAACAATGATAGATTTGTGGATGTAATGATGTTATGATATGAATGCGTGAAATGAAAGTTGCGACATGTGAGTTTTGTTTTAAGCAAAGTTTTGTTTCAGTGATTTAAGATTTGTGCATTAATTTTCTTTTGAATAGTTGTGTACATATGCATATATGATTTTGTTGAGTTGTGTATATATTATGAGATATATTTTTAAGTATGTTGAGATCTATACGCGGGCATTGCACATGATAAGAGTGTTTATACGCAAGTCTACCTAATAACAGTCGTGTATATATTTTGAGATATTTTTTCAATATGTTGAGACCTGTACATGGATGTTTCACATAGTAAGCGTGTATATACACAGGTCTACTTAATAACAATCACGTATATATTCTAAGTTATATTTGGTCAGGGTCTGTAATGTTGCTTGATGATGATAGTTGATGAGTTATCTTGTATTTGCTGATGTCTGTCAATCATGTTTGTATTTTATCTCGAAGGTTTATAAATGTCGTGGTTTGGTTGTGCATTAATCTGATCTAGTTGAAGTGGTTGATTTAGTATTTAGTGGCCCGTGATGTTACAATGTTCTAGTTGGTTCAGTGATTGTATTTCAGATTCAATATTCAGTTTGGTATTAAGCATAATGTTGGTTGTGTGTCTAGTTTGAAAATATGATGAAAGATGGGATACAAGTTTTTATGTTTTTTTAAGATAAGTGGATCCAATCTAAAATATTATGAAACATGGCCCACAATATGTTTTGAGGATTGGAGCCTTCAGTAAGGGAGTCAAATCTTCCTTCCAGTAGTAGGTAGTAAAATGTTTTATGGGGCAGGTAATCCCTTACTATAAGAGTCAGTAAACACAATCAAGGGGTTGTAGCTCCCTTTCAGTGGGTGCTACAGAATGAGTGGAGGTAGTATTCTCCTACAGGTGGGTTCATACATGCTGGTAAGAGCCTGTGCTAGATATCTCATTCAAAAATTGGAGGAATGAATAAGTTGTTGGAGCTTTGGATGGGTTTCAAAAGTAAGACACTTCACCTTTGTACAATTTATGTTAGAGGAAATTATAGTTTATTGGATGTCTTTAAAATGGATCTTAAAAGAAGTTCAAGAAGCCCAAAGGAAAATCAATTCCAGATTTATCTAAGCAAGATCCAATGATTAGTTTGTAATTCCCTAGATGAAATGAGATAGAGGGATGATGGAAATGCCATTTTTCATTGGGGAATTAAATTTTTTTTTATCATATCTAAATCTCTAGATGCAAAGGATGTATGGAGGCATATAGCCAATAGAAATTTGTGGAAAAAGCTAGTATTGAGAAAATACTTTGGGCTTGAAACTATTGAAGAATTGATATGGAACCCTAGAAAAAGTTGTAAAAATATTTCAATTATATGAAGAGTTTTTCTAAATTCCTTTTAATGTAATTGATTCAAGTTCATCTTTGAGGATATGTAATAGGAATAACATCAGAGTTGCAGTGGATACATGGGAAGAGAATGGAATTGATCACATTTTCCCTTAGAATTTGGTCAATATTTTAATAAAAAGAGGATGTTCAAGGCTAGCTCAAGTAGTAGACCTACTATCTACCTCCATATGGGAACATGTTTGGTTATCGATAGAATAGTTGGACCTACTAGGGGATGTTAAAGACCACTCAAACCTATTCCTAGTTTCCGTGTTAAGATCTCATATCAAACTTATAGAGGAGGATCATGAGTTAATATGGATTGTCTCATCCCATGTATCTTACACCCCTAAAGTAGGATATGTCTTCCTTACAGTGGATATGTTTATTGTAGAATGGAAATGGTGGTGGGAAGTGGTTTGGAAAGCAAAGTGCGTAGAGAATGTGTGTGTTTTCATGTGGTTCCTAATGGAGGATAAGGTTCCAACTCGGCATAACATTCAAAAGCACCATAAAGAAGGATCAGCATGGTTTTCATTATGCAATAAAGATTCATAAACCATTTCACATCTCTTTGTAGAAATCATTTATATCAAAAAAAATTGGGACAAATTGAAATCCAATCTCACTATAGATTTCAAATGGTAGGGAACCTCACTAGAAGAAGCATGGAAAGATTGGATTTTAACTCGTATTTTCAGAAAATACAAATTGATGCAACTGATTATCAATTAGGGGGGTATGATTGGCACGAAATAAAAATAGTAACAATGAGACAGACATCCCCTCAGATACTACTGCATCATGATCACTCTCAATTTTATTTAACTTTCCGTTGTAGAAAGCTTCTAGGAAACGTAGGTTGATAGTATGAGCATATCCACGTGGCCTTAAAATAGCGTAATTAATCATGTGGAGGGGTACGAGTTCTCTACCTTGATCCAAATCATTCTTATGAGATTAAGATGGCCTTGGATAGTGGTAGAAATAATTTCGCTGATTTTATGGCTCTCAAGCTGGTCCTCCTTTTCACAAAAGAGATGGCATATAATGATATAGACATATTTGGAGATTCCCAAATGGTAATAGTGGATCAAAGCGGTGTTCCATTGAAGAAATCAAACCCTCATTCCATTAGTAAATGAAGTATTGAGAACTATGAATGTTTTTTTTTTTTTAATTTTCTCCTCACAACACATTTTGAGGGAAAGAATGCATGAGTAGAATGCCTTTCTAAGGAAGGAATTCAATTGGAATTTAGGCTGTGAAACTTCCAAGAATCCATGAATGGCGAGCTCTACGAGTTCAACCACATACCCTTCATGGATCAAGCTCAAGTGCTGGATTTGGATGCAGGTTCTGAGTCATGATAACAAATTTATCTTTTTAATAGAAACAATTTGGATCTTGTCAAAAATTTAGGGAGCAGGGGGCTCTAGATCTTTATTTAATTTATTTTTTGTTCAAAGTTGTCTCATATGGAACAATGTAAATAGAGTTTGAAGGTTCACCTTAAAATATGTAGATTGTAGCAAACTAGTCTTGTTTTAAGTCAATGAGAAGTTTTTGACATGCACCAACATGTATGCATAGAATGTAGCTTATATCATTATGCTAATGAAATGACTTACTGATTTTTTTCATGAAAAAAAATTACTCGTAATGAAAAATATCAACATTAGTCATTTTAATATAACTAAATAACTTAAATAAAACATCTCATGATGATGATGACTAACACTAGTAGATCGTTCCAAAAATTGACACCAAAAGAAAAAATGTGATTATTCCGAAAGAGATTTTACCAATCATTATGAATCCCAAAATTTTGAGATTAGAAATGTTTTAAATAATTTGAATAAAATATTGAACTATGAGGTGTAAACTAGTTAGTTTGAGTGAGGCTTAGAAAAATAATAATAATTTAAATAAAACATCTTTTTCGTAATTATTGTATCCAATAATCAAATTTATATTAAATATGAGTGCAATCATATAAACTAAACTCAAAATAGACATCTATCCATAATAATCACAAAAACACTTCATGTTATTTCTCACATTGCAAAAGTTAAAAAAAATCATAAAAACCCACTAAACTATAACATTATTATTACTAACATTTTGCAAATCAATATGCAAAAGAAAACGCCGAAGTCAACGGAGACAGCTACCTGACAATGTAGAGATTTGGTGAGTTTTGTTGTTTTACGATGAATCTCTACAGTGTCGTGAGCTAAACGCTCACAATAGAACGCCTTCAGCGTTAATTATTATTATTATTATTATTATTATATATTCATTCTCAGTTAAAAAAAAAATGTAAGTTGAACATATATACATTATAAAAACATGGAACAATATTTTAAACCAATAAGATTTATGCCAAATTTACCATGGAGATTATTAATCTATAAATAGATTTTGTTACTATACTATGGGCCAATAGCATATTTTTATCCAACATGATTGATGCCAAATTTACCATGGAGATTATTAATCTATAAATAGACTTTGTTACTATACTATGGGCCAATACCATGGCATATCAATACCACGTGCCATAGATACCTTAACTCACTTCATATGGCACTTGTTAATGTGGAAATTTTTTAATTAATCAATATGATTTGTAGATACTATTATAAATAGTCTACTACATTTTGTGGAAGTTGAATCCCTAGAGTCCGGCCAATAATTAAACTAGCATTTGCACCAAATGTTGCAAAGGAAACCCCGTAATTCAGTAACCTAAATGGAGAAAGAGCATCGAAACATGTAGTATGGTATGTGATCTAACTATTGCCTGATTTAGAGGGAGCAAAAAATTTGAGGAGTGAGGATCCATGGTCACCTATGAAACTCAATGCCCTGGTTTCATTTTGAAAGATGCAGGGAACAACAACCCAATCCGGGAAGATACAAAGCATGTTGTGCAGAGAATAGTTAGATTTCCTAAGAAGACAAAAGAGGTAATGGTTTCGACTTTCGACGGGTTTGTAAACCTTGCAGTTGCAGGCACAATTTTTGTCTCAACAATGCATTCGATGGGCTCAAAGAAGGTAGCATATTGCATCCTGAAGATGTTGGCCATAGATCACGATGGTAATCAGCATGCAATCATGGGATTGTATGGCCACACGCTACTAAAATCCCTTGCGATCGATGGCCTCGTCATCCTTGAACCCCACCTTCGCAAGTACATCGTGACTTGCTCTGGCACATGCGAGATCAAATCACAGGTAAAGCTTCATGTTTGTATCTGAAATGAAATTGGATTGGATTGTTGGGATTTGACTCAAATGAGCTCAAGATCTACATTTCGGTAATTGATACGCTAAAATTAGATTAATAAAAATAACAATCTCACCCAAAAAAAATTATTATTTAATGAGTAATTGTAATTATGTATAACTTCTATGTTGAGATTACATTATTAAAAAATAATAATCTCACCCAAAAAAATTATTATTTAATGATTAATTGTAATTATGTATAGCTTCTAGAGTATGCTTGTGAAAGTTAGAAAGAGTAGTTTATATTTTATGTAACTACTTATGTTCAATTTTATGTGAAACTTTAACATAATAACTTTTTTGAAAGATGTAGTTCAATTATTTTGGAAAGTTGTAGTTTAATTATTTTAAATTTAGATTTTTTATTAATATAGCTATTTTGTCTTTGGATGTAATTAAAAGAAATATAAAATCATAATCTCTCAAAATAAAAAATCAATCTATTTATATTAAAAAATAAAATTTTAGTCTTATACAAACTAAATTAATAAAAAAATAACAATGTCACCCAAAACAAATTAATGATTTAATGAGTAATTGTAATTATGCATAGCTTCTAGAGTATGCATGTGAAAGTTAGAAAGATTAGTTTATATATTATGTAACTACTTATGTTCAATTTTATGTGAAACTTTCACATACAAAAGTTTTGGAAAGTTGTAATTTAATTATTTTAAATTGGGATTTTTTAATAATATAATTATTTTTTTTTAGATGTAATTGAAAAAAATATAAAATTATAATCTCTCAAAATTAAAAATCAAAAGATAACAAAAGTAGAAAAACATTAGTTTATCCACGATGTAACTACTTCTTTTCAATTTTATGTGAAAATTAGAAGAATAATTTATACATTAAGTTAGAAAGAATAGCTTATACATTAAATCAAAAAGAATAATAAAAATTATCAATTGATACTTCTCACAAAGTAATTATAATTATTATTATTTTTTTTACTAAAATTAAAGAAAATATTTCTTAATTATAATTATCATTTTTATTTTTATTTTAGAACCTTTCTTAAATTGTCTAATAAAAAATTACAAAGAATGACCGATGTCTTTAATTTACTCTAATTTAATGATATCAATCTTGTTACAACAAAATATTAACAATATTCTAATAACAATACTTCAACTTACTATTTTCGATAGATATTATCTTATCCTCAATTGGACCAAATCGTGTCTACATTCATTATCAACTCGTCCTTTTATTTACCAGTATTAATTTTTTTTTAAGGGTCTTCCTTCCATTAACACCCCTTATTTTTAAGGGATCAACCTCCACATGGGCTCCCATGCAGCCTGAGCCTCCATATGGCATCTTAGGTAAAACATAGGCATGGCTATAATGATTGTAATAGCTAGAACTAGATTCTCCATATTCTACTGTGACCTATTTCTCTACAGCTGGATTTCAGATTTTCTACTGTGGTATAATTCTTTATAGCCATAGTCTAAAAAATCCATAAAATAAATCAGAAATTTTATTAATATTATAAAAAATTTAGGTAAAGGTTTTTGAAAATCATCTTTATAGTTGTTAAAATTTAGTATTTTGAGTGCTTTAAGGGTTTTTGATGACGCTGAATCTATTTCCACAATAAAAAAAATGCAATTCAAAAATTCCAACTACTTGATTTTTTTAAATTATTTTTACCAGATTCCAACAAAAAAACTACCAAACTATTCTGTTGTGACTATAGATAATTCCTTTCCCATATTCCAAAATGGACAACATCTAAAAACCGAATTGCCAAGAAATGAGTGTGCAACAGTGTAACAGAAAAACTGTTTCATTGTGTTCAGATTAATGAGAGTTTTCACTGTAGTAGAACATAAAAACGGTTTCCTTGTGTTCAGGTTAATGATAGTATAGAAAAAATTGCTTGTTAGATGGACTGTTTTTCCATTTATCATTAGAAAATTTGTATTAAAAACGATTTCAAAAACAAAATCTGGATAACAATGATATTGTTTTTCATTCTACATTAAAACCAACCCAACTTGAACTAACTTGTTTACAATGAAAGTTATTTCTACATCCACGCAAGCCTGCCCCCACAACTTGATCGATAACAACAGGACTTACTATAGTTAACGCATTAAAGATATGACAGACGAAGATTACAACAAGATGGCCATTTTTAAAAGCTGATTTTGAGGTTGCATATCTTGCATTCCTTACAACAGAAATTCTCAATAGAAACGGATTACCTCCATTGCAGGTTCCTGAAATGGGAAGTTATGAATAGGTCTCACAATATTTACTTTGACTTTTTATATATAAATTAAAGTAGTTAGTGTAATGATTATTTAATCCAAACTCAATGCACTTGGTAATTCTGCACCTTAAACATTATTCAAGTTCAATGAAATATGGAATCTATAACTCTTTATCGTTTGAAACACTTTTTCTCCCATACCTACTCAAATCAACTCTGAGAGTTCAGAATACTCACCACAATACTATTTTTGAATATCATGAAATCTGAATTAACAGTATAACATGAATCCTTCAACATGTTTTCTTAAAATACCAAGCATTACTCTTTGAATTGGAAAAACCCAATTCAATAAACCCAACTACTCTCATCATATTTACAGTAGCTAGAGTCAATTATACCAAGACATCATATAATGCAATCTCATCAAATACATTTATTGTTACACCAAATACTTATTCAATCATATTAATTGACACAGTACCGGAACATACAACGCATTGATATGACACAATACCAGAATATACAAAGCAATCATGTTGAAATATTAAAGTCACCTGCCAGCCTTGGGCAGGAAGAAAAGAGTACAAAGGCAACAGCAGGAGAAGTGTATGCGTACACAGCACTACGCAATTAAATAAGGATGGAAGAACCGTAGGAGTGAAATTAATTGTTATGGGCCGCAGCCACATAGTGCAGAGGAGAAATTGATTATGGTGATAGGGAGAGTCGTTTTACAGTGGAACGAAGATTTTCCCGTAGATCTGAACTACGGAGGAGCAAAACTAATTAAAACAGTCATTTCGGGCATTTAAAGCCCTCAACAACCAAAATGGAGAAAATGTGTTTAAACAGTGGAAAGACTTAAAGTTTTTTGAAAAGGGAGGACAAGTGGTCCCCACCACTTTAGCGCAATCACAAATCGCAGCGGCAGAGTGTCAAGTGTCTTGTTGATGAGAAGAGTCGTGATGCGATGCGATCACAATCGCAATCGCAAATCGCAAACAACAGAAGTTAAATGTCTTGCAGATGTGGCAGAGTTCCGATGCGATGCGATCATCGCAATCGCAAAGGAACGGAGCACTATATATATATATATATGTTACCATCGTTGAAAGCCATGATGCGATCGCACGATCACGCGATCGCGTAATCGCAACATCGCGCTTGTTAAAACCATTCCGCCAATTTTTGTTTGATCGTCGATATTGCGATTGTCGCATCATCGCAATCGCAATATCGTACATCGCTGGATCGTAAGTTAGTTTGTACAGCCGATCTGCCGATCGCCGATTTCCGACTGCGATGTGGTCCCCACTCGTATGTCACGCATTTAATTTCTTTTAAGTCCCACAAAGTTTTTCTTTGTAATTTGTGTTATTTCCTTTTTTTAAGTTTTGTTCCTGTCGCACTATATATATATAGAGTGAAAAGCCCGTGATACTGTGAGCTAAAAATAAAATGTAATGCTATTTTTTGTTGTAATCGTTGTGTGAGAGCCCGCAGGCAAGAAAAACACAGTAAGACCAACAGAACACTGTTTGTGCATTTTGAGAGAGACAGAGAGAGAGATTTATTTTGGAGCACTGCGTCTGTAGTAGTCTTGATAGTATTCTGCGAATCCCTCCACTAAGGAAGAAATTTGTAATAGTTTTTAGTTATGTTTAATGAAATAGAAGAAAGCATTTTCATGCCATCTCTGTTTGCAAGAAAAATTTTTATTTTAATTTCTCTGTGTTTGAAGAGTTGAGTTTATTTTGGAATTATTAATATTCCAACATGGTATCGGAGCTAGTTTAGGCTCTTTGAAGGTTTCAAGGAAGCTGAAGAAGAAGAAGATTTGTTGCAGTGTTTTCTCCAGCAGTGTGAAAGCTCAGCAGAAGTCAAAGTTCAAGTATTTCTCAAAGAAAACGGAGTTGTTGTTTTGTTTAAAAGAGTTTGTTCTTTCAGAAAAGTAAAGACGGTTTTGTTTAAGTTCAGAGTTCAGTTTGAAAGCAATGGCTGGACCAAGCACTGGTATGAACATTGGAAATACTCAGCTTCCACAGTTTAATGGAAAGAATTATGATTATTGGGCCATTACCATGAGAGCCCTGTTTGTCTCACAAGACTTATGGGAATTTGTAGAAGACGGTTTTGTTGAAATAGCTGATGAGCAAGCTTTTAATGCCTTAACACAAGCAAAGAAGGATATATTGAAGAGCAATAGGAAGAAGGAATCTAAAGCCCTCTACTATTTGTATCAAGCAGTAAATGAGAGTGTGTTTCCAAGGATAGCAGCAGCTAAGAGATCCAAGGATGCAAGGGAAACTCTGAAAGTAGCCTATCAAGGTATGGAGAAAGTTAAGACATCAAAACTTCAATTGTTGAGGAGAGATTTTGAAACTATTAGCATGAAAGAGTCAGATACTGTAGACACATTTTTTACACATGTGATTGGGATTGTAAATCAGATAAGATCCCATGGAGAAAATCTTGAAGAAAGAAGGATCATGGAGAAACTTTTGAGGAGCTTACCCTCAAAGTTTGATGTTATTGTTACCACCATAAAAGAGACCAAAGATCTCTCACATTTCACAGTGGATGAACTTCATGCCTCACTGATAACTCATGAACAGAGATTGTGCAGAGCTGAACATTCATCTCTTGAGCACGCCTTCAAGACCCAGATGCCTTCAGGAAGAGGAAGAGGTCAAGGCAAAGGAAGACGAAGAGGCAGAAGCCAAAACATAGGTGGAAGGAACAACCCTTCACATTCACATGGAAGGAGCAACAGTCAGAATCAGAGCCACGGTCAATGCAACAACCAGCAAGGTGGACATCAACACCAACATGCTCATGGACAAAGGTATGACAAATCCAATGTCCAATGTCATTATTGCAAGAAATATGGGCACTATGCCAATGAATGTAGAAAGAAGAAAAATGACATGAAAAATAGGCAGAATTCTAATGTAGAAAAAGAAGAAAAAAAACCCAAGTAATGTGCTGTTAGCTTGTAATGTAACACAAGATAAAGAAGATAATGTTTGGCTCTTAGATTCGGGATGTAGTAATCACATGACTGGAAACAAAGCAATGTTTGCCAATCTAGATGAAGAAGTAAAATCTGAAGTGACCGCAGGGACTAATACTAAGATCTCTGTCAAAGGAAAAGGCAGAGTTAGTACTCAAGCAAGAAATGGTGAGCGATAATTTGTCCCTGATATGTATTATGTTCCAGGTCTGAAGTGTAATCTTTTGAGCGTTGGGTAGCTCATAAACAAAGGTTACAATGTAATATTTAAGGATGATGTGTGCACAATAAAAGATATACCTCCAAGCAAGAAAATCATTGCTGAAATACAAATGACCAGCAATAGAATGTTTCCACTCAAGCTCAACATTGACTTGAAGGGAAAAGGAAAAAGCATAGCAGCTGTAACACAAGAAGCCTTTCAGAAGGAAGCAAAAGATGAAAATTGGTTATGGCACCTGAGATTTGGACATCTCAATTTCGGAGGATTAAATTTTGTACAGAAAAGGAATGGTAAAAGTTTTTCCATTGATTGAGAACCCTGACAGCCTATGTGAGGGCTGCATCTTGGGAAAGCAACACAGAGAAAATTTTCCATCCGAGAAAAGCATAAGGGTGAAAGCACCCTTAGAAATCATCCATTTAGATTTTTTTGTGCTAATGCAAACAGCATCAGTTTCAGGCAGAAACTACATGCTGACCTTCATAAATGATTTCACAAGAAAAGTGTGGGTTTATTTATTAAAATATAAGAGTGAAGTTTTTCAGAAATTTTTCCACTTTAAAGCTCTTGTAGAGAAACAGAGCAGACTGCACATTAAATTTCTCAGAACTGATAGAGGAGGAGAATATATATCAAATGAATTTTTGTGTTTTTGCAGAGAGAACAACATACACAAGCAGTTTACCACAAGGTACACACCGCAACAGAATGGAGTTGCTGAAAGAAAGAATCGAACCATAATGGAAATGGTGAGAAGCATGCTAAAGGAAAAACACTTACCGAATGAGTATTGGGTAGAAGCATCAAACTGTGTTGTGTATATTTTAAATAGATGCCCTAGAAAAGCTACGATGAACAAAGTTCCAGAAGAAGCGTGGAGTGGAAGAAAACAGGGAGTCACCCACATGAGAGTTTTTGGATGTGTTGCATATGCACACATTCCAGACAAGTTGAGAAAGAAGTTGGATAGTAAGGGGGATAAGTGTATTTTCCTTGGATATTGTGAAGATTCCAAAGGATACAGATTGTATAACCCATCCACAAAGAAGTTTGCGATAAGCAGAGATGTGCAATTTATTGAAGAGGAAGCATGGGATGGAAGCATTGAGAAAACAGTCAATGTTAAAAGTTGTTTATCTCATGATGAAGATGAGGGAGAAGTGGTTGAAATTAACAACTTAGCTGCTGTACAACCTCCACCAACACAAGGACAGCAAGGGACAGCTCAAGCGGCAACGAGAACACCCTTGAGAAGAAGAGGGAGTGCATCACTGAGCACACCACATGGAGAAGGTTCGAGTGCTTCTTCAAGCACGACTACACCAAGTGAAAGTGGAACAAAATTCAGAAGTATTAGAGAAATCTATGAGCAGGGAGCATCAAATGAAGGTATGAATTCCCTATTTTCTTTGTATTGTCAAGTTGTTGATCCTATTCATTTTGAAGATGCTATTAAAGATAGAAAATGGATAGAAGCTATGGATGATGAAATTAATGCCATAGAGAAGAACAAAACATGGGAGTTGGTTGATCTCCCAGAAGGTAAAGAAGTCATTGGTGTTAAATGGGTCTATAAGACCAAAAGCAATGTTGAAGGAAAAATAGAAAGACACAAGGCTGACTTGTTGTCAAGGGTATAAGGTGTATAAGGGATTGATTATGAAGAAACTTTTGCACCAAATTGTAAAGAATGGAGATAGGAGAGGAAAGCCCCATTGTAGCAGTAAAACAAAATGGAAATTATATCGACATGTAAAATCTATATTTTTAAATGGAGTTTTAATGGAAGAGGTATATGTGGAACAACCTCTAGGATATGAGAAGAAAGGCCAAGAGCATAAGGTCTGCAAATTGAAGAAAGCTCTTTATGGGCTGAAGCAAGCACCAAGAGCATGGTACAGTAGAATAGACTCCTATCTACTAGAAAATGGATTTGAAAAGTGTGAGGGAGAACCCACCCTCTACTTCAAATAAAATGATGGTAAAATGTTGATTGTTGTTTTATATGTTGATGATCTAATATTTGCTGGTGTAATGATGATTTCTCATGAAAATTTTAAAACAACATGAAAGACGAACTGAAATGACCTATATGGGTTTCGTTGAGATACTCTCTTAGGAATAGAAGTAGAACAAATGAGAAAGGGATTTTTATTTTCTTTTGCCAAAAGTAATGGAATCAAGTTTTATAAAGATTTAATATGCAGAGTGCAAAGCTACAATTACTCCCACAAAGAATGGGATTGAAGTTGAGTAAAGATGAGATGAGCAAGGATTTTGATCCAAGTTTGTATAAAAGTACAGTTGACACCACATTTAGACAAGAGCATTAGACCCGAGACAACTTTTGTACATAAATAAATGTAGGAGGGGGTCTTATGTTTTGTTTCCATATGTAAATATTCATAATTGAGTAATTTTAGTCAATTTCGAAGGAAGGAAAATATTGTAACTACCCAAATGATTGATGGGCACCCGAAAGAGATAGTCAGTTTTGGAGGCCAGTCTAATTGGAATTGTAGGAAGTTGAAGAGTCTGTGATTCATCAAGGAATTGAATCGATTCCTTGTAGTTGTATAAGAAAAACCTCTGTGACAGAGTCGGGCAGAGAGACCTGCACAGAGCTGCATGAGAGACCTGTAGAGGCTGCATAGGAATGTAGAGAAGAGGGCCAAGAAATTTTAGAATCTGGTCAATATGTCGTAATTACTTCACTATATAAATGTAGGATTGTTTAGTATAACTGTGCGTTTAAATGCATGTGTTCTTGACAATTGAATTCCTGTGGAAATGTGAACATTTGTGGTTGGATTATGTGTATACATTCCATTTGAATTCTCTGTGGGAGTATAAGTTCATAATTCAGGACTCGTGAGAAATTGTTATTTAATTGTGGAGAACGTCATGCGTCCTTGAGCAATTATATGAGATTTAGAAATTGGCTCTGTATGGCAATTGGAACGCGTATACCCTGTAATTAGTTTAATGGTGCGTTGTGCCTAATTGGGAGACTCTCTATATAGACGGAGTGAGGTTGAATCCGGAACGAACCTTTAACAAGATATAACGGAAGCGCAGAGGAAATACACCCGACGGAGCATTGACAGAGTTGGAACCGGAACCTGGAGAGGCGTAACCTTGACCGGAGGAGAAGTGAAAGTGGTTTGAGAGAACAGTAAAGGCTGGAAGTGGTATTTCCGCACCACTCTCATACGGTAGGTGGTATTGGAGGAGTCACGAGTGATTCCATAGAAAGATCGACATGTGTCCCTGAGAAAAATAACAAAACCGCCTTTTAAACTGTGCCTTCTCACATTAAAAACCTGACGCAAGACGCCGAGCGGAATTAACACTGTACTGCTGCCCTTGAGGTCTAACATCGGATGGCGAACTAATGTCTACCTACCCGAGGTTTAACGGAAGAGCTTGGAGGTTAAGCCAGGTACGGGCGCACATTCGATTGGCTATTGGTTATGTATGTGTGGGCCCGGATGCTGTACACTTCCGATTGGTAAGCGGAACATTGTATTATTACGTTAACCTTTGCAAAGACAATATTAAAGGGATAGACCATGTAATATGTTTGTGAATTTAGCGCCTGTGGAATGTATGAGGGTTAACCATATTGTAGTGGTTTAATGTTTGAACGGAGGTCGCGACCACATCACTATATACGAATAGGGGACATTGTTTAAATATGAGATGAAGTGAGCATGGTTTAAAATAGTGGGGTCAGTATCTGTATGTCTTGGAGAGTGCATTATTAAAGGAGATAAGAAAATAAAACCCTTAGATTAATTGATTTATTTTCTAAGTGCGAGCCAAGAAATTAGCCCAGCCTTATTTAATTGAATTTTTCAGCGTGGAACAAGAGAGGCATGTGAGATTTCCAGACTTGTGGACTGTGAGTTGATTAGGAGATATAAGGTTGTAAAGGTATTCATTAATCAAATTCTAGGAATTTGATGAATGAATTGAACAGAGGATTAAGAAGACCCGTATTGAATAAACAAATAGGAATTGGGCAAGAAGCTTGTGATGCATTTACACACAGTAAAGTGAAACATTGAAAAGAACTGGGAATGTGGGTGAAGCGGGGTTACCCCTTCACCATAGTGGTATCAGAGCTAGAATTTAATTAGCTCGTTGAAAAGTTTGTTTTGAAAATGCACATGTACTAAACGGGCAAAAGATAGTTGATGTTTGAATATGTTTGATAGAGGAAACTGCAGATTTGATTTGACAGGCAGTGAAGGTCTCCAGATGAGAAGAATCTGGATTTGAAGATAGAAGATTGCAGCAGGTAGATGCAGTGCAGGTAAAAAGAAAAGAGAAGGAACAAGATCATTCAGGGATCTTGAGAGATAAGATGATGAGCCTTATTTGAACTCTGATTGGAAGGTATTGTTTGCAGAATTCAGAGTGCATACAATTGAGTACATCTCAGCAGAAGTATATCACAAGCTTTGAGAGCAGTGATAGAAGAATCTAGCAAGGGATTCTGAGTGCATAAAGAGTGTGGCAGAACCTGAAAAAATTCCCAACTAAGGTTGGATAAAAGAAGAAAAGGGGTGTTCTTGAGAAAGTTGCAGAGTGAAGCCTAGAGAGCAGAGAGAGTGCTCAGAAGGTTCCAAAGAAGAAGGGACCAGTACTTGGCAAAAGCCGGAGCTCAGGAGAGAAGCTTGGTGAGGTAAGTTACAGCAAGAGAGCTTGCTGTTGCAGAGGCTTAGTGCAGCTTGTGAGTGAAGAACTCCTAGAGAAGAGAATGGCTACTGAGGGCCATAGCAGAGACTGCAGAGATTGCAGAGGTTCTGAGAGAAACCACAGCAGAAGAGTGTGGGAAGATGCCAAAGCAAATGGCATGAGGAAGAAGAAATCCACCGATGAATAATTGCAGAAAGAATTAGTTGAGATCATAAAAGAGTTTAATGAACTGAAGAGAAGGATAGAAGAAAGCCAGAGAGTTGGTTGGCTCATGAAGAAGAAGATAAAGTGGCAAAGGCTACTAAGGAAGAAGGAGAAGATGATGAATGCTCGGAAGAAAAAGGAAATACTCAGGGCAAATGAGTATTTGGAGAAGGACTTGGAGACTGAAGCTTCAAGTGGGAACAAGGGGTCCAAGAGCCTTACATCTGACATATTTTGTGTGTTTTCAGGAATAGTAGGTGAACAGACTGCAGATGTTGTCACTGAGGAAGAAAATGGAGCAGCTACATGTTTTGGGGATGTCCATGTACAGTTGGAGAAAGATTCTGCTTTCCAACATATTGGAAATAGAAGAGATGTAGTTTGTGATATTGGCCAGAAGCTGGAGGTTGAACAGCTTGAGGACTCTGAAGAAGGAACCATTGAAGAATCTCTGGGAAGGATAGAAGACTTGGAACAGCAGAAAGGTGTTAAGGAAGGCAGTTCACATGGTGAGAATGTGACAGATGAAGTTGATTGTTGCCAAGCAAGATATGATGAGTATATTTCAAATGGAGAACAGATGGAACTACTGCAGCAGAAGGAATTCATTAATTCCTTATTTGGTAGAAGAGATTGTTTCAATGGGGATGATGATGATGAGTTTGTCATTAATGCTGATAATGACAAGCTGCTTTTGATAAATGGCCATGTGGAGAATAATGGGAAGGTAGCTGGAGTCCTTACAGAGATGGGAAATCGGGATTTTATTCTGATGAAGACTGAGGAGATAGTGACAGCAGAAGATAGAGAAGATTGTGGTGAGATGCCGAGATTATGGCATGAGTAGAGGATAGGACCATAGAGGGAAGGTGTTCAGATGGTAAGGACAGAAATGATTGAAGATGAGAGAGTTCATTCTTATGAGCTGGAACAGAAAGACATCCTTGAAGGGGATGGTGCAGAAGAGAGACTAGCTGATAGTCTCAAGAAATTTTTGAAGATTTGGAATCATCATTCTGATGTGTTGATGGAAGAGAAAAGAAAGTTGGGACAACATACTGAGGTGCTGACAGAAGAAGGAAAGGCTTTGAGGCCTTGTGAATTTTGTTTTAACAAATGTTTGAGGAGTGCAGATCCTGTTGATGCTGAAGGAGAATTGACAGCATGGGGCAGTCAATTGAAAGAGAAGGAGAATTCTGTGGAAGACTTTAAACCATGGAATGGGGAAATTGAGCTGCTGGAGAGTATGTTGAATCAGCAGGATTCCTTACAAGAGAGAAGACCTCAATTTCAGAATTGGGGGCTGCAAAATGAGAAGACACAATGGGATGGAGATAGAAAAGAATTGCTGATTGAATCATCAGTAGGGACCATTGGGTCTTGGGGTTTTGGAACTAAGGAAGTGGCTATGTTGACAGGCAAGGCAGAATACAATCCATCACTTGGAATTGTCTTAGAAGAAGAAGAGCTGTTGCAAAATGAGGATGAGCAGCTGAATGAAGATGAGACCGCCATGTCTCATGGGCAGGAAAATATTTTTGCTATTGATAGCAAGGATGAATTGGCTTGTTCGAATAGCCAAGAGAAGATTGAAGAGAAGACTTTATGGTAGACTGTTGGGGCTGCTACAGCAAGGGAGAATCAGAGTTCCACTCTGACAGGAGATGAAGGTATAGTGGCTAGAGAACTTGGTTTGACTGCTGGAATCAATCAAGAAGGAGGAAGGCCATTGCTGAAGATTGCCAAGACAGAAGAAGAAGATGTTGAACTTGAGTTGCAGCATGGAGAAGATTTGTTTGGCAAAAGGAGATGGCAAGAATGTTTGCTGAAGGTATTCAAAAAAGGAGGTGAAATGCCAAAGCAGCAGCTTGGAGTGTTGCTGGAGAGAGTGCTGAAGCAACAAGCTGAAGTATTTCCAGCAGAGGAGCATAAGTTTTACTGTTGCAGAGAGGACATGGATGATTGGGTGACAGTAAGAATAGGAGCTTGGGCAGCAGTAAGAACTGAAGAGATGAGAATCCAGCAAACAGAAGCAAGCATCCTGCAGTCAGAGGAAAGATTAGACAAAGAGATTGAATTTGTAAGGAGACTGATGCAGAAGATGCCTCAGAGGAGAACAACAGCAAAGAAGCAGGGAATTAGTAGCAGCAAGAAAGAGACAGTCACAGACTGTGAGGGCATAGCAAGTGGAAAGCTACAGCACAAGGTATGGAAGCCAGGAGGAAGGCGAAAGAAGAATGCTGCAACAAATAACCAGTTGCAGAACAGAGTATGGGACCCAGGCAGATAAAGATAAAGCACATGATCAGGATATCATGAATCATTTGAACCTGAGGAGTCTGATGCAGGAGCATTAGACCCGAGACAACTTTTGTACATAAATAAATGTAGGAGGGGGTCTCATGTTTTGTTTCCCTATGTAAATATTCATAATTGAGTAATTTTAGTCAATTTGGAAGGGAGGAATGTAACTGCCCAAACGATTAATGGGCATAGGAAGCGATAACCCATTTCAGTCTGTCATAGCATTAGTTTAAATTTTAACCGTAGGAATTGAAGGGTTTGTGAGTCATCAAGGAATTGAATCGATTCCTTGTATTTGTATAAGAAAAACCTTTGTGACATAGTCAGGGAGAGAGACCTGCACGGAGCTACACGAGAGACCTGTAGAGGCTGCATAGGAATGTAGAGAAGAGGGCCAAGAAATTGTAAAATCTAGTCGATATGTTGTAATTACTTCACTGCATAAATGTAGGATTGTTCAGTATAATTGCTCGTTTAAATGCATATGTTCTTGACAATTGAATTCCTGTGGAAATGTGAACATCTATGGTTGGATTATGTGCATACAGTCCGTTTGAATTCTCTGTGGGAATACGGGTTCATAATTCAGGACTCGTGAGAAATTTTTATTTAATTGTGGAGAATGCCATGCATCCTTGAGCAATTATATGAGATTTAGAAATTGGCTCTGTATGGCAATTGGAATGCGTATACCCTGTAATTAGTTTAATGGTGCGTTGTGCCTAATTGGTGAGACTCTCTGTATAGACAGAGTGAGTTTGAATTCTAAACGAGCCTTTAACAAGATATAACGGAAGCGCAGAGGAAATACGCCCGACGGAGCGTTGACAGAGTTGGCACCAGAACCTGGAGAGGCGGAACCTTGACCGGAGGAGCAGTCAAAGTGGTTTGAGTGAACAGTAAAGGCTGGAAGCGGTATTTCCGCACCACTCTCATACGGTAGGCGGTATTGGAGGAGTCACGAGTGATTCCATAGGAAGCTCGACACGTGTCCCCAATTGAAATAACAAAACCACCGTTTAAACCGTGCCTTCGCGCGTTAAAAACCGACGCAAGACGTCGGGCGGAATTAATACCGACCGTTGATCTGGAGGCTCAACATCGGACGACGAACGCATGTCGGACTTGCCCGAGGTTTAACGGAAGAGCTCGGAGGTTAAGCTAGGTACGGGCGCACATTCGATTGGCTATTGGTTATGTATGTGTGGGCTCGAATGCTGTACACTTCCGATTGGTAAGCAGAACATTGTATTATTACGTTAACCTTTGCAAAGACAGTATTAAAGGGATAGACCATGTAATATGTTTGTGAATTTAGCGCCTGTGGAATGTATGAGGGTTAACCATATTGTAGTGGTTTAATGTTTGAACAGAGGTCGCGACCACAGCACTATATACGGATAGGGGACATCGTTTAAATATGAGATGAAGTGAGCATGGTTTAAAATAGCGGGGTCAGTATATGTATGTCTTGGAGAGTGCATTATTAAAGGAGATAAGAAAATAAAACCCTTAGATTAATTGATTTATTTTCTAAGTGCGAGCCAAGAAATTAGCCCAGCCTTATTTAATTGAATTTTTCAGCGTGGAACAAGAGAGGCATGTGAGATTTCCAGACTTGTGGACTGTGAGTTGATTGGGAGATATAAGGTTGTAAAGGTATTCATTAATCAAATTCTAGGAATTTGATGAATGAATTGAACAGAGGATTAAGAAGACCCATATTGAATAAACAAATAGGAATTGGGCAAGAAGCTTGTGATGCATTTACACACAGTAAAGTGAAACATTGAAAAGAACTAGGAATGTGGGTGAAGCAGGGTTACCCCTACACCAATTTGACTGCAACTAGGCTGGATATTATGCATGCTGTTAGTTTGATTTCCAGATTTATGGAGAAGCCAAAAGAAGCACATTGGCAGGAAGCAAAGAGAATTCTGAGGTATGTTAAAGGAACTAAAAGATTTGGTATATTGTATACTACTTCAGAAAATTAAGAGTTAGTTGGATACACTAACAACGATTGGGTTGGAAGTGTAGATGATCGAAAGAGCACTTCCAGTTATGTTTTTCATATGGGTTCAGGAGCCATTTCATGGGCTTCTAAGAAACAACCTATTGTAGCATTATCTACAGTAGAGGTAGAATATGTGGCAGCTACAGCAGCAGCGTGTCAATCAATTTGGATTGGAAGGATGTTGAGAAGTTTATGCCAAGAACAGGTAAAAGGGACAGTGATTTATTGTGACAATAGCTCAGCTACTTCATTGTCAAAGAATTCAGTATTTCATAAGAGAACAAAACACATAGATACAAAATTTCATTATATCAGAGAATTGGTGAATAATGCAGAAATTGTTTTACAACATTGTAAAACAGAGGAGCAATATGCAGATATTTTGACAAAGCCATTGCGGCAGAAAACATTTGAATTTTTAAGAAAATGCTTGGGTATGATTGATAACCCAGCAGCTGACTTTAAGAGGGAGTGTTGAAATATTAAAGTCACCTGCCAGCCTTGGGCAGGAAGAAAAGAGTACAAAGGCAGCAATAGGAGAAGTGTATGCATACACAGCACTATGCAATTAAATAAGGATGGAAGAACCGTAAGAGTGAAATTAATTGTTACGGGCCGCAGCCACAGAGTGCAGAGGAGAAATTGATTATGGTGATGGGGAAAGCCGTTTTACAGTGGAACGAAGATTTTCCTGTAGATCTGAACTACGGAGGAGCAGAACTAACTAAAACAGTCATTTCGGGTGTTTAAAGCCCTCAACAACCAAAATGGAGAAAATGTGTTTAAACAACGGAAAGACTTAAAGTTTTCTGAAAAGGGAGGACAAGTGGTCCCCACCACTTTAGCGCAATCGCAAATTGCAGAGACAGAGTGTCAAGTGTCTTATTGATGAGAAGAGTTGCGATGCGATGTGATCACAATCACAGTCGCAAATCGCAAACAACAGAATTTAAATGTCTTGCAGACGTGGCAGAGTTCCGATGCGATGCGATCATCGCAATCACAAAGGAACGGAGAACTATATATATATGTTACCATCGTTGAAAGCCGCGATGTGATCGCGCCATCACGCAATCGCATCGCACTTGTTAAAAACATTCCGCCAATTTTTGTTTGATCGTTGATACTGTGATTGTCGCATCATCGCAATCGCAATATCGCACATTGCTGGATCGCAAGTTAGTTTGTACCGACGATCCGCCGATCGCCGATTGCTGACTGTGATGTGGTCCCCACTCGTACGTCGCGCATTTGATTTCTCTTAAGTCCCACAAAGTTTTTCTTTGTAATTTGTGTTATTTCCTTGTTTTAAGTTTTGTTCCCACCGCGCTATATATATATAGAGTGAAAATCATGTGAGGCTGTGAGCTAAAAATAAAATGTAATGTTATTTTTTGCTGTAATCGCTGTGTGAGAGCCCGCAGGCAAGAAAAACACAGTAAGACCAACAGAGGACTGTTTGTGCATTTTGAGAGAGATAGAGAGAGAGAGATTTGTTTTGGAGCACTGCGTCTGTAGCAGTCTTGATAGTATTTTGTGAATCCCTCCACTGAGGAAGAAATTTGTAATATTTTTTAGTTCTGTTTAATGAAATAGAAGAAAGAATGTTCATGCCATCTCTGTCTGCAAGCAAAATTTTTATTTTAATTTCTCTGTGTTTAAAGAGGGGAGTTTATTTTGGAATTATCAATATTCCAACAAATCATTTCGAAGAAAAATCAGAAGAGTAATTAACAATTAACCCTGATTCTCTGTATGAGAGTAATTAACAATTAACCCTGATTCTCTATATGAGACAATCGTATACCATGATTCTTAAAAAGAAAATGTAGTTGTGACAGATGATTAAAAATGACTTTCAACATTGTGCACACCTGTGATCCATGATCCAAATTTAGCCGATCTAAATTCAGTGAGAAACCCTTGATATATCACTAGCCACATGAAAGATTGATGCCAATTTAAACAAAGAGGAAAGAAAATATTTACTCCCTTGTGATCCAAATTTAGCTGATCTAAATTAGTGAAAAACCCTTGATATATCACTAGCCACATGAAGGATTGATGCCAATTAAAACTAAGAGGAAAGAAAATATTTACTAACCTATAATTATTTTGATGCTTGAAAACAAGAACAATAAAGAGAAAAGAAAATATTAACAGACCTTTTCCAGGTTTCTACCACAACCTTATGCTAAGACTTCATTTTAGCTTTTCTGCGCTTGAATGAGGCACTAGAACACTGGAGATCTTGGTTGCGTATGATGTGAGAAACAGTTCAAGACCTAGGTTTACCCTTTTGTCCCTCCCCAGGTTGAACTTTCTCCTGACCGGTGAGAGAGTAAGAATGCAAGGTTGAACTTTCTTTCCTCTTCTGTGAGGAAAGCTTGACCAGTGGGAGAGTAAGAACCCAAGATCGGTGGGAGAGTAAGAACCCAAGATCGCTCTATATCTGGTACACTGCAGAATTTGAGGATACTATAAACTACTAAAACCATGGAAGTTGTTAACATTTCCTCTAATAAATTGAGGCTTTCATAAAGTATAAGAGAAATTAATAGGGTTTGGTGAGTTAGTTAAGTAGTTATGATACGTTAGATAAAAGAGGCAGTAGATCTAATGGTTTAAAACATTTCAATTGTCTAACATTTAATCCAATGGGGTAAAAAAATACAGGGAGCAAGTAGGAAAGTTGTTTTCAAATAATAACGCCTTATGATGTAATTAAAATGGTGGAAGCAGAATTCCAAAATAGACATATCTAATCATAATTTAAACGTATTCGGATTAATTAAACGGATTAATTAAACTCATTGTCAAGGGGCATGGGCACAATTCTCATGAGTAGAATTGGCTCGAGTATCAACCTAATTATAAAGAATTAATAATTTAAATAAAATATATTTTATTTAATTAATATATTTAAGGAATCAAATTTATATTAAATATTAAAATATTTTTGGATAACTTAATGTCAATAATATCCACACAATCATGGTGAATAACTAAAAACTAATAATTTAAATAATACACTTTTTTATAGGGGTAGCCTAACATATATACAAAATAACTTTTTTCACTCGAATGCTGACATATAGTTTCAATCAAGAATGTGATTTTTTGTTGCTTAAAATACAATTTTTAATACATAAATAGATTGATCACGTTAAAAAAACTCTTGGGGAACTCAAATTCTATAGATTAAACAATTTAAACTCAATTTGGACACTCAGGTTTAAATCTGTGGATTAAACAACTTAAACTCAGGTTTTTAAAAATCTTTCTCAATTTTGCTTACAATTAACCAGAAAAAATGTAGTGAAAAATGTCATTTTGTCTATAAGTTAGACTACGTCTTTTTTATATAATTAATATATTTATCTAATCAAATTTATAGCAAAAATGTGTTTCAATAATAAACTATTTAAAGAAATATCTACACAATAATCTTGATGAAAAAGACTAATTCACACTCAATAAAAAAAAGAGACTTTTTACATAATTAAAGTATCCAAGAATGGAATTTATATTAAATATTAAAACATTTGATGCAATTGGGGAATAGTTCGAGCAAGACTAACCTCCACTCAATTAAAAAATAATAATAACAATTTAAATAAAACATTTTTGACATAATTAAAGTATTTAAAAATAAAATTTATATTAATTATTAAAACATTTAATGTGCGAATTCATGTTTCTATGATCTATATCATGAATAATGAGAAATCTTTGCATAGAAATTACATTGGAAGTGAATTGAGGACCACAATTAATTTCCAATATAATTTCTAAGAAAATATTTCCCATTATACATTTCATGTGATTGGAGGATCGAGATAACAGAGTTACTTTTTTTAGGAGTTGTTTCCGTAGAAGTTACATTGGAAATGAATTGAGAAAGACAATCCACTTCTAATATAATTTCTACTAAAAGATTTTCCATTATACATTTAATGTGATTGGAGAATCAATATAACCAACTTACCTTTTTTTAGGGGTTTTTTCAGTAGATATTACATTGGAAGTTAATTGGGAAAGACAAGACAATTCACTTTCAATATAATTTCTACCAAAATATTTTTCATTATACATTTAATGTGAGCATCACATGATGCAATGAGTGCTAAGTGGACTATTCCGAAATTAGTAAGTTAGGACTCATAGAAATGATCATAGATAAATGACTTAAAAGCAGTTAAATCTAAAAAATAATATCTAATTTAATATGATTGACCTACTTACCTTACCTTTTTTTAGAGATTTAAATTAAGTGATGTCCCAACTCAACCCTATGTATTGCACTTGAATTACATATTTTCATTGTGGTTGGTTCACTTTCACGGTTGCATTTCTGTGATTCTAGGTATAATATCTGTGTGCAACTCCACACAATTAGAAACTAGATAGAGTGGTCAAATGAAGGTTATTCGAGTGATCTGGTTAGAGAATTCTTGCTCAGAGTGCTCTACAAATGGCATGACAATCTGAAAGCAGTGTGTAGAAAATGGGATTGTATGGTCAATAATCCTAAGTTCTATGACGACAGCAAGATAGGTGGAACTAGCGAGGGTTGATGAAGATGACGATTTTGAGGGATTCAAAGAGATGTGAGCGTTGATGAAGATGAAGATTTTGAAATAGTTAGATTATATGACCCTGTTAATGGCATCTCTCATTTCTTACCTTCCATTGATGATCCTAACATTACTGGAGTACCAAGATTGTGTCAGTGCGTTGTGGTGAACCAGAAGCTGGTTCTCATGGGTGGATGGTACCGCGAAATGGGAAGACAATGTGGAGGAAGACAAGTGGGAAATGTTGCCTCCTATGATTGAACGTGCCGGCGAGGCGTGCGAGGGTGTTTTCGTGTTTTCGTGGATGGTAAATTCGTAATGTTCGCAGAAGAAGGATTCGATCCAAGTGCAAAAGTTTTCGATCCGACATCGTGGGAAAATATGTTGAGTTTCAGGGCACAACATTCAAGATGTTCTGCGACTCCTTCTTCTTCTTCTGGGGAGTTGTACGTTTTCTGCGATCCACAGGTGATGATGCGATCCACAGGTGATGAAGTTTGTTGGTAAGAAGAAAATTTGGAATGTTGTGTCTTCAGTTCCGCCAACTATTGGCATTGTTATGAGTGTTACACTGTGGGGCGACTGTTTTTTTGTTAGCAGAACTGACTTCCATGTCCTCCCCCTGAGACACGCCTCGTATCTCTTTAACACGTCAACCTTGCAATGGATTGAAGTCGACGGTGGTGGGGAGGAAGACTTTGACGTCAATTCTGCAGCGACAGTGGAGGTATAAATACTTGAAACTACTTAAATCGCAGAGATTTTCCAGTGGTTTTTTCAGTTATTTCTTGTGTTATGTAATTTCTAGTTATAAGGACTCGTAAGTTTTCACAATCACGCTTGACCTAAAAAAGTCAATGCTTTATGTGTTGATTGCAGTGTTTTATGTTATTAAACAATATTTTGTGTAGAAATTTCCGAATATATCTTATCTATCCATCAACTGAACGTCATGTAATTTCTTCCTTTCATGAGTTATAGATTTGAGACTTTTGCCATTGGTATTTTGTGCAGAAATTTCCAGCATCTATCTATATATTTCATCTGTCTATCTATTTGATGTTTAAATACTTGGAACTATCTCACTCACAGAAATTTTCTAGTGATTTTTTCAGTTATTTCTTGTGTTGTGTAATTTCAAGGTCAGTCACACTTCATCTAAGAAATTCAATGCTTTATGTGCTGATTGTAGTGTTTTAGGTTATTAAACAATATTTAAGTTATAGATTTGAGGATTTTGCTATTAGTATTTGTGTAGAAATTTCTGGATATATCGTATTTATCTATCAACTAAACTTCGTGTAATTTCTCTCTTCCATATAAGATTAATGTCATAAATTTGAAGCTTCTGCAGTTTCCACATATATCATATTCATGGTTAATAGAGTCGTTTCAAACAAGTGTTGCCTCTTTACATGTTAGATGGTTTATTAGATCCTAAGATCAGATATGGAACATTAAAGTATAACCTTGTTCATTGCAAGCTTGCAAGCTTATAGGAAGTTCATTGCAAGCTTTTATAATTGGAGCAAAACTTGTCTTTGCATCTTAGGAATCAATATTAATTATCCTGTCATAAACCAGTTGTGTAAACTAGTAATTTTTGTTATTGTCTACCAAATTATCAATAACAACATTACAACATTAAGCGTAAGAGAATTTGAGAACTTTCAAATAATTAGGTGTAGTATAAGACACCGCCTCACTGAGCATTTTAGAATTTTCAAGGGCATCGAAAATTATGGAGGTGGACTCAAGTGTATGTTTAAAGCCCTCATGACTTGCCCAGTTGAAGAAACTAAGAGGTTTTTTGTGGATTTTTTTTTTCTTTCATTGTATGAGTAAATATATCAGACTCTACGTACTCAATTTGGTTTCCATTGAAATCTATGTAAATTTTAGGAGCATGTTATTGTCGATATTATTGAAGATTTCATTTTATGTTTCCCAAATATAACAGTATGAAGGACCCTCTTGATCATAATACTTGTACAAAGGAGGCAAGGACACCAATAGGTCCCTAGTACAAAATGTAGCATTAGAAATTAGAAACACTGCATGCAACGTTCATTAAATAATGAGACTTATGCATATAATGATATTGAGAAACTATTCCTGGTGACCATAGCTACAACTGGCTTGCTTTGAACCCATTAGAAACCTCCAAATTCACATAGTGAAGCTTTTTAGCTTATTTTAAAGCACATGATGGATGGAGAATTAGGAAAAATTTTGGTGCTAGCATTACTTGAGATGTTGAAGTGTAACCTAGAACTTGCATTGCAGGTAGTTGTTCTCCTCCTAAAATTGGCAAACCTTGATTTGAGCAAATATGTTGGTGATATCCTATGCACATTTCAAGAGTAACATTGACACAAAATGAACACAGAAGGAAGGAGGCTTGGAGATGATTAAAAATCTTAGTTTGCAGTGCAGTGATTTAGATTATGTAACAACTACATTCAATTCCATCACAGGAGTTATTGGGAAATGTAATTTTCCTTATTAGAGGGTTGGAATGTTTAATGGAATTCAAACATTGCCTAGTGCCTATACTAGTAAATCCTTGAATACTTTGACAACCACTATAGCATGTTACTTCAGAGAGAACACGGGAGTGAGGAGGCACACATTCAAATATTGTTGTTATTGGGTTACAATAATTGTAAATGATTAGATGGATTTGTACATGAATCTATTCAAATAATTCGACTCAAAACTCATCTAGAAATCGTGATCCAGAAGAGTGAAGATTCTTCCCATTTTGAGATGCGGCTCTACAAACCTCCTAGGAAGAGTGGCAACAGTGATGGGTGATAGAGTCACAACTGTAAATGCTTCTTTGAAATTCCATATTCCGTTGCTTTGTGTGAAGTACTCGATGTAGATCCTCCAGAAGTGGATCCACAAAATCTTTACCATCATGTAAAGGTAATTTTGATGTCAATATTTTCTGCATGGAGAGCATAGTTTCCCTTTAGTCTTTGTGTAGGCTTAAAGGCACCACTTTTAATATATTGTATCAATGGTTCTGGTAAGGTATCATCTGTGTCAAAATATGAGTTCGTACATGCTGATTTCATGCTAAGATGGTGTGCTCTTCGCAAATTTTCCTTAGCATTTTTCAAATTCTTTTTCTCTTTACATTCCATACCAATATTCAGTTCTAAAAATGGAGCAAGAGAATGTAAAGGGACATCTTAGTCAAGAAAATGAAATTACATATGTAAAATTGAGGAAATATTTGTTAGATAAATTTCAGTGATGTTGGATTTTTTCTGATAAATCCTTAACACAAAACAGAGAAATTTATTTCCTCTTTCAACACGGAGATTTCATTAATAAAACTGCAGATGGAGCATTAAAAAAATAGACCTTCGAGAGCAAAACACATGTCTTTCATTCATTTGCTTTCAGCTTTTACAATCTTCAAAATTGCTGTTATGGTTTCCCTTTCACTCTGCTCCACTACACTACTCTCACACACGCTACACTGACACACATAACATATATCTTCTTCTCTGTATTGTGTGTGTGTGTGTATATATATATAAACAATACAGACCGTAGTCATAATATTAAAACATTAACATAAGTCTAAAACTTTATGAAATAAAAATCATGTCATGGAGGCTTTACAAACGCAAACGTTTTGAAATACAATGCGATAGGTTTATTGCATGGAAAAATGTGCCAGGGATGGTGCGAAAAATGAACCGAAAAAAAATTGCAAAAGGTTATCGCATAAAATGACGCGCCCACTGATTGGGACAGGAGTTCATGCAATGAAGCGCTATTGGCTGTCGGGGAGGATGAGTTGGCACGGTGGGGTCGCGCTATCATGTGATTGCAAAGGGCAAGTGACGTGGGCAAGAAATGGTGCGATAAGTGTCGATTAGTCGACGGACAGATGACATGGAATGGCAGGGTCCATTCATCGCGCAGATTAAACAGGGATGGTGTGGCAACGTTTGAATGTGAAAAATGGCGCAGTAAATCAATGCGATTGGTGCATAGGAGTTATGGCGGGGGTTTCGTGGTTCAGACCATGATTTTGTAAATCAGGAAGGCTAGGACGGTTCGACTATTTGCAGGTGATTTAAAACAAAAATTTAATGCACAGATTGAGTGAAATACTTTTAAAAAAATTATTGATGTTGTCGTACTTTAACTTCAAAACAAAATTGATGTTTTTGTCATGTTGGTTCATATTGCAGTTGGGGTTATTTCCAACACTCCCCCTTAATCACAACTGTTGCTATCTTGCATTCCCAGACATTTTCTAAGATAATTAAAACTTTCCTGCCCCAATGGTTTTGTCAAAATATCTGCAAATTGTTCTTCTGTTCTACAATGCTTCAGAACAAATTCTCCATTGTTCACCAAATCTCTGATATAATGATACTTTGTATCAATAAGTTTTTTTCTTTTATGAAACACTGAGTTCTTTGATAATGCTATTGTTGAGCTATTATCACATTAAATTGTTGTGTCTTTTACATGTTTATGGCACAAATCCCTTAACATTCTTCTCATCCATACTGCTTGACATGCTGCTGCTGTAGCTGCCATCTACTCTGCCTCTGCTGTTGATAAAGCCACAATTGGTTGTTTCTTTGAAGCCTGTGAGATGGATCCTGATCCTAAATGAAAAACATATCTAGAGGTACTTTTCATGTCATCTATACTTCCAACCCAATCACTGTTAGTATAACCAATTCACTCAAATTTTTAGAAGAGGTGTATAAAATACCATACCCCTTCATTCCTTTGACATACCTTAGAATTCTTTTTGATGCTTGCCAATGTGTCTCCTTTGGCCTTTCCATGAATATGGAAATTAAACTTACATCATGCATAATATCAGGCCTAGCTGCAGTCAAATACATAAGGCTGCCAACTATGCTCTTGTATAAACTTGGATCTACAACCTTGTTGTTGTCTTCTTTACTTAGATTCAGTCCCATCACTGTAGGAGTTATTGCTGCTTTGCAATCCTACATGTTAAATCTTTCCAAAACTTCTTTCACATATTTTTCTTGAGAATAAATTTTTTTTTTTATTTTTTCTCTACTTCTATTCCTAAGAAGTATCTCAACAATCCCATATCTGTCATCTGAAATTATTCTTTCATGACCGTCTTAAATTTTTAATGAGGTAAGCATCATTACCTATGAAGATCACATCATCAACATATAAAACAACAATGAGCATCTTATCATCATTTTCTTTGATGTATAATGTGGGTTCTCCTTCACATTTCTCAAACCCATTTTGCAGTAGATAGGCATCTATTCTACTGTACCATGCTCTTGGTGCTTATTTCAACCCATACAAATCTTGCTTCAATTTGCATACTTTGTGCTCTTGGCCTTCTTTCTCATAGCCCGAGGTTTTTCAACATAAACCTCTTCCATCAATACTCCATTTAAGAATGATGATATATCATCCATTTGATAAAATTTCCACTTATGTTGTGCTGCAATAGACATCACTGCTCTTACTATTTCCATCCTTGCTACTAGTGCAAAGGTTTCTTCATAATCTCTTCCTTGTTGCTGCGTGTAGCCTTTGACAACAAGTGTGGCCTTGTGCCTTTCAATCTTACCTTCAGCATTGCTTTTGGTCTTATAGACCCATTTTACTCCAATCACTTCTTTACCTTTTGGGAGATCAACTAATTCCCATGTATTTTTCTTCTCTATTGCATTAATCTCTTCATCCATGGCATCTATCCATTTCTTATCTTTTACTGCTTCTTCAAAATGAATAGGATATTTTGTATGACAATATAATGCAAATAATGAGTTCATACCTTCATTGGTTGCCTTTTTCTCATAGATTTCATTCAAGCTTCTGGATCTGGTTCTTCTTTCACTTTCTGTACTTGTGCTTGTAGAACCACTCAAATCTGCTCCTTGTGTTGTGATTGGAGAAGCACTTTCATCACTTCTCAAGGGTGTTCTCATACCTTCTTGTGGTGTCCCTTGTTGTGATGGTGTTGGTTCAGGAGGTGCTGTTAATGAGGGATTTCTTCCTTCCATTTCTTCCTCATCATTTTCTTGAGACAAACAAGTTTTTACATTCAATGTTTTCTCAATGCTTCCATCCCAAGCTTCTTCTTCAATGAACTGTACATCTCTTCTTACTATGAAATTCTTGGTAGATGGGTTATACAATCTGTATGCCTTTGATTCATCATTGTATCCAACAAATATGCACTCCTCCCCGTTACTGTCCAACTTCTTACTTAGTTGATCTGGAATATGTGCATAGCCACACATCTAACTCTCATGTGGGTGACAAATTGTTTTATGCCACTCCATGCTTCTTCTGGAACTCTGTTCATCACAATATTTGTTTGGCATCCATTTCACACATATGTTGCACAATATACAGATTCAACCCAATATTCATTTGGCAAATGTTTTTCCTTCAACATGCTTCTTACCATATCCACGATGGTTCTATTTTTCCTTTCAGCAACTCCATTTTGTTGTGGTGTATACATTGTTGTAAATTTCATATGAATTCCATTTTCTCTGCAAAAATGCAAAAAATCTTTGGAGATATATTCTTCTCCTCTATCAGACCTCAAAAATTTTATATGCTACCCACTTTCATTCTCAACAAGAGCTTTAAAGTGGCAGAACTTCTCAAATACTTCACTCTTCATCTTTAAGAAATACACCCAGTTTTTTCTTGTATAATCATCAATAAAAGTTAACATATAGTGGCTACCTCCTAAAGAAGGTGTTTGCATTAGTCCACATGAATTTGAATGGACTATTTCTAAGGGTTCTTTTGCCCTTATGCTCTGTCCTGATGGAAAGCTTTCTCTGTGTTGTTTTCCCAAGATGCAGCCTTCAAAAAGGTTGTCTGGTTTTTCAATCAATGGTAATCCCTTTACCATACCTTTTCTGTGCTACAAATTTAGGCCTCCAAAGTTGAGATGTCCAAATCTCAAATGCTATAGCCAGTTTTCATCTTTTGCTTCCTTTTGGAATGTCTCTTATGTCACAGCTGCCATTGCAACTCCTTTCTTCAAATCTACTCTCATTTTGAGAGGAAATATTTTTTTTCTTGTCATCTTCACTTGTGCAATCATTTTATTTCTTGGTGGTATGTCCATGATGGTACATACATCATCTTCAAAAAATACATTGTATCCCTTTTGAATGATTTGTCCAATTCTCAAAAGGTTACATTTCATACCAGGTACATAGTATACATCAGATGTGGACTTCCTTTCTCCTTTTCTTGTTAAAACACTCACTCTACCTTTACCCATGACAGAGACTTTATTGTCTATTCCCAATTTTACTTGAGACTTCACATTTTCATCCAGCATGGAGAAGATAGAGATGTTTCCAGTCATATGGTTGCTACATCCTGAATCTAGAAACCATATATCTTCATTCTTCTATTCAGCCATATTACATGCTAAAAACAAATTTTCTTGACTCTGAGTTTCTTTAGTAAAGTTAGCACTGGGTTTATTACCCATGTCACTCTGTTTTTTCTAAATTCGTTGGCATAGTGCCCATACTTCTTACAGTAATGACATTGGACTTGGGATTTATCATACCTTGGTCCATGTGCTTGATTTTTTCCACATTGTTGGCTGCTGCCTTGGCTTTGATTCTGACTTTGGTTGCTACCCCTTCCACTTGTACTTGCAGGGTTGCTTCTTCCTCCTCTGTTCTGGCTTCTGCCTCTACCTCTTCCTCAGTAGTTTGATCTGCCTTGACCTCTTCATCTTCCAAAGGAAATTTAGGTCTTGAAGGCATGCTCTAAAGATGAGTTTGTTGTTCTGTTCAACCTTTCTTCATTTTTCAACAAAGATGCATGAAGCTCATCAACTGTAAATATTGAGAGATTATTTTTCTCTTCAATAGTAGTGACTATCACATTGAACCTTAAGGGTAAACTTCTCAATATTTTCTCCACTATTTTTCTCTCTTCTACTGTCTCTCCATGAGATCTCATTTGGGTAACCAACCCAATCAACTGTGTGAAGAATGAGTCTAAGCTATCAGACTCTTTCATGTAAATAACTTCAAACTCTCTTCTTATTACTTGAAGCTTTGTTGTCTTTACTTTCTCCATACCTTAATAGGCTATGTGGAGGGTATCCCATGCCTCCTTAGACTTCTTTGCTGCTCCAATTCTTGGAAATATACTTTCATGTACAACTTGATGGAGATAAAAGAGGGCTTTTGAGTCCTTCTTCTTATTACTCTTCGCCAAATCCTTTTCAATTTATGTTAAGGCATTATACTCATTTGCATCAGCTAGTTCTTCAAATCCATCTTCAACCAATTCCCATAAGTCTTGAGATGCAAACAGGGCTCACATTGTGATTTCTCAATAGTCATACTTCTTCCCATTGAACTGTGGGAGTTGAGTATTAGCTATACTTGTGCTTGTGCTAGTTCCTACCATTTCTTACTGTGCATAACCATAAAGCTTGACCGTGTAACTTAAATGATACTTTCTCATTGCTAGAGAGATAAAATCTGACTCTTAACACTTCTTTTCAGATCTCTGTATATTTTTAAATGGATAATGACACTACTATGTAAATACCTGACCTGCTGAAACCTTCACTCTGCTGGAGAAATGCTTCAACGATATTCTTCTTCCTTCAACTTCTTTAGCAACTGCTGAGAGGCTGGACTAGCTCTGATACCATGTCGGATTTTTCTGATAAATGCTTAACACAAAACAGAGGAATTTATTTCCTATTTCAACACAAATATTTCATTAATAAAACCGTAGATGGAGCATTAAAAAAATAGACCGTGGAGAGAAAAACATGTTTCTTTCATTCATTTTCTTTCAGTTTTTACAATCTTCAGAACTATTGTTCTGGTTTCTCTTTCACTCTGCTCCACTGCACAACTATTGCACTACTCTCACACATGCTACAGTCACACACACAATATATATCTTCTTATTTGTATCATAAATATATATATATATATATATATATATATATATATATATATATATATCTATGTGTGTGTGTGTGTGTTTACAATACAAACCGTAGTCATAATATTAAAACATTAACCTAAGTCTAAAACTATATGAAATAAAAATCATGTCACGGAGGCTTTACAAATGCAAATGTTTCGAAATATAATGCGATAGGTTTATCGCATGGAAAAATGTGCCAGGTGACATTAGCACCGGATGGTGCGAAAAATTAACGAGAAGACAATTGTGAAGGGTTATCGGATCAAAAGACATGCCCACTGACTGGGACAGGAGTTCATGCGATGAAGCGCTATTGGTTGTCGGGGAGGATGAGTTGGCACAGTGGGGTCGCGCTATCACGCGATTGCGAAGGGCAAGTAACATGGGCAAGAAACGGTGCGATAAGCGCCGATTAGTCAACGGACGGATGACGTCGACTGGAAGGGTCCATTCATTGCACTGATTAAACTAGGATGGCGTGGTGAGGTTTGAATGCAAAAAATGGCATGGTAAAGCAATGCGGTTGGTGCATAGGAGTTATGGTGGGGGTTTCGTGGTTCAGACCAAGATTTGGTAAATCAGGAAAGTTGTGATGGTTCGGTTGTTTGTAGGTGATTTAAAACAGAAATTGAATGCACAGGTTGAGTGCAATACTTAAAAAAAAACTGTTGTTGCTGCCATCCTTTAACTTCAAATAAAAATTGATGTTTTTGTCCTGTTAGTTTAGATTGCAGTTGGGGTTATTTCCAACAACTGAGTGGAGTACTTGACATGTGAGTTGTGGTTTTGGGCAATTTGGAAAGAAAAATGATTTTGAGTTCATGGTTACATGTTGTTGAAGCTCTTAAAAAGCTTGTGAATTCTTTATTGTATGTGGCCAAAGTTGAAGATGGGTAACCCACTAGACTTAAGTTAGTAGGATGTTGACCTGCTTGGTTGTCTTTTGACCAATGATCTATAGTTGGTTGGTTTTTGCCTAATTGGATTTTTCCAAAGTAAATTATGGTGTAGCTAGTTTGTATTTCTTGTAAGTGCTTATTAGTTTTTTATTTCTCAAATTAAAAGTATAACAATGGAGTATCAGATCCAAAAGTTAGATTAAAGGAAACACCTCTGTGGTGGCCTAATGAATGAAGGGTCATGTAGGTTCAATGTTGGAAATTTATTTTATGATGAATGGAAAGAGAGAATGGGAGCAACAACACAATAAAGGTCCAAGAAATGAACCTATCATGAAACTTCTTCCTTTGGTCGTCATCCCAAATAAATAAATAAAAATTGTAAGTTGAGGAGGAAGAAACATAAAATGAGATCATCACATGCAAAAAAGGAAGGTAGCGCCATTGAAGTGAGTGTTAGTAGCCATGGATGATCTGTGTTCAAGATAAATGTGTTGGTTTGCTTCTCATAGAGAGAGATTTTGCACCACCATATCACGGAGTTATAAATATATTTAGAATAAAATGTGGAAATGTACCATCAACTATACCTGTGCAAGACCACCTCGATTGTGCATTTTTTCAAGGCCAGCTACACTTTCTACCAATGGCGATCTCTTCTGCACCATCTTCACCTCCTCCTTCCCTTGTTGTATATCTAATAGACCGTTGTGCACTTTCCTTCAGGAAGAGAGGATGAGGAGGGAGAAACCAAGTGGCAATGGGGGGATGACGACAATAGTTTGAGGATTCAGGATTCAACCTCTTTCTCTTCGATTCCATCAGACACAAAATATGATGGGTTCAGTAGTGGATAGGATACTAACGTGTGGTAGGGTGTTACGAAGAAGCATGGAAATATTGGTTGGATGTAAGGTAAGTGTGGAAAAATGAGAATTATTAATGTAATTGAAAATTTTCAAGTAAATGAGCATACAACTGTAAGATTAATAAGGAGATTAATAAGGAATGGGTAGTTTTATTTAGAAATTCAACATAGAATTCTGGATGTACATGTAGCTGATATAAGGGAGTATGTGGAAGTATGTGAGTTGGGACAACATGTGAGATTCTCAAATACCGTAACATGTGGTAATTTGGTCAAGGAAAACCCAAAGTTTGTTTAGGGTGTGAGGGTATAAATTATTATATTTATTAGATAAACTTTACCAGGTGGTGGAGTTGAGGTTGTTTCAAGGGTTGTGGTTTTTGAAACCTAGTATTGGCGACTCATGGTATTGAGCTAGTGTCATTACATGTAATTTAAGAACTTAAACTGCTTGGGTTCTCTAGAGTGTATGGGGAAAAAGTTGAGAAGGGACCACTCACTTGGTCGAGGACATGATGGCCTTGGTTGTGTTTTAGCCAAGGAATTCTAGAGTGTATGGGGCCAAAGTTGAGAAGGGACCACTCACTTGGGTGAGGGCATGATGGGTTTGGGCGTGTTTTAGCCAAGGATAAGGTAAATCATGGTGTACATGGTTTGAATTTCTTGTTGCTATATGTGTGCTTATTATTTGTTATTTCTATAGTATTATTACAACAACATTATTACTAATTTTCCTCAGTGTCTCTTGTTTTGTTAAAGAACTAAATATTCAGTCTCTTATCATGCCAAATGATGGCCATAGAACAAGAGTTATAACTCATAAACCAAATGCAACAATGTTTTCATACAATATTTGTTTCAGGTGAACACCACCTTATTGGAACGTTATATTCAAGGATTAAAACTTTTATCTAGGGCCAAAGAATTCCCTGGAAACCCTTCACTCATTAAATTTCCCAAAAAACATCATTTAGGTCTTCAAAACAACCTTGAATGTTTTCGAACAACAAACCATAGAAAAATTACCAAGAATATGGTTGCATGTAGGATTGGATTTGGTTTAGGGAAACCCATGTTGCAACTTTATTCATGCAAGGAGAGTGGAATTGGTGTACAAGAATTAGAAGGAATTATAGAGACTTTCATTTTGAGCATTTCTTATTGTTCATAACATACTAGAGCTTTGAATGTGTACCCATGTCATGTACTTATCAATGTTATGAGGTTACACTTGATTATTGTATGTTGCTTGTAAGTTAAATGGCCCACATATATAATGTTGGCCTCTCTCTCTCTCTATGTGTGTGTGTGTGTTGGAGTTACAGAAATTTCTTGAGCTTATTGTAGCATATTGAACACTTGGGTTGGGGTTTTATCCCTTGGAGATTAAGGTTTTGATATGAAACCATAAGTTGTATTGTCAAAGTGGAGAATAAGATAAGACATATTCCCTTGCATGACATGTTTATGTCATGTGTGCTTGTTGGAAACCCTTGTTTTAAGTTAAGGCTTTCTAGGAAATACCACTTTGCTTCAATAAAAAATTTCCATAAAGGTGTCCATTCACGAGACGCCTCTAGTGCACTAAGTTATTCCAAAATATTCCATCATGGCTTAATATAGGTTAATACTTGTTTATTTATTATATTTGTTTAAGAAACACCTATTTAGTTGCCTTAAGTATCCTTCTAGTATTATTTAATGTTTTATATCTTCCTTCCAACTTGTTTATGGTTACATGATCTTCAATAAGTTATCATTATTATAGAATTTCATGTTCACTCATTTTCTCTGTGTCCTTAAATAAGTTTATCAAATATATATGATAAAATTGGAGATCAAACTTAGAAATTCCCCTTCATTTCTTAGAATCATTGTCACTTTATACCTACTTTTTCATTTTTTGTAGTCCTTCTAGGAGTAGCTACATACTATCTTAAGGTATGACAGATTTAATTTTGGATTCATTCACGTGTATTTTCAATAAATTGTACTACTATTCTCTCAATTATTATTTCCCCACATCTTTCTCAAACAACTAGAGTCTCTTTACTTCCTCATCCAATTCTAGATATTATGTGGTTGTATATACCTTCATATCTAATGTCCTATTTTCAATGTCAATGTGAAGCCTCTAGTTATATACTATAGATACATCTTTATTTTTATCATGCACTAAGTACTACATAATTACAACATAAACCCATTGTTCTATAACTTAATTATCTATGTGATCATGCCCCTTATCTCCCTTAGAATAATTACAAGTTGTTTTGAGATTCCTTTATTAAAACCTTTATCAATACCTTACTTTTACATAGTATTGATTGTTTCAAATCATACTCACCAAACTTCAAATATTACCTTATTTCCACCATCATTGATTATATTAAGACTTGGTATTTGTCACATATTTTATTATAACAATCTAACTCGTTCACTTTTAGTGTACCAAAACATGTTCCTTTTACATCAGTATATTTTGTATCTTAAAAGTGATTTCCAGCACCCCATATACCTTCTTATTACTTCATAAGGGAAATGTATTTTTTATAATATATTAGTATAAATCTAATAAATATTATTTCTTACTAGTAACACAATCATTAAGCATGCCATCAAAATTTAAAATTAAAATTCTAGCCCACTACCATCAATTTCATGCCTCTCTAACTAATTCATTAATAACGTAAATTAGTCCTCCATTTAAAGTATTAATTCAAAACCTGTCATCCAAATCATCTCATAAACATTTGGTTTATGTGTTTCATTCCTCACTATATCACATTTTACTATAAAAGTTCAAGGTAAACTAAACTCCTAATAATAATAATAACCCTTGATATAATTTCCATAATATATACATTAACTAAAGGTATTTTATTTAGACACCCTAAATATATCATAATTATTAAAATTACAAATTTCTATTAAAAAAAAAATTATAATTAAATTTCAAAAATTAATCATACATAAACTACTAGTTTATATATTATGATATGTATTATCACGCACCGCCCATGGTGCGCATGAAAAAACTTCACACACCGCACAAATAGAAAATCTTTTTTGTGTGGTGCATTAACCAAACTATTCGTCCCGAGGTGGTTAGTTTGGTCAACGCAACACCTGACAGCCATACATAATTCCTGGTGCATTCCAGTAAACGACTGCACCGCCGTATAGCCCTACATAGTGTGTTATTTTTAAAATTGTTATATGGTCGGTGTGGCCGGCAACCGACATGCACCACACTAGTTTAGTGTTAAAGCGGTGCACGTTTTCTCGGTATTGCACCAGAACCCGGTGTAGTTTTCGTTAACGTCATTTGCGGCGCGGCTTGTAAATTTACAGGCAACACTGCAAACGGTGTGAGCCAAACAGCTCGAACGCACTACACAGTATGTATATATATATATATATATAGTAAATGGTAAATTTTAAGTGAATTTGAGAAATTAATCCGCTAAAAGGCTAAGTTATTGAGAAACAAGTAGATTACATGCACATTTGCACGTCGAGGAGGAATCTTTGCTGAAGAATACTAAAAAAAAAAATTCACATCGTTTTCGAAAATTCAAACTCCACACAGTGAGAAATGGATAGGAGCAATGAGGGCAATGGGAGCATCGATGGTAGGGCACCTTAGAGAAGAAAATCTCACACTAGTGCTTCAGAGCTATAGAGTACTAAACAAGTAAAAATGAAGTTTTTTATGGCCAATAATTTCTTTTAAATTAACCCTTTTTTGGTGCGCTCTACTATGAGACACATCGGGCAGTTTTATCAATGGTGAACCATACTTCTTTACGGTGCGCTGGATTACTGAGATGCATCGGGTTGGCTTGTACGGTGAGCACAATGTCTTAGTGTTTCATTTGATAGTACGCACCGGTGCGCTTGATTACTGAGATGCACCGGGCCGGTTTGTACGGAGAGCATAGTGTCTTGGTGTGCCATTTGATAGTACGCACCGGTGCACTTTATATAAAAAACTTTAGTGCGCTTTATATAAAATGCACCAGTGCGTGTTATGATTAGAAACACATCGCCAAAAAACATTCGCAAAAACCTCCACCCGCCAACCTCCTCTAGTGACCTCTGCTACAAATAGATATCTGGGCTATTTTATAAGGGCTTCCTCAAAAACACTCGCTAGAGGGTCTTTTCCTTAAAAAGGCTAGTATAAGATGCATTGACATTTTTTTTATAATAAAAGAGGAAGAAAGAGATGGCAACAATGGTGGTTTTCTCCCACATTGGGTTTCCACCTAAAATCTTGGTTTTCTATGTGTGTTGCTTATGTGTTGTAATTTATCTTCTCTTTATTGCGTTATGGATGGTGAATGAATTAATAATGCAATGGTTAAATTAACTCACTGATGGAATTTATGATAAATTAATTAATCTAGATATACATTGTTTACATTCACTAGAATCGCGTACATACACTGGTTACATGAATAATAGTAGTGTACAAAATTCATAATATGAAATGAAACGTTATAGTTAATTAAATATACTAAGTCACTCTGCCCCTCAGTATTTTTCCTAACAACCAATCCCTTGAAATTATTTACTAGCACCAACCAGAAAAAGACACTAGTCCCGTGAAATAACACAATTATGTGTTCAAAACTACACAATATTACGCAAAGTACTAACTTTGATCTCTTGTTTATTACATTCTATTATTGTTCTTCACAACCTTATTTTCAAAATTCATATAACATTCTTACACACTACAACTATTATCACACTTGTAGATTTTATGACATTTATCCACACTTAGACTTCATTCTTATAATTCTTCCATATTTGGCCTTAAAACCTTATATTTATTTTTTTCATGCCTTTTATCACCCATAATCTCACCCTCTTTTCCCTCTTCAACTTACGAGATTTATACCATATTAAGTCAAAAGAGACGTGGAAATGTCTACATGCCATGGGAGATTAATCTGGATAACTTGGATCACTTTTATATTTTCATGAATAGAGATCTAGTCAAATGATGCAAACAACTCTTATTCTCAATATTTCTTAGCCCCCGAGACTAAACCCATAAGCACTTGTGACCATGTCATGAATATATCTAAGACTCTTTCAACAAATCTAGAATCCATGTCCATGTGTATAACTGATATCTAGATGTCTTGTTTACCTAGGTTTTTTTAACATTAAATCTAGCTCCATGGGGCTCAAATATCACACTACATGAACATGATTTTTAAGAAATTTTTTTAAATAGATCTGGAATCCAAGGATCCGATGAACCTTTTTTTGAAGCTCAGATGAGTTGAAGGGCAGATACATTTTTATTTTCTCTATGCAGAACCTCAAAAACTAGAACCCTAACCACTTCCTTTGCTTCACTTGTATTTCGTGTCTGGGCTATTTGCTAATGATCACATTTGGTTCACAACTAGATTACCATAAATTCCCAAATGCATTTTCTTTCAAGGTAGTACCTTGAAAAAATGGAATGTTGATTTAAATATCTCCATCGACTCTGGAATTCGGGTTAAACACCTTAACTCAGCATAGTCTCAAATGGCCAAATTCTCGATTAACATTTCATTTACTTTTCACTATGTAACTTTGAAAAAATAGAACCATTCTTTAAATATATAAGTTGAATCCAAAATATGGGTCGATTAGCAAGTCATTTTACCTTAATGCACTCCCAGATAATTGGATGCTCAAATTACTTTAAAACCTTTAGATCTAAAGCAAGACCCACAATTTTTCATTTCACTTTCCAAATCACTTTCCACTTAGTATTCCAAGTCACCTTCTTCAATCAACCTGAGCTTTCCACATAACTTGATGTTGAAATGTACCTTCTTTGTGTCAGTTGTCAATCGTTCAACTGTTTATCCAAAACTGCCATTTTTTCTTGACACGTGTTATATGTTACTACAGTTTTTTCTTGACACGTGTTATATGTTACTATTTCCATGGCATAAAATCTACCACCTGTTTTCCATGTCATTTTCAATTGGTTTTTATCTTTCCATGTGACGTCCTTGTGATACAATTTTCATCCTTGTCACTTCTGCCACCTCGTTGAGGTAATTGGAGACCTCACTTGAACTTATGCTTGCATTTTTCTTCACAGCCTAAATATATTGAGGAACCAAATATCGTATGTCATCCGTATTGATTCCATTATACAGATTAATTTGGATTCCTTTTCATTTTTTAAGGATGCCTATATTTGTTGAAGGGGTATATATCATATTTCATCTAGATGTCAGCCTTGATATTGATTCATCCAATTTCTTTTTCATTTGTATTTCTACCTCTGATTTGGATTCATCGTGATTATTTTAATTTTTCAACCCTAAGCATTGTTTTCTCTATGTCAATATACTTTAATAGAAATAATCTATCCCTAAATAAATCTTCTCCTTATCATTTCACCACTTTGGACAATAATGACTACAAATTTGACATTAATGACAACACATTCGACATCATTGACAACACATTTGAAATCAATGACAACACATCTACAACAAACGTGACTAGTAGTTTTCCTTAATTCATCATTTTTCTAGCCATTTCTTGTGCAATTATTTCCATACTATCTACAACTCCATTTTGTTGTGGAGTCCTTGTTTCCGAAACATATCTCTTGATTCCATGATTATCAAAGAATTCATCAAATTCAATAGAGATAAACCCACCTCCTTTGTTTGATATTAAGCACCTAATTTTTAAATCAGTCTCATTTTCAATGAGGGATTTGAAAGCTTCAAACTTCTCAATGATTCATATTTTTCAGTAAGAAAACCCATGTCATGCTTCTGTAATCATCAATAAGAAACAAAAATAACTCTCACCTTTTAAAGTTTTGTTCCTGTTGGCTTGGAGAGGTCTATGTGTACATGTTCCAATTTCTTTTATGTTTAATACTCATTTGCTTTGAAACTAGCTCTTGTTTTCTTCCCATGTTGGCCTAGATTGCAAATAATGTATGCAAATCTTGCATCCTTGGAGTAATATCTCTGACTACTTGTGTCTTATTGAGTTTGCTATATTTTCAAATTTTATATGACCCATACTTCTATGCCATAACTAGATATCATATACATGTCTCATATAACATTATTATTGTTGACTTCATAGAATACATATACAATGCTCGAGGTTTTGTTTCATTTTCCACTAGTCTTCTTGAAATTGCTTTCCTTATCTCACATCATTTAGAATCAAATGTGAGGTTCTAACCTTGGTCACACATTTTATTGAAACTTAGAATATATGCTTTAACCCTTCAACATACAAGACATTATGTATTTTGTCTTTCTATCATCAAGACTAACCATACCTCTTCCAACCATCATTGCAAAAGAAGTATCCCCAAAGGTAACACTATCTCCATTTTCTTCCTTCAGGGCGAGAAATATTTTTTAATCCCCTATCATTTGTTTTGAATATCCACTATCAATGTACCATTGGCTTCCTTTTTTTTTTAGCATATCGTGCTAGTCCACATTCTTCCTTCTTTGGTTCTTCTTTCTTCATTTTCCACGCCTTTGTGTATTCTTCTCTATTCCTAGTAAGATTATCTTCTTCCTTGTTTTGTTTCGAAGAATTTATTATGTTGCTTCTACAATCACATGCTATTTTTCCATACTTATTGCACTTATAACATTCAATATTTTAATCAAGTAGCAAAGAAAACAAGTTGTAGTTTCTATCAGGAAACCCATGAGAACTTCTTGTTTTAACCTGCCATGCTTGACCATGATGGTACAAGTGGATGTTATGTCAACCCCCTTACTCATGAATGTCGAGCTAGTCATGTGTGGACTTTTAAGAATACTCTAGAACAGTCAAATTTGTAACTTTAGTCGAGAATTGAAGGAATCAAACTTGACCCCTAGTTGGCTATTGGCCTATGTTAAAAATGGAGCACTAAGAGGAGTATGGGCTACATTTTATCCAATTGTATCTTGTTCCATAGTAGAGTAGAGAAACTAGGAATGGGAGTGAGAGAGCATAATAGAGGGAGTTAGGATTCGTATTAGCCTAATAGGCCACAAGTCCGAGGTGAGTCCATAGAGGGTGCCTTCTCCTTTGTACTTGTATTTTCCCATTCTAGAGAGGAAACAAGGCAAAACAACCTCACCTTCTAGCTAGGTTTTCTCTCATAAGGGGTTCCAAAAAGAAATATTTGTGTTCATTATGGACAGTGTGTGAAAAAATTATTCTTCTCTACTTTTCATATTTTTTCTATTTCACACATGGGAAAAAATTTAGTAATTAACAAATATGAAATCTAAAGGAATTTAACCTTCATAACATAGATTTCAAATTATTTTGTCATGTTGGTTGTGATGAAATTTTCAATGAAATATCTATGATAATTTATAGATAAAATACTAATAAAAGAATTCTCATTTATATTTCCTCATTACAAAAAGTGACATCTCAATGAAACATTGCATGGCCAAATTATACATTTTTTAAATTTAAAATCCATTAAGTTACACCAAGGCCCAAGTTAACTATTTTGAAACCTCTTCCAAATTTAGGTTCCAAATTACTCATTGACAAATTTCAAGTCATTAGGGATTTAAGAAATTTATATTCCTAAGGGTTTATCACAATACTTAGAGCTTATTGTAGCTAAAAAAAGGTTCTTCCCGACATGGGGTGCAATCTTTAAAGTTTTAGAGTAGCCACAACAAAGTTTCTTAAAGTATGACATGTCTCACTAAAGTCTTGTTTCATGTGATAAACTTAAAATTGGGCACAGAAACCAACGTATGTTGCACCAAATTTGTAAAGTGATTCACATAAGATAAATGTTTTAAATTGATGCAATAAAATCAGTTTCTTAAGTACGTTGCACTCTATTTTTTTATCATTGTGATACCATGCTACACCAAAAATAATTCTGCATTCGATACCCATGTTACACCCAAAGAAATTTGCCATGGGATACAATGATGCATATAAGAAGATGAAGCCACATGAGTTGTGGCTGTTTTGACTTATCAAATCCTACAATTACACATAAGCTTGCACTAATCAAATCCTGAAAATTAAACATAACCTTGCACTAAATTATGGATACAGGCAAGACTTTCTGTGTATATTTAAAACGGTTATGTGTCAATGTTTTAAATAAACAGTATCAAAATATTTCTTCAAGTTGTCCTCGGTGACTTTATTTTGATTCTGAGAAATTTTGAGAAATTTAATAATTTCTAATTTATTGTACTGCTTTCATGAACTCAATCATATTTATAAAGTTGATCAATACACTGTTTATTTGAAAAAACTGATTTATTTTCATCATGTGTTGTGAGGATGTGATTAAGGGTAGCATATTACCCTCAAATTTTATTATTTCTCCATTTCCATAGATGCAGTATGATTAAGGGTATGTTTTAGATTACAATTTTCTGATCACTCTTCAGGCCGAAAATGGAGCTGAGGTTTCTGGTGTCTTAACAGTCATGACATTAGGCATGTAAGTTGAGTATTGGTGATACATTTGACCAGCTGTTTGCATTTAAACCCCACAACCATTTCCCATGTTTCTTACTATGTTTCCATATTCTCGCAGAGTGTACGCAGCATCGAGGACAGTTTTCAAGAATGAAAGTTGGCAAAGGACAACTTTCAAGAGTGAAGCCCAGCAAAGCATATATCACTTTTGGTAATTATGTTTTTAATGTTTAAAGGACTTTATGGTTTTGTTCAGAAAAATAGTTATCACAATTATAATCTCTTGATTTACAAATTCTCAAAAAGGCATTTGTTGTGGAAACAATTTTAGCTTTGTAAAGAGTAGGGACTCTCGGTGGTGATTCTTGTCGTTGAGACTCGGATACATAAAGGTTGTAATATGACGAACCTATTGTCAACTATAATATTACTCTTGAAGTGTCTCAATGTGACATACCAGTAAGGTATAATACACAATTATTTTTGGAGTGTGGAGTGAGGAAATGTGAGGTTTAAATGAGGAGTCACATGTGTTATGAGATTTAAGGTTTAAATTTCTTTGAATTGCTCATGTTTGCAAAAGGAGTGTAGGTTTTAACCTTGTATAAAAATTACATACAAATGAATTTTTAAAAAATAGAAAAAAAAATATACAATGACGAGAACAAAAAAAAAAAATACAGAGATATTTTATCGTGGAATCTAAAATTGGGAAAACCATATTGAATTTTCATTATATTCCTTCAATGTTACAATATATTATATACATGTTGAAGCATTCATAAACCTCAATCTATTAACCTTGGATTAGAACATAATAGTAGCCCCCTTAATCGTATCTACAAAATACCAGGGGTAAAACCATCATGCCCAAAACCATGTGCAAAAACCATTGGTGGGTCCACCCACCTTCCTTAGTTGAACCCCTCATCCTTGGGCCCAACCAATGATTATTGGGTCCGCATAAAACAAATCCTGAAGCAATGCCTTGGACCTCATGTAGGGGGTTGTTCCCCCCTTGTAACCCCACCACTACACTTGGTGCAAAGTAACAACGCATGTACATAGCCATGGAAAAAATATAATCCATAGCCAACAAAGATATGAAACTGACCTAATTGTTGATTCCTCTAATCACTCTAATAATCATTTTTATTTATATGATTACATATAAAAATATTTTTTATATGAAAAAAATATTTACAAACTAATATTTATATAATCAATAATATTTTAGTTTTTTTAAAATATACTTCATTTTATAATTAGCAATTATTTTCAAATTGATTAATTTTTTAGTTTATTATATATTTTATATTTCACATGATTAAAATATTTACATTTTAAAGTTGATACTAATTCATCTACGTAGTTTTCTTTACTTTTATTGTATATTAAAATATGTCCTACAAAAATTGTCATTACTATACTCAAATATAGAAGTCTATTATCGTTTCTTTTAATTTGAAAATAAATATAACTTTATATATATATATATATATATATATATATATATAATTGTTAAAACAATAAAGTTATAATATTGATTGTTTTTATCGATTTGTATTCAGAGAAACAAGACCAATAATATAATCACAAAATGTTAAGATTGTTCTTATTGTTCACAATCTATTCAATTAAAAAGATGAAACAAGTAAAAAAAACTACAAGGAAAATATTGCATAAACTAAAATACATTGTTGCAGTTATGAAAATTATATTATGGGCATTAGCAAGTGCCATGCAACCTTTCATTTTGCTAGAGTGTTTTCTTAATCCAGTGGTTGGGGTTCTCAATCAATGTATGACATTCATGGATCTATGTATGTAGAAAATCTAGCAACGGGATTCAATCTGATCTTATAATGTACTCAAACAAGATATTGAATCCTTCTACAATTTGCAGAAACAAAACATGATCGCACAATCACATAACAAGTAAGAGAAAGAGATAATCAGTCGCATAACGCAAGATGTATCTGGGGAAATCACATTGCCTAAAACTCTATTATTTTATTGTGTAAAGTTAAGACCATGAAACAATACAATTCTTTCTCTTTCAGAGAAATTCTTGCACTTTTCCAACTGTCTCAGTCTAATCTAGGTAAAATCAACTAATTACTTAGCCAATTCTCACCTTCTGGTCAACTTGCCTTGCTCACGCATTATTTGAAGAATTGGCACCCTGTTAAATAGGAAATTCCCATGAATTTATTGCGCAATGCGTCCTTGACCTCCATATGAATCTATAACTGACCTGTACACTTTTCTAATTATACAAATGATAGTTATCATCCCTTTAACATCAGTCGCAACTAGGCCTTTCTTAGAACTGACATGCAACAGTTATTTATAGAAAATTATCAGTTAACTATTTGATCACTACTTGTGAATTAAATCAAATTTAATTCACTCGACCTATCACTAGCTCATCTCTCAGTTAAAACTAGTTAAACTAATCTTAACTCAATTAATTGAGTTAACTAATTACAACTCACAAATAATTATAACTGGTCCCCCTTAAATCATGGGACAACTCCACATGCATCCTATGATATGATAACTCAAATTTCCATAGCTAACTTTGTCTTTCTCACTTAGTTAACTAATGCAAGTTGTCATGAGATGCAGTTACAATTTCTCTTCCAATTTAATTAAGGAAAATTAAATCAGAGGCCCCCTTTGGGTACCATTTCAACACTCCCTCTCAACAAGAAAGGGATTATCTGCTACCCCAATTCTGCCTATGTGGAATTTGGATTTTCTTCTTTCCAGTGCTTTCGTCAAGATTTATGCATCCTGCTCCTCTATGGGAATGCAATCTAATGACATAATTCACCTCTGAACATAATCTCTGAGATGGTGACACTTAATATCAATATGCTTGGAACTTTCATGGAATACTAGATTAACCGAGAGTTTGATGAAACTATGGTTATCACAATGTATCACCATCGGATCCATCAATTGACCAAACAAACCAACAAGTATCTTCATCATCCATATGGCCTCACATGTTTCCTGACTGGCCGCCATGTACTATACCTCTACTGAATTGAGTGAAACTGATCTCTTTTTCCTTTTGTACCAAGGAACTGATGTCGGTCCTATGATGAAGATGCCTCTTGATCTGCTCTTCCTATTGGATGGACTCCTTTCCCAATCTACATATTTGAAGCCTTGAAGCCTCACTCCCTCTATCTATTTGTACCATAATCCATACTCTATAGTTCCCCTATGATATCTCAACACATACTTCCCTACCTTCCAAAAGATCTTGGTAGGCTTAACCATATCTTGGCTCAACTGCTTAACTACGTAGCATATCCAGTCATGTGTTCACCAAATACATGAGTGAACCTACCAACTACATGTAAACAATAGCATCCACTACTTCACCCGTAGTAGCATCCTCCTTCCTCTAGTTTCCTGCTAGAGGACTCTCCATGGGTTTGTTGCCCTCCATGTGGAACTTCCTCAGAACATCCTTGGCATACTTTCCCTGAGATACAAATAGCTCCCCATCTCTTTGCCATATTTCCAATCCAAGGAAATATTGCAAGAGCCCCATATCCTTCATCTCAAATTCTCTTGCAAGATCCTCTTTGTGGGAATTTATGAGATGCTCATCACCTGTCATTATCAGATCATTGACATAGAGTACAATAATCAAAAGCTTACCATCAACTACAATATGATATAGGTTCATAACTGCTTAAATATTGGTCAAGCCCAACTCGGTCAAATAGATGTTGATCTTGGTGTACCAAGCACGAGGTTCTTGCTTCATCCCATACAATGCTCTCTTGAGTCTGCACACATCTGACTCCTTGTTTAAGGTCTCAAAACCTTCCGGCTGATCAATGTACACTCTTCCTCAATAAATCCATTGAGAAATGTTTTCTTTACATCCATCTGATGTATTTGTCATCCCATCTGTGCTGATAGTGCAAGGATGGATATAATAGATAAGTACCTTGCAACTGGTGAAAAATTATCATCACAGTCAATCCCTTCCACCTGAGAGAACCCTCTGGCCACAAATATAGCATTGTGTTTCTCCACACTCCCATATGTTGCGTTATTCACCTTGTAGACCCATCTATATCCTACAACTGACTTCCCCACTGGTCTTGGGAAAAATTCCCATGCACTATTTCTGATAATGGAGTCATACTCCTCAACCATGGAATCAACCCACATTGGTTGTTGAACTAATTCCTTGAAAGAGAATGGTTCTATATCAATACCTTCTCTCATAAGAGCCATGTATCTAATGTACCGCTATGGGGACCTTCTCTACCTGAGTTGTGATGTGGGTGCTCCCACATTCTCTCTCGCATCCAGCGATGATATTTCATCCTCTCTGGTGTGCTTCCTTCCATCTCTGGTGGATGGCTTTACATTAGTGGTTTCTACCATTCTTTGTTCCCCTGCTTGTGGCTGCTCCACATCCTGAGGTTCATCCTTTGGAGCCAAGAGCTCCTCAACTACATGCAACTTAGGCTCTCCCTCAAGGGATAATCACATACCTTTGTCTTCATCAAATTTCACATCTCTTATGATCATTTTCATCATGTGTGCTGGAAAGTACGCCCGATAGTTGTGAGGTGTATCAATGTAGCCCAAAAATATCCCCAACTTTGTTTTTGGCTCTAGTTTCTTCTTGAAATTTTTGGTCACATGGAAATTAACAAATGAACCAAAATTTTTAAAATACGACACATGCAATCTCTAACCTAAAAAATTCTCCTTCGGTGTACTCATCCCAAGTATCTGATGAGGACTTACGTTCTACAAAATATTGTTTTATTGCATGATTATGCCCACATATGCAACGATAGGCACTGATCATGAAACATAGCTCGTGCTACTTCCACAATAGTTTTGTTCTTCCTTTCTGCAACCCCATTCTGTTATGGGTTATGAGGTGCAATCAATTCATTTCGAATTCCTTCTGACGAACAAAAGTTCTTGAATTAATTAGAGATGTATTCTCCACCATTTTCGCTCCTGAGAGCCTTCACCTTATTCCCTTTATATTTCTTGACAAGTTCCTTGAAATCACAAAACTTAGAGAACATCTGATCTTTATTTTGCATGAAGAAAATCCAACACTTCCTTGAAAATTCATCAACAAAAATCACATAATACATGTGCTTTGTTGTGGAAGCTGTCAGGAATGGTCCTGTTAGTCATCAGTATTTTTTACCTGTTAGTGATGACTAGTTCAACAGCCCAGTTTTCCAATAGCTGATCCTAAAATTTGTCAAATTTTCCAGCTGGGAAAACACCCATAAAACTTTTTTTCTCTCCTTCCTTTTCCATTCGCCCATGACAAGTTGAAATCCCATTATCAAATCCTGCCTAACCTCAGCCATACTAAGTCTGCCTATCATCTCTAAAAGGACAATCCAAGTCTGTTCAAAAAACCTCCCCTAAGTTAGGAAATGGCGCTTTAAGGAATTTTACCCTTGGCAACCATCAAAGGGCCAAAAACCTCCATCTGCTACAGACCAATCATAACAGACCTCCCATTCTGCTAATAAAGTTAGTCACAGCTCTAAGTCGCGCCACTTACATGCCCCTAAGTCTTAGCAATGCATAGACCACAGTCTCAAGCTTATTATTAGGTGTTTTACACTATTTATGGATTTTACAAACGCAGGAAACATGTCAGCTTCTCAGAAGAAAATTCTTGGCTCCACATGACAAGACAGTTGTTTCTCAATGTGAACATAAGCCTAAGATGCAATTGCAGGACAAAGAGTTACTCATCAAGATATTGCAGCTTCATTCAGCATGATAACATAGTAGAAGAAAGACAACATTGTCAAACAGACTTGTAATTTGACATGGCCAAGAACCTCCTTCATCTATAAGCATAGGGTTAAAGTGCCTCCTTCATCTACAAGTAGAGGGTGATGGCCAATGATTGACTTGAAGTATTGCAAACTGAATGTAAGACAGGTTTGTTTTTTTTAATAAACAGTGAAACAATAACTAAAGGATTATAAGGGAAAGTGATGATCAAAAACAGGGCTAAGATCAGAAATGTTCAAATCAGGAGAAAGCAGATTTTTAAGGTCTTGTGTCCTAAGAAAGAAGATCAATTGAATTTTCAGGCATCATCATCATGGCTCAATAAGAAGAGACTCCAATGATCAAAGCTATTGTAACAAAACATCTCTGCAGGGGTGCTAGTATGAATGGCTCAAATCAGTGCTGAGCAAGAAGACACTTCAGTGAAAAAGGACCTCTGTGTACTCTTATGTTTCTGTTGGTTTGTGGAATATAGTCTATGGTTTCTAGATAAACATTGAGAAAAATAAGGCAAGTAATATAAAGCCCCAGACATAATCCATCTTGATATCATTTAAAGAGCCAGTGCAGGTCCCGGCGTTGCAATCCATAATCCACCACAAAGACAAGTTCCTTCTTCAGATGCAGCAGGGTTATTGACTTCTGGAACAACATTGGTTGTTTCTCTAGCTGTTAGGGCTCCATTAGGAGGAAAATGGCTAATAAAAGCCTTGGTGTCTGTGAGTCATTCTAGCAGCCATTTCACACCTCATATATTTGTCTCCTCAACACAAAGATATAAACAGGTGCTTTTCAAATATGTTTATCACAGCTGACAAAGAAAATCTGGTTTGACCTCCCCAAGAGGCATCACCCCTAAAAACTATTGTTCATAATATGCAAAAGGAGTGTTTTGACATACTGTCAGTTTTTGGATAAACATCTTAGGACAAATATAGGTGTTCATTATTCAAAGGCCAAAGACACCATATTGGTATGTTTTGAGCAGAGAAAGTGTGTTGGAAAAAGTTCCCTTCTTGATCAACAGACCATGGCAAAGTCTGAATAAATCCAAAAAAATTGTTAGCACCTACAGTTGGAAAAAAAATGATGAGGCACCTAGAGGCAAAAATTGTCGACCAACTTGAAAAGATAAGCCATCTCCTTTCAAATGACAAAGCAATTTTCAGTGTTTTTTAACAGATTTAGAGTGGGTTTTACATAATAAATATCACCAACAGTGTTAAAACAAGTGATAAGGGATGGTCTATAGGTTATTTAGGTATTATCCAAAGTTGGAGCTTCTCTGCTAAATTTTCACCAAAGGGATAATATTAGCAGAAATCACCTTTTCAAATCTATATGCATGAGTGAAAACAGTTTTGACCTTTTCAAAATAGGTTTGCTTGTTATCAAAAGGTTGGTACATGCATCGATGGTTTAAAAAGCATGAAGACCTGCTGCCAACATCATCTCAAAAGGATAGACCCCTCTCAAATGCAAGCTATATCATTCAGGTTTCAAAGGTGCACCAAAGGCATTATTGAAAAAAGAAAAAACTTTGAAAACCCTTACGAAAACTAACCAAGGAGTTTGATTTCATTGACAAAGTGACCGTTGGGGTTTTTGCTGTTTCAAAGGAGTAAATCGAAGTGGAAAATTTCATTTTCAAATTCTCTGAGCAAGATCGAGCCATCCCTCTGCAGTTTCCAAGTGGTGAACGAGGTTTTCAAGTCAAATTTCAAAGTTTTCAGAGTTGGAACACCGCGTGGCACTCCTGGAAAAGTGCGCGGCGCTCCTGAGCGTAAAATTAACATTGCGCAACAAGCGCGTGCGGCGCTCCTATAGCCGCGTGCAGTACTCCTGTAGCCGCGGGTCACGGGCGCCCGACAATGACCCAACAAGCCACACAGCCATGTTTTTGCGCAGCGCTCTTTTCCTCTGAAGTGCCACGCACCTGTTGACTGCTTAAGACGCCTTCAAACCACCTCTAAAGCCGGCTCAAACTCCTCAAGAAGATTTTCATCGTGTTTTAGAGGTATTTCCATGTGCCCTCTTGGTTTTCCAAAAAACTGATAAGTGGTATGAAGGGTTAGAAGGCCATGGTTTCAAGTTGTGGTGTGAAAACGAAGTGATGTTTTTCTATTAACCGATGAAACGAGGGTGAAACTATCAAGCAGATGCATTGTTTAAAACTATAAAAAAAGTCCTCCATAAACATTTGAGAGGTGTATAGATCAGTTTTAAGTGCAAAGATGCAGTGTAGTATGAAGAAAACAGTGTGTTGTTAGAGTAAAGTTGATGATCAATTAAATGAAATAAACTTTGTCCTTTAAGCACAAGTAACCTTGGACTGTGTTTTGCCTCTCGATTGACTGAGTTTATATATCATTTCATATTGGTGGACTGCATATGAGGGGTTAGTATTTTGATCAAAGGGAGCTTCTCCACATTTAAACTGCTACATCACCATATATGAAAAACAATGTTTTTCTGTGTGGATATCCGTTGTTTAAAACTGTGCTAGAGTGTTGTATATACTAATAAGCTGCTTACAAGGAAAGGGGTCTTGAACTCAAAACTGTGTTTTCACCTTGCCTCATCAAAGAACAAGGGTATCTTATATCTTCAAAGCATCAAAGGGCAAGGTACCTCTCGCCACACACACAGAAAAAGTTCATTGTTGGCTGTGGGTACTGATTGACTGTCTTTTGGTTCTTCAAAGTTCATTTGTCAAAGTTGATATTTCAGATGGTTGAAAGGGTGATTTTCTAGAAAGACAGAGGTTCTATATTGAAAAGGGAGCCTTGATTGTTCGAAAGATAAAACTCCTACTGCCTTTTGTTGAAACTTTTGAAGCATTTTAAAGATCTGTCACATTTGTTCTATACATAGTGAAATTGAATGTCTCTGCACTAAAGTTGACTGTGTATATGGTGTAAGCTTTGTTGATTGAATGGCATACTAGACAGGGGCAGGATTGTGAAGTTGAGAAGTTTCCCATTGGTCAAATATACAAAATAGGTTGTTGACCTCCAAACATCACAGAGCAGGGTGACCTTGTCACTATACACAGCAAATTCAATTAACTGTGTATCCTCCTTTCACTATGTTTTTTCTTCTTAAAGGTTTGCTGGTTGAAATACATATCAAAGGTTGGGAAGGCCACATTTTAAAAGAGCAGAGGTTTTGTATTGAGAGAAAACATTTTGCACTAGCATCCAAAGACATTGTTTCCTTATCAAAACAGTGGGTCGACAGAGTTTAGCTTAAAGAAGGCATTTTAAAGACAGTGAGGCAATTTGGTGCTTCAAGAGCATATTTAGCCCAAAATGCCGCCCAGACAAGACAGAAGAAGTGGTTTACACAAGAGATATGAGCCAATTTCTACTGAGGAGGTCAATGCACATCCATCCATGCTCTTCAATTTTCATGAGGTAGGTTCTTTGGATTTCTGCCAGGGAGTACAGGAGGTCAAAAGTTTCTCGCCCTTGACACACCTATGTGCCTTGAGGTTCCAAAGAAAACATTTCCAAGTAGCAGGCCTTGATTTCAAGTTTTCCCCGAGGTCGTTGTCTAAAGCCACCAAAATCCCATATCTTGGCGAGAAATGGTTCAAGCAAGCCTATCTATACTTGGATGACTACAAGCCTTTCATCAAGCCCGAGCACAGAGAAACATGTACTGCTATTTTTCCTTTCTCTCATCTTCTTGCCAGCTATGCTCCTCTTATGAAGATCATAATGAAGTATTTTACTTGTGAAGGGAGATTTACTCAAGTTTATGCCTACCATGTCCAACTATTGATGCATTTCACTAGAACTAGGCAGCTCAATCTCCCTTACTTTTTGTGCAAGAGCATCGAGAAAATGGCATCCTTAGTCCAGAAGAAGCCTCCATCTCAGCAAATAGCTTCTCTCTTCCATCATTCTCTGATCAAAATCATCATTCTTCATCAGCTGGAGAAGAAAGGGGTTTCTTGGGATGTTTTTATCAGTCACCCAGATTTCTCCACTGTTCCTCCTGTCCATATATCTCCCACCCCGCCTATTCATCGCCCTTTACCTTCCTCTAGCAGGCCTACTCCTAGAAGGCTCAAGATCACCACAGAATAGTCAAGACAGCAATAAGAGGAGGGGCATGAAAAGGTAGAAAAACAGGAGGAAAAACATGAAGGAAGCGATGAAGGATAGCAGCTTGATAGTGATGAAGGTGAGCAGTAGCTTGAGCCACTAAGTGAGCATGGAGTTGAAGCACAGCAGCAGCTTGATTTTGATGGTCAGGGGCAGCAGGTTGAACCACAAATTTAACAAGGGATTGAGGTAGAACAACAGTTTGATAGTGATGAACAGGGATAACAGTTTGAGCAGCATGATGAAGGTGAGTAGCAGCAGCCTCCATATAACATACAACAGTCCTCTCATGATACATTACAGCCTCTTCAAGTTGCACAACAGTTTCAAGAGGAAAAGCTTTTTCCGGAAGGTGACAAACAAAGAGACAAGGGCAAAGCCATCATGCCTTCATCTCCCAAGAAGACTAAGCCCAAGACAGCAAAGAAGAAAATGCTCAAGGTGGTCCCTCCAAAAGTAACAAGAATTATCCGGAGAAAAAGAAAGTCGCCCAAGAAAACTCTCACTAGTTTGCCAAGAAGGAAAAGTGCAAGATTAGCCTTCAAGGGCAAAGGGAAAGGCAAAGTAGGAGAAAGTCAAGAGCATGGAGGTGCATTGGCTGTCATCCCAATCCAAAGTGATGACAGTGATAATGAGGCCCGCATTCTAGAGAACCTTCTAATCCATAGAGAAGGGCAAATTGAGGCATTGGAGAATGATCTTCATCGGGCAAAGAACTTCAATCATTTCTTGGAGATCCAAAATAGACAAATGAGTGTCGATGTGGCAGTTTATGAAACACGGGAAATTAAATACAAGAATGAGGCTACCAAGGCACAAGCAAGAATAGAGGAGCTCATAGGTGATTTTGATGAGGGTGAAGAAGAAGACCAGCCTAGGCGGAAAAGGCCTAGAACCATAGGGCTTAAAAGAGCCCTTGAAAGGCAAAAGGAAGAAGAACAAGCCCATCTTCAATCCACAACCCTCACTGCACTACTTGAGCAAGAAATTGAAAGAAATAAGGAGGCGTGGCTAGAAAGAGCCAATAAAAATTTGGAAATGAAGCTTGAGAAGGCAAACAGAGACTTAGAGCTGCAAAGGAAGATGACACAACACTATCAAAAGCTAAATCAGTTTGCCCGGTGCAAGCTAAAAGCCACTCAAGAGAAACTAAAGGAAGCAAAGGGAAAGCGCCCAACACGGAAAGAGAAGAAAGGCACATCAGCACTTGAAATTTTGGCTTTAGTTTCAGAGCATGTTGCCAAGGACCCTTGAGGGTCATGCATACCAATTTTGGGCCCATTTTGACAACTTTTGGTTTTTTGGCATTTTTAAGTTTTTGATCAAAAACTCATAAATTCGCCATTTCATTTTGAGGATTCGTCAAGGGAGGAGAATGGTATCATTGGATGCCATAATTTCATGAGCACACCCTCAGTGATTTTCAGAACATTTGGAGATCATTTGCCCCTTCAAAACAGCGAAAAAGGCTCGCATTTTGCACACTCTGCCCGGCCTATCAACAGACTGTAATTTTCTGGCTTTTTACACACAGGTACAGATTTGGAGGACTTCCAGGCATTAGATTGGGGAAATTTTAGTTGCGCCGGAAATTAGACACTTAGATCTTTCCAACGAGCTATCATGAGCCTCATTTTGACACCAGGAAGGCTGCCAAATGTTTCCGGCAAGTCAGGGGACCTTTTTCTGATGTAAATTTGAAATATTTTTGTAATTTTTGAACCTCTAAAAACTGTTTTTCCAAATGTGTGTTTAGCTATTTTTGCACATGAAAAATTATGCAAAGTCAATTAAATTCCCTTTTCTAGCATTTTTTAGATATTTTATGAGATATTTTTGTGCCTTGGGCTTTGCAAAGCCTCAAGGACAAGTTTAGATATTTTGATTAGGCCAATGAGGATGCAGGTTGAACCATGAGGTTTTCCTCACTTGAGCCTATTTATTCCATAAGCTCTCATTTGTAAATAGGGCTGAACTTGAGAAGAGAAGCAATATATGGTCATATGAGCTTTGGAAGGAAATACTTGTGTTATGTTTTTGGATTGCCTATTGGATGTTCTTGGATGAATGATGAAGGATTGTTGATGGATTCCATGACATGGTAGAATGGTAGAGTGTCTCTTGCTTTGTTGTTGTCTTTTAGTTTTCATTCATGATACATGTTTCTTGCTTGCTATAGATCAGTAGAGAACAAATTTAAGATATGCCCATGGAGGCACCTCAAATTTCCTGAATCTTCGTAGCCTTCATGTTTTCTTCTTCCTTAGTTGCATTAAAGAATTCTTAACTGCTCTTTAACAACTTGAAGATATTGTTGCTTGTTTCATTCATAGTTCTATACATGCGAAGGACTTACGGTATGCCCTGCTTACCTATGGCTAGCTATAGTTCCATCCATGAAATTCCTCTTTGACTGATTATATTATCATTTTGTTTGAACCAAGGAGGCTTAGTTTCGATCTAGCCCTTTGCCTAAAACTATGCAAATCTTGTTGTTCAAAGTGCCCAATAACTTGAAGTATTGTGTTTAGGCGTTCCGACATAGTGTTTTGAGTTGTTTTTCTTCCTTAAGTGTTCTCCCCAAATTCTGATAGCCATTTCCCAAAGTTAGAGGGTCTTATACTTCTATGCATGGCTTGAATGTTTATTTCTAAGTATTGATTAGCTTGTAGTTACATTTTGCATGATTAATGGTTTTCCCTACCATGTTTATGTTATCTATTAAACTAGTTATGCTTGAAAATCTTTGTTGTTCACAAACTTGATGTCCATTTACTACATTTTGCCCTAAGATCCTTTCTACCTTGAATCAAATCGGCCCTTCAACAGCCTTGTATCGTCATCTAATAGCTTTCTTGAATTTTTGACCCTACAGCCCAGTTAATCTAACATCTTATTATCTATTTTATATCTTTGATCAGTTTCATCCCTCACAACTTAAAAAACCAAAAAACTTACTTCATAACTAGCCTAAAATCAGAACACAATAAGCGAACAAATAGATATCCCTTACACATATAGAGAGAGCCCTCTCTGAGTCTAGGAAGGCTAGGTCCTCGGGCTCCAAAGATTGGTTTGATGTCACACTGTCATTTGGCTTGCCAATCAGCCAAATCACGGGAACCTAACATAATGGCGATCACGGTGGGACTTTGAGTATTAAACAAAGTTAGATTCCCTAGAGCTTAAGAGACCTTAAGAATACTATTTGATTGACTTATCCCACCGCTCACTAACATAAATGGCGATCACGGTGGGACCTACTCAGTACATGACAGTCTAGCAAACTCTTATAGACTCTTTAGTCCTTCAACATTAAACTTGGACCAGCAGTCCATAAGATCATTTAGAGTAAACTCTTTGTTTCACCATCTTAGAAAAGTGATGAATCAGGTTTATAACACTCTTACATCCTAGGCTGCACATAAAACTCAAAAAACCCCAAAACATTCCCTTAGATTGGTTTTTGATAGTATTGGCAGTGGACCATACACATATACCTCAAAACAACTAAAAATCCACCTGGCGACTCCACTACCCTCCAGTAGGCCTTACTACTTTACTAAAATCTAGGCTACTATCCGTTTGAGCCACCTCATCGCCACACTAACATAATGGCGATCATGGTGGGACTCTGAGTGATAAACAACTTAGTTTCCCTAAAATCTTTAGATACCTTTAAGAATACTATTTTATTGACTTATCCCACCACTCACTAACATAATGGTGATCACGGTGGGACACTGAGTAATTAAACAAACTTAGTTTCCCTAATTTCTAGCATCCTTAAGAATACTATCTGATTGACTTATCCCACCGCTCACTGACATAGTAACAATCATGGTGGGACCTTCCGAGTTAGTGACAATCTAAGTGCACCTTAGAATTCTCGAAGTCTCAATCAAACTTAGAAAACTTAAGTGTTGTTTGAAGAGTAGAAGCTAGCTCTTTCACCATCTTAGCAAAATGATGAGTCAGTTATCGGAAACTCTTCCAAACCTCTTAGGCACATAAAAACTCAGAAAAACCATAAAAAAAAACTCCCTTAGATTGGTTTTTGTCAGTACTGGTGGTGGACCATACACACATATCTCAAAAACAACCAATTTCCACCTGGCGACTCCACTAGCCTCCAGTAGGCCTTACTATTTTATCGAACTCTAGATTACCATCCAATTGATCTATCCCATCGTTCACTAACATAGCGGGAGATGGTGGGACACTGAGTACATGACAGACTAGCAAACTCTTATAGACTCCTTAAGTCCTTTAGATACTTAAGCAAGCAAGCAGTCCATAGACCCGTTTAGAGTAAACTCTTTTTGTTTTCATCACCCTAGCTAAGTGTTGAAACAAGTCTAGAATACTTTAACAAACCATAGGCTGCACATAAATTCAGAAAAACCTTAAAAACATTCCCAGATTAGTTACTGGTGGTGGACCATAGCTATCTTCACAAAACAACCAAGTTCCACCTGGCGACTCCACTAGTCCATCCCTTTTATTTTGACCATCCTTCACCTTAGTAGAAATTTAGAGAGACCACCCATCCAAAACATTCGTCAATACCATCCTCTCTAAACTCTAGATCCGAAATCTGGCTTCACGAAGAATCAACACCAGATCCCATCCAGACCCAAATCCCCCTATCATAGTAGATGACCCAGAGAAGATTATGTGGCAAGCTTCCAAAACTGACCATCTCGCTACTGGTAGATCCATCCGTAAAACAAGATCAGTACCTGAACATCTCACTATCCTACCAGATTCACCTTTTGAATTAGAGTCATCAAAAACTCTTTTTAGAATCAAGTCGCATAGTAAGATAAAATTTGACGATCTTGAACCCCTAGACCAACCACAGAGTCATATTAGAGAAGCCTCACCTTCCACACCCCCCGACTTTCAAATTCTCAATCACTTTGGCTCCTACCATCCCAGATATGCTCAAAACCAGATCACTAGTCCAAGTTCACCCGCCACACCTTTCCAAATCGCCACTGTTCAAACCACCTCAGCTCATCCCACTAGTCCTCATCTTGTACATCATCCATTAGCTCCCTTCATGGCAGCCTGGTACGCACCTTTGGTGTTGCCACTACCTTTGGCTCCTCTCCCAAATAAATATCAAGACAAAATCCCACACTTTACCGGAGAGGACACCACCACACCTCAACAGCATATAAGTAGGATTAGTGATGCTTTTGAATACCTGGAGGTACAAGATGAGACCGTCAGAATGAGAATATTCGCCCAAAGCCTTGGGGGTGAACCCAAAACATGGTTCAAAAGCTTGCCTCCAAAGAGTATCCACAACATCCCAGAACTGTTTCAAACCTTTAGAAACAGGTGGGAAGTCCGGAAGAACCCTATTCAAATCCTGTCAGAATATAACAACCTAAAACGGGAAAATGGGGAAAGTGTCCAGGCTTACTGCACTAGGTTCAATAGTGTGTATAACTCCCTCCCACCTCATTTCAAACCCCCACTTGGTTTAGCCTTGGAAAAATTCCCCGAGGGTTTTGATCCGGACATGACATATCATCTGAGAGACAAAGATCCCCCTACCTTAGAAGAAATGCAACAAATAGCCATAAAAGCAGATGCCAACTTAGCAGAAAAAAGGGCTAGGACTAGATCAGAAAGAAAGGTCACATATAAAGATGAGGTCTCCACTTCATCTCCTTCCCTAGATCCTAGAATATATGACTTAGTCAAAACCATGGCCAAAATGTGGGAAAGGATAGATGAAAAGGCTCCTGTAAGAGACAACCAGCCAAACCCTCCAAACAGAAACCGAAACCAAAATTTTAGGAGGGAGCAGCCTCAAAACAGACCAAGGGAAAATGACCAACAAATTAGGCCACCATTTAATGAAAATTATGTGGAAGAAGAAGATAGGGATACAGAACCCATTGGTGAAAGTCATTTGAACCTTATAGGGTCTGATAATGAGAGCGAGGTGTACCTCACAGAAGAAGAACAGGCGTTCTTTTCTCCTAATCAAGATGAGGCCAACTATGAAGATCCCGACGACCTTGCCATAGATTTTCAGAATGCCATAATAGAAGCTCACCGACAGTATGACCTTAGAAGCAAAAGAAATCAAGATAGTTCCAAGAAAGGTAACTCAGATACTGCTAAAACCCCTGATACCATCCTTAGGAAAGCAATAAACAGTAACAAAATCGTGGTCGAGAAGAATGACCAAAACAAAACTAAAGTTACCCAAACTAGTCCTGACTCAGATACTCCTACTACTTCCACAAAAGTGCCCAAAGCGACTGTGGCAAACAAAATCCCGAAACAAAGCCAACAAACTCAGAACATAGAGAAGGTCGTGGCCAAAAAAGCTGAAACAAACATGTCCAAACTTCAGCTGCCTTTTAGCTTTGAGGGCGAAATCGCCAAGATCAAGATCACCATGCCTCTTACCGAACTCATCGCCCAAAGCTCTTATAAATCCCAAGTGTTAAAGGTCCTAAATCTAGGGAATGATGCGAACACTGTTAATCTAGCTGATGACACTCCTGAAGTGTTGTTTGGTCCGAAAATAGAGGGAAAATTCCAAGAGGGAACTACTCTTCCATTTTACATTAGCCTAAACATCCACGACCAAATCCTCCACAATGCCATGCTAGACTTCGGCGCCTCACATAATCTTATGCTGAAGGTAGTAATGGAAATACTAGGCCTGGAAATCACAAGACCATACAAAGACTTGTATTCATTTGATTTGAGTAGAGTCAAATGCCTGGGTTTGATCAAAGACCTTTGTTTTAGTCTGGCCCAAATACCTGCGAAACATCTAATCATGGACATAGTAGTGGCAGACATCCCTCCCAAGTACGGGATGCTTCTATCCAGATCTTGGGGAGCCAAACTCCAAGGGAATATTCAACTGGACATGTCATACGCCACCATTCCTGTGTTTGACCAAACAAGAATACTCTATCGAGAGTCACACATGAAATGCATGATTAGTAGTCAAGAGAGGTCAGACAACATTCCAATGTATTCCTTACATACTGACCTGAACTCTTTTATTCTGCATATTGATGAAGACATGGAGGAAAAGTCAGAAGAAACTGAAACAAACTCAGACTCACCACATCAGCTACCCCTAGTTCTCTATGATGAACTAGATACTCAAAACTACCATGATCATAAACAACTATGTCTTGAGGGAGGTAAGTATGCTCCTTCTGAAATAGGAATAGAGCAAGAAGCGCAAACCCTTATGTACTACCAAGTGAATTGCTCGAACCTCGGTCAAACATCAGCGGTAACCTTCGGAAACTTATTTAGGGTAAAGGCTTTAGAAGACCTACATATCAAAAATCTGTTTGGAACTCAGGAGAAAGGAAGTTTAATGTTTCTACCATACCTCAAATATTTACCACAACATAACTCTTCTACTGCAAATAAAGCTTTGACTGTAGCCTTAACATCCCAAATTCCGGAAAAAATACCTGATAAACTTCTTATGAGCAAAGATGATAGCTGCAGTCCAAACATACCTGAGTTACTTGAATTAGCTCATATTCTGTCTTTTCACCAAAGATTTAGAAATGCTAGAATTAGCAATCTCATATAGAATACCATTTCATACAAGGAAAACAGAGGAAAATACTGTGCCACTACCTTTCCCTCAAAGAATAACTTTGACAAGAGAAAACATAACAATCTGAACCAAACTGTAATAATCAGGGATAAAACAGCTGGTCATAGGGTCTGTTTCGATTTTAGAAATACTACTGCATGTCCCTATAACAGAAATCCTGTTTTTTCTACCCAAGACCATGATATACCAATTAAAAGTGCTTTTAATCATGTGTTTTCACAAGATGATATTTCAGGTTATGATCAAAAGATTCCCTTGCAAAGTAGACAACTTAAATATTTTTTTCAGTTTGTGGGAGGTAGATCTAGTTTCAGAATCAAAATTGCAAAACCACCGGATATCAAAAATCTGTTCATGAAAGCCATGTTCCCAGTTCTCAATTTCTGCATTTTTGCATACCTTGATGATGTCATTATCTATTTCAAGAATGACCAAGAGTACATGCATTACTTAAGGAAGATGTACAGTAAGGAAAGGAGTGGAAATCAGATATTCAAAGAGGTACAACGGGAAGATACTGGTTTATTTAGAGATTCTTGCATGAATCCCTATGTCATGTTAGAGAGAGAAAACTTTCCAAATTTCTCTTTTCAAGAGTTGAGTGGGCCAAGGGTGAGAGGAGATCCTTACGAGGATAAGATGCTTAAATTTCGTCATTTCCAAGATTTCTGAGTTTGAAACACTTTCATTCATTGTATATACCACTGTTTGAAAAATAGATAAACAGAAAAGTAAAAAACATTAAAAAATAGAAAAGAGGGCGAGTGAAGATAGAACAAAAGCCCCATGTTCCAAAAAATAGTCTTTCAGAAAGCGCGCAAGTCCAAATGCCGCTACTAGCACTTCAGTGTCTTGTTCAGCTATCTAGCCTAATCATAGCTGAGCATGTTTAAATTTATTTGCTGATAAGTTAGTGATTTCAAAAGATGGTCAACATTGTGTAAGATTGACTTATCACAGAGAATAGATTAGGGAGAGATTCTGGTTCCACATGCCTAAAACAAAACCAAAGAGAGAAGCGAGGGATGAAAAATACATTGTACATCTTAGCCCCACTTTTCTAGTTTTCCTTTTAGTAAAATAATTTTGGTGTGCAGTTTGTCATGTCATGCCGCAAATACATGACTAATCAGACAGTTTAACCCTGGTTTGATCATTTTTAATTTCATGTTTTAGATTAGAGAACAAATCCCTGTCAAACAGTTTAATCTTGACAGTTGATCTAGTTTAGGTAGAATAATGAAGGAGTTCATCAGTTTAATCTGAACTCCCGGTAGATATAAGTGTCGAGTTAGATAGGTTCATTTAACAAAAATAAAAATATGCATTGTCAAAAGGCTGCTAGTTCAAAGGCGCCAAAAAAGGAAGAAAAAATGTTAGGAAAGATAGTGGGGTAGGTAGAAATATCATCGATGCTAATTATGTTGTCTCTTTCAGAAGTAGCATCAAAGAAAAGTGAAAATTTGCACCAATGGGTAAGGCATTGGTCTTCATAAGCCACAGATCTGAAGTTCTGAACACCTCCTGAAAAGGAGTTGCCCTCCCCAAATGGAGCCACTGTTAGTCATCAGTATTTTTTACCTGTTAGTGATGACTAGTTCAACAACCCAGTTTTCCAACAGCTGATCCTAAAATTTGTCAAATTTTCCAGCTGGGAAAACACCCATAAAACTTTTTTTCTCTCCTTCCTTTTCCGTTCGCCCATGACAAGTTGAAATCCCATTATCAAATCCTGCCTAACCTCAGCCATACTAAGTCTGTCTGTCAGCTCTAAAAGGACAATCCAAGTCTGTTCAAAAAACCTCTCCTAAGTTAGGAAATGGCGCTTTAAGGAATTTTACCCTAGGCAACCATCAAAGGGCCAAAAACCTCCATCTGCTATAGAACAATCATAACATACCTCCCACTCTGCTAATAAAGTTAGTCACAACTCTAAGTCGCGCCACTTACACGTCCCTAAGTCTCAGCAATGCATAGACCACAATCTCAAGTTGATTATTAGGTGTTTTACACTGTTTATGGATTTTACAAACGCAGGAAACATGTCAGCTTCTCAGAAGAAAATTCTTGGCTCCACATGAGAAGACAGCTGTTTCTCAATGTGAACATAAGCCTAAGATGCAATTTCAGGACAAAGAGTTACTCATCAAGATCTTGCAGCTTCATTCAGCATGATAACACAGTAGAAGAAAGACAACATTGTCAAACAGACTTGGAATTTGACATGGCCAAGAACCTCCTTCATCTATAAGCAGAGGGTTAAAGCACCTCCTTCATCTACAAGTAGAGGGCGATGGCCAATGATTGACTTGAAGTATTGCAAACTGATTGTAAGACAGGTTTGTTTTTTTTATTAAACAATGAAACAGTAAGTAAAGGTTTATAAGGGAAAGTGATGATAAAAAACAGGGCTAAGATTAGAAATGTTCAAATCAGGAGAAAGCAGAGTTTTTAGGTCTTGTGTCCTAAGAAAGAAGATCAATTGAAGTTTCAAGCATCATCATCATGGCTCAATAAGAAGAGACTCCAATGATCAAAGCTATTGTAACAAAACATCTCTGCAGGGGTGCTAGTATGAATGGCTCAAATCAGTTCTGAGCAAGAAGACACTTCAGTGAAAAAGGACCTCTGTGTACTCTTATGTTTCTGTTGGGTTGTGGAATATAGTCTATGGTTTATATATAAACATTGAGAAAAATAAGGCAAGTAGTATACAACCCCAAACATAAGCCATCTTGATATCATTTAAAGAGCCAGTGCAGGTCCCGGCGTTGCAATCCACAATCCACCACAAAGACAAGTGCCTTCTTCAGATGCAGCAGGGTTATTGACTTCTGGAACAACATTGGTTGTTTCTCTAGCTATTAGGGCTCCATTAGGAGGAAAATGGCTAATAAAAGCCTTGGTGTCTGTGAGTCATTCTAGCAGCCATTTCACACCTCATATATTTGTCTCCTCAACACAAAGATATAAACAGGTGCTTTTCAAATATGTTTATCACAGCTGACACAGAAAATCTGGTTTGACCTCCCCAAGAGGCATCACCCCTAAAAACTACTGTTCATAATATTCAAAAGGAGTGTTTTGACATACTGTCAGTTTTTGGATAAACATCTTAGGACAAATATAGGTGTTCATTATTCAAGGGCCAGAGACACCATATTGGTATGTTTTGAGCAGAGAAAGTGTGTTGGAAAAGGCGCCCTTCTTGATCAACAGACCATGGAAAAGTCTGAATAAATCCAAAAAAAAATTTAGCACCTACAGTTGGAAAAAAATTGATGAGGCACCTAGAGGCAAAAATTGTCGACCAACTTGAAAAGATAAGCCATCTCCTTTCAAATGACAAAGCAGTTTTCAGTTTTTTTAACAGATTTAGAGTGGGTTTTACATAATAAATATCACCAACAGTGTTAAAACAAGTGATAAGGGATGGTCTATAGGTTATTAAGGTATTATCCAAAGTTGGAGCTTCTGTGCTAAATTTTCGCCAAAGGGACAATATTAGCAGAAATCACCTTTTCAAATCTATATGCATGAGTGAAAACAGTTTTGACCTTTTCAAAATAGGTTTGCTTGTTATCAAAAGGTTGGTACATGCATCGATGGTTTAAAAAGCATGAAGACCTACTGCCAACATCATCTCAAAAGGATAGACCCCTCTCAAATGCAGGCAATATCATTCAGGTTTCAAAGGTGCACCAAAGGCATTATTCAAAAAAGCAAAAACTTTGAAAACCCTTACGAAAACTAACCAAGGAGTTTGATTTCATTGACAAAGTGACCGTTGGGGTTTTTTCTGTTTCAAAGGAGTAAATCGAAGTGGAAAATTTCATTTTCAAATCCTCCAAGCAAGATCGAGCCATCCCTCTGCAGTTTCCAAGCGGTGAACGAGGTTTTCAAGTCAAATTTCAAAGTTTTCAGAGTTGGAACACTGCGCGGCACTCCTGGAAAAGTGTGCGGCGCTCCTGAGCGTAAATTAACACTATGCAACAAGCGCACGTGACGCTCCTATAGCCGCGTGCGGCACTCCTGTAGCTGCGGTTCACGGGCGCCCGACAACGACCCGACAAGCCACCCGGCCATGTTTTTGCGCGGCGCTCTTTTCCTCTGAAGTGCCACGCACCTGTTGACCGCTTAAGACGCCTTCAAACCACCTCTGAACCCGGCTCAAACTCCTCAAGAAGATTTTCATCGTGTTTTAGAGGTATTTCCATGTGCCCTCTTGGTTTTCCAAAAAACTGATAAGTGGTATGGAGGGTTAGAACGCCATGGTTTCAAGTTGTGGTGTGAAAACGAAGTGATGTTTTCCTATTAACCGATGAAACGAGGGTGAAACTATGAAGCAGATGCGTTGTTTAAAACTGTAAAAAAAGTCCGCCATAAACAGTTGAGAGGTGTATAGATCAGTTTTAAGTGCAAAGATGCAGTGTAGTATGAAGAAAACAGTGTGTTGTTAGAGTAAAGTCGATGATCAATTAAATGAAATAAACTTTGTCCTTTAAGCACAAGTAACCTTGGACTGTGTTTTGCCTCTCGATTGACTAAGTTTATATATCATTTCATATTGGTGGACTGCATATGAGGGGTTAGTATTTTGATCAAAGGGAGCTTCTCCACATTTAAACTGCTACATCACCATATATGAAAAACAGTGTTTTGCTGTGTGGATATCCGTTGTTTAAAACTGTGCTGGAGTGTTGTATATGCTGATAAGTTGCTTACAAGGAAAGGGGTCTTGAACTCAAAACTGTGTTTTCACCTTGCCTCATCAAAGAACAAGGATATCTTATATCTTCAAAGCATCAAAGGGCAAGGTACCTCTCGCCACACACACAGAAAAAGTTCATTGTTGGCTGTGGGTACTGATTGACTGTCTTTTGGTTCTTCAAAGTTCATTTGTCAAAGTTGATATTTTAGATGGTTAAAAGGGCGATTTTCTAGAAAGACAGGGGTTCTATATTGAAAAGGGAGCCTTGATTGTTCGAAAGATAAAACTCCTATTGCCTTTTTTTGAAACTTTTGAAGCATTTTAAAGATCTGTCACATTTGTTCTATAAACAGTGAAATTGACTCTCTCTGCACTAAAGTTGACTGTGTATATGGTGTAAGCTTTGTTGATTGATTGGAATACTAGACAAGGGCAGGATTGTGATGTTGAGAAGTTTACCATTGGTCAAAGATACAAAATAGGTTGTTGACCTCCAAACATCACAGAGCAGGGTGACCTTGTCAATATACACAGCAAGTTCAATTGACTGTGTATCCTCCTTTCACTGTGTTTTTTCTTCTTAAAGGTTTGCTGGTTGAAATGCATATCAAAGGTTGGGAAGGCCACATTTTAAAAGAGAAGAGGTTTTGTATTGAGAGAAAACATTTTGCACTAGCAGCCAAAGACATTGTTTCCTTATCAAAACAGTGGGTTGACAGAGTTTAGCTTAAAGAAGGCATTTTAAAGACAGTGAGGCAGTTTGGTGCTTCAAGAGCATATTTAGCCCAAAATGCCGCCCAGACAAGACAGCAGAAGTCGTTTACACAAGAGATATGAGCCAATTTATATTGAGGAAGTCAATGCACATCCATCCATCCTCTTCAATTTTCATGAGGTAGGTTTTTTGTATTTCTGCCAAGGAGTACAGGAGGTCAAAAGTTTCTTACCCTTGACACACCTATGCACCTTGAGGTTCCAAAGCAAACATTTCCAAGTAGCAAGCCTTGATTTCAAGCTTTCCCCGAGGTCGGTATCTAAAGCCACCAAAATCCCATATCTTGGCGATAAATGGTTCAAGCAGGCCTATCTAGACTTGGATGACTACAAGCCTTTCATCAAGCCTGAGCACAGAGAAACATGCACTGCTATTTTTCCTTTCTCTCATATTCTTGCCAGGTATGCTCCTCTTATGAAGATCATAATGAAGTATTTTACTTGTGAAGGGAGATTTACTCGAGTTTATGCCTACCATGTCCAACTATTGATGCATTTCACTAGAACTAGGCATCTCAATCTCCCTTACTTTTTGTGCAAGAGCATCGAGAAAATGGCATCCTTAGTCCAGAAGAAGCCTCCATCTCAGCAAATAGCTTCTCTCTTCCATCATTCTCTGATCAAAATCATCAATCTTCATCATCTGGAGAAGAAAGGGGTTTCTTGGGATGTTTTTATCAGTCACCTGGATTTCTCCACTGTTCCTCCGGTCCATATATCTCCCACCCCGCCTATTCATCGCCCTTTACCTTCCTCCAGCAGGCCTACTCCTAGAAGGCTCAGGATCACCACAGAATAGTCAGGACAGCAAGAAGAGGAGGGGCATGAAAAGGTAGAAAAAGAGGAGGAAAAACATGAAGGAAGTGATGAAGGACAACAGCTTGATAGTGATGGAGGTGAGCAGCAGCTTGAGCCACTAAGTGAGCATGGAGTTGAAGCACAACAACAACTTGATTTTGATGGTTAGGGGCAGCAGGTTGAACCACAAATTGAACAAGGGATTGAGGTAGAACAACAGCTTGATAGTGATGAATAGGGACAGTAGTTTGAGCAGCATGATGAAGGTGAGCAGCAGCAGCCTCCATATAACATACAGCAATCCTCTCATGATACATTATATCCTCTTCAAGTTGCACAATAGTTTCAAGAGGAAAAGGTTTTTCTGGAAGGTGACAAACAAAGTGACAAGGGCAAAGCCATCATGCCTTCATTTCCCAAGAAGACTAAGCCCAAGATAGAAAAGAAGAAAATGCTCAAGGTGGTCACTCCAAAAGTAACAAGAATTATCTAGAGAAAAAGAAAGTCGCCCAAGAAAACTCTCACTAGTTTTCCAAGAAGGAAAAGTGCAAGATTAGCCTTCAAGGGAAAAGGGAAAGGAAAAGTAGGAGAAAGTCAAGAGCATGGAGGTGCATTGGCTGTCATCCTAGTCCAAAGTGATGACAGTGATAATGAGGCCCGCATTCTAGAGAACCTTCTAATCCATAGAGAAGGGAAAATTGAGGCATTGGAGAATGATCTTCATCGGGCAAAAAACTTCAATCATTTCTTGGAGATCCAAAATAGACAAATGAGTGTCCATGTGGCAGTTTATGAAACACGGGCAATTAAATACAAGAATGAGGTTGCCAAAGCACAAGCAAGAATAGAGGAGCTCGTAGGTGATTTTGATGAGGGTGAAGAAGAAGACCAGCCTAGGCGGAAAAGGCCTAGAACCATAGGGCTTAAAAGAGCCCTTGAAAGGCAAAAGGAAGAAGAACAAGCCCATCTTCAATCCACTCCCCTCATTGCACTACTTGAGCAAGAAATTGAAAGCAATAAGGAGGCATGGCTAGAAAGAGCCAATAAACATTTGGAGATGAAGCTTGAGAAGGCAAACAGAGACTTGGAGCTGCAAAGGAAGATGACACAACACTATCAAAAGCTAAATCAGTTTGCCCGGCGCAAGCTAAAAGCCACTCAAGAGAAACAAAGGAAGCAAAGGGAAAGCGCCCAGCACGGAAAGAGAAGAAAGGCACATCAGCACTTGACATTTTGGCTTCAGTTTCGGATCATGTTGCCAAGGACCCTTGAGGGTCATGCATACCAATTTTGGGCCCATTTTGACAACTTTTGGTTTTTTGGCATTTTTGAGCTTTTGATCAAAAACTCATAAATTCGCCATTTTATTTTGAGGATTCGTCAAGGGAGGAGAATGGTATCATTGGATGCCATAATTTCATGAGCACACCCTCAGCGATTTTCAGAACATTTGGAGATCATTTTCCCCTTCAAAACGGCGAAAAAGGCTCGCATTTTGCACACTCTGCCCGACCTATCAGCAAATTGTAATTTTATGGATTTTTACACACAGGTGCAGATTTGGAGGACTTCTAGGCATCAGATTGGGGAAATTTCAGTTGCGCCGGAAAGTAGACACCCATAGCTTTCCAACGAGCTATCATGAGCCTTGTTTTGACACCGGGAAGGCTGCCAAATGTTTCCGGGAAGTCAGGGTACCTTTTTCTGATGTAAATTTGAAATATTTTTGTAATTTTTGAACCTCTAAAACTGCTTTTTCCAAATGTGCGTTTAGCTATTTTTTCACAAGAAAAATTATGCAAAGTCAATTAAATTCCCTTTTCTAGCATTTTTTAGATATTTTATGAGATATTTTTGTGCCTTGGGCTTTGCAAAGCCTCAAGGACAAGTTTAGATATTTTGATTAGGCCAATGAGGATGCAAGTTGAACCATGAGGTTTTCCTCACTTGAGCCTATTTATTCCACAAGCTCTCATTTGTAAACAAGGCTTAACTTGAGAAGAGAAGAAATATATGGTCATATGAGCTTTGGAAGAAAATACTTGTGTTATGCTTTTGGATTGCCTCTTGGATGTTCTTGGATGAATGATGAAGGATTGTTGATGGATTCCATGACTTGGTAGAATGGTATAGTGTCTCTTGCTTTGTTATTGTCTTCTAGTTTTCATTCATGATACATGTTTATTGCTTGCTATAGATCAATAGAGAAAAAATTTGAGATATGCCCATGGAGGCACCTCAAATTTCCTGAATCTTCATAGCCTTCATGTTTTCTTCTTCCTTAGTTGCATTAAAGAATTCTTAACTGCTCTTTAACAACTTGAGGATATTGTTGCTTGTTTCATTCATAGTTCTATACATACTAAGTATGACTTACGGTACGCCCTGCTTACCTATGGCTAGCTATAGTTCCATCCATGAAATTTCTCTTTGACTGATTAGATTATCATCTTGTTGAACCAAGGAGGCCTAGTTCCGATCTAGCCCTTTGCCTAAAACTATGCGAATCTTGTTGTTCAAAGTGCCCAATAACTTGAAGTACTGTGTTTAGGCGTTCCGGCATAGTGTTTTGAGTTGTTAATCCGTCTTATGTGTTTTCCCCAAAGTCTGATAGCCATTTCCCAAAGTTAGAGGGTCTTATACTTCTATGCATGGCTTGAATGTTTGTTTCTATGTATTGATTAGTTTATAGTTACATTTTGCATGATTAATGGTTTGCCCTACCATGTTTATGTTATCTATTAAACTAGTTATGCTTGAAACTCTTTGTTGTTCACAAACTTGATGTCCATTTACTCCATTTTTCCCTAAGATCCTTTCTACCTTGAATCAAATCGGCCCTTCAACAGCCTTGTATCGTCATATAATAGCTTTCTTGACTTTTTGACCCCATAGCCCAGTTAATCTAACATCTTGTTATCTATTTTATATCTCTGATCAATTTCATCCCTCACAACTTAAAAAACCAAAAAACTTACTTCATAACTAGCCTAAAATCAGAACACAATAAGCGAACAAACAGATATCCCTTACACATATAGAGAGAGCCCTCTCTGAGTCCAAGAAGGCTAGGTCCTCGGGCTCCAAAGATTGGTTTGATGTTACATTGTCATTTGCCTTGCCAATCAGCCAAATCACGGGAACCTAACAGGTCCACACATGTATGAGTGAACTCTCTCAAGGATCATCTTGGATCGACTTTCCTTATCGTGAAAGGTGGCTCTGGTATACTTCCCAAATGTACACCCTTTGGAAGTCCTGTAGAAATATACTGTGTGATCCTCAAACATTGTGGTGTAGATGGACCAACCTCTTGTGTTGTAACTCATTGATATCTCAACTCTCTACCTTCTCTGCATTACTACTCAGTGTTATGCAGTGTTCTACATCCAATTTATAGAGATTCTTTACTCGAACCCCAATATTTTTCACTTGTCTCGTGGTTTTTTGAAGAAGGAACATCTTTCCTTCACTGAAGATCATATCATAGCCATGATCTTCCAACATAGCAACAAAAACCAAATTCTTCTTTAAACCAGTAACATACAAGACATCTTTTAATGTGACTAGATTACCTAACTCCCTTTAAAAAGTAACTGTACCTACACTAGTAACACTATACCTCCCGTCATCACTCATCTTGATGTGCATCTAGAGATCTTTCTCCTCCAAGCTACTGTAGAATTGTGTTTTGTTGGTCATATGGAATTAAGCTCCACTATCCAAGTACCACACAGAACCCATCACCAATGACACGATGCATGCAATGAGGGTGAATTCCAACTCGAACTATGAAGCCAATGCTTCCCCTGTTGCTCCTCCTTAGGCCTTCTTGTTTTTCTTCTTTTGCTGAAAATTTTTGGCATAGTGTCCATGCTCATGAAAGTTGAAACATTTTACCTTTGAAAAGTATCTCTTATTGCATGCCTTGTTGGTCTTAGGTTTGCAATGGGAAGCCTTCCCTTTTACTTTCTTTTCCTTTTCATCCAAGGCAAAATTATCCTCATCATCAGTATTTGATGAGGATCCATATCTAGTGCTCCGTCGAATTTCTTCTTGTGCCAAATCAGACCATATTTTCTCCCAATATAGCATCTTTTCCCTCACATTAACAAATTCCTAGTAGTTATACTAGCTCTTGGGAAGGCCTAGAAGATATAGGCTCACCAAATCATCTGAAGAAACAGTGATCCCAACACTTCTAAGCTCATCTTGACACTGAGTGAACTTCATCAAGTATTTTTGGATCGTGTCACCCTTATCCATTCTATCTTCTTGAGCTTATATTTCAATGCCACCTTCCTGTGGTTGCTTCTATTATGATACAGATCTATCAAGGCCTTCCACATAGCATATGGATTCACCTTCCCGTGGAGACTTGAGACAATATGGTCTTGAACTCCCTCTAACAAGATCTTTTTCGGCTTTGCTACATTATATTGATTTTTGTGTAGCTTGCAAGGTACTACAACCCCGGTGTTTGAGGGGTGGAGGTCAAAGCACCAAAAATGGGATTGTGGGCTTGAGATCCAAGCTTGGGGGTCTTTCACCTATCAATGTTTGGGCCAAAACCATGATGATTTTTCAATATGTGATGGATGAGGATGACAGTGTTGGTCTAGACAAATGAAACACATAGAAAATAATCCAAATTCAAGTTGTCATTGGGAGAAATGAATTTTTGAAATTGACAAGAAATTATTGGTTTTCAAGCCATGTAGGCTTGATGTAAATTAATCCAATATAAGGGTCCCTTCATTAATTTGGTGAAGCCCCTCTTTAGACTATAAAAGGAGGGTGAGATGATTCCTTTTAGGCATCCAAGTTTGAAACACATCCTCTAAAGTGAACTTGATGGAGAGAGGAGCTAAGCCGCAACAAAAAGGAGAAGGTTAAACATGGAGGAGTTTGCCCTAAATAGTGTGGAGAGGAGCTGTAGATAAAAAGTATGCTTAGGATTGTTTTTGGGCTAAAGATAGATCTGTGTATTGTTGATCTTGAGTGCAGTTTGGTGTTGGAAGGAGAAGGCAGCTAGGCTGAGGAGGATAGGAGGATAACACTGCTAGTTAGGGTATTGTTTGGTCCCGTTGAAGAGACCAAAAGCTACAACAAGTTTATAATCTAGGACACAAGCCATAGCCAACAACTTGAGGTTGTTCCAAGGAAGCCTTGAGGTGGAAAAGGTATAAAAGGGACAATGTGGCACTTGGAGGGTGTTTTCTAGGTGGAATGCAACCCTAGCGACATATAGTTTGCTGACATTGTGGAGGTTAAGGGTTGCATATTGTGCCCTAACTAGTATTCCCAGAGAAACAACTAATAGTGAAGAACAATAGTGTTTTTGGGAGGAGTGGTGGGTCAAGGAGTGACCAACTTATGACCTCGGGAAGTTATCTGCCCAACTAACCCCAACGGGGCCTGTTATCACCCCCCCCCTTCTTCCCAAGGCTATGAATGGAGTTGAAGGAGGGTAACCACAGACTAGTCTTTAGGTTAGGTACCTAGCCCTACCAAGACCAAAGAGGGCTCTCTCGTTGTAAATTTTGAATTCAATGGAATGACTAAGTATCTAATGACCTTAGGCTAGGTATGTAAGCTCAGTAAATAGGATTTTTTTGATGTTTTAAGTGTTGGATATAAAGGTCAGTGAGAAGGCTGTGTGTAAGGTTTTTTAGGTCTGAATTCCAAGGTCAATTTGTAGAGAGTATGTGAGGCTAGTAGTTTGAAAGCATGCTTAATTGTTCAATGAGTATAAGAAGAAGTGATAGAGATTCTGAATGAGCAATGAGGTGAATTCATTCATTTATAAGTAAACAAACAGAAAATGTAAACCTTGTCTAAAACAGAGCACGAACAAACATGATTTCTGCTCATAAAATTACAAGATAAAAATATGGAAAGATGTACCTGAAATAAGAAGATATGTCATTTAGCATGAATAGATAAACACATAAGAAGAACAAATGATCCAATGCATACCACAAGATTCTCAACACAAGTTCTGCAAATCCATCTCCGATTCATTCCAAAATGTTGATTACAATAGCTCCACTGCAAAATATGACTATCCAACAACACAAAAGACTAAAGAGTGTCTACTTATATAAAATATGTACTATGACACCTCATCAAGTCTAAATCCCATCCAAAATGGATCATAAATACACAAGATGAGTCGTTTCCTAGATTCTAGGGAGGTTAGAAACCATTCCCTGAATTTTAGCTATGAACTAGGAGTGTTTGTCCCTTACATTAAATTACATATTCCCTCATGATAGGAGGAAAAAAATAACTCAATAACTCCAATGGAAACTGATAGGATAGCAAAACCTTGAATTTGTGACATTTTCTGAGCTTGACAAGTGTCTTGAAGAATCCAATGCTAATTTGTAACTTTTCTGACAAAAGGGTAACAGAAATTTGCAGAAGCATAACAAAAGTTTGCGGGCACTTTTGACGCACTTTTAGGAGTCCAAACCCACTTCTAGAAGAATGGTCAACTAGCTTTGTGTGTCTAGTGTTAGCCCCCTATAAATTTTTTGACAAGCAAATAGGGGCTAAATCATTGTTGAGTCTTCAAGGAATGCATTTCCTCCGAAACACAGTCTCCTTGAAGCCTCCAGGTGTCTTTTATCCTGTGATAGAATCCCCTCTGCTGATTTCCTTTATGAAGCCTCTATGTTGGTGAAGAAATGCCCAAAGGCCCCCTTTTTCCCTTTTATTTCATCTCCCTTGTCTCCCCCTTCTACTCCCCTTTTACCCCTCAAAACCTCCCAAAATCCCCTTTAATTTCCTCCCCTACCCTTTGTTTTCCCTTCTTCACCCTTTATTTCTCTATCGTTCCCCTTTGCTAACCTAAAATTCCATTTAAATGGGCCCAAAACCCACTTTCCGACCATGTTATAGGGCTTAGCCCCTTATCGCAAAGCCCTTAACCACTTCCCCACATATGACCCCGCGCCAGGACCAAGTGCTTAAGTCCCCGGCGCTTATCGCAATCGTAGCATCGACGGGTGCATTTCCTTTGTTACAGCCGAAAACCCCTGTTGCGATTGTTTTAAACACATAAGTCCCCGCTCCGATCTGGACCGTTGATCCGCTTAGATCTGACGGTTGTCTGCCAATCGCAACCCTTGTCCGATCGCAATCGCAGCTTCCAGTGGTGCAGCCCTGATTGAGGTCCCCCGATCAAAGCTCAGCCGTCCATTCAACCCGCGATCCGACGGCCATCGCAACTCCCGATCCTCCGATCGCACTGCCCCTCTGATTGCATCTGAGCCGTTGATCTGGCCTTCAGATCTAATGGTCAGCGCTCAATCACTTGCTTTTCCCTCTGCCCTTCCGACTTAATCGTAGCCGTCCGTCTCCCGCTGATCCTACGGCTTAGCGCTAATCGCTTCATTCCCTTCGCGCCTCCTTTTTTTCCCTCCGATGGATTGTGAGCCATTGATCTGGACCCGAGATCAACGGTCAGCACTCAATCGCAGGGCCCGCTCCCATCGCAATCGGAACATGTTAAGTCTGCCCCCTGATTGAAACCTTCCGATTCAATCCTGACCGCCCATTCTCCCTGCGATCCAACGGTCATCGCTCCATCGCACCTGCCCCTCCGACTGTTGTCCCAACCGTTGATCTATCGGTTGATCGAACGGTCTGCGCTCAATCGCAAGCCCATGCCCGATCGCAATCGTAGGACCCTCTCTCCGTCTCCTGATTAAATCCTGGCCGTTCGTTTGTTTCGCGATCCAACGGCTATCGCTCAACCGCAATCTCCCCTCCGATCGCAATCGCAAGTCCTTCTGTTTGCCTCCCAATTGCATTGCATCCGTCCATTCCTTCCCGTGATCGACGGTTCTTGTTCAATCGCATCTCCAATCTCAATCGCAATCGAAACTTTTGTGTTGTGCGTTGCAATCGCTCCGACCTCCGATTGCGATGGTGTGATTGCATCTCCGTCGTCCGTCTCCTCCCGGATCCGACGGTTCGGGTTTAATCGCCTCCCACCTCCACGGCTCCGCTCCATTGTTTTTCATTCATTCCTTTGTATTTCAGCCCGACACTAAGTTTTGGGTTTTTGCACTGTTCGTTTGTTTCTCCGCTCTTCCGCCACCATTCCTCCGCCTCTGCAGCATTTCTCCGTCGCCACTACCCGGTTTGTAACAGGTTTATTCTACGGAGCAGATAGTATAGAGATGGCCCGTTCAGCATTGCCAGCGACCAGCAGAAGGAATTCAAAGGGTTTGGTGCCTGTTATTAATGAAATTAAATGTCTCGCCCCGTATTCAAAGGATCAAAACACAGTTCGAAGACCAAGAGCACGCGGTAAAGTCTTATCTGTGTTTATATATCAGCAGCAGTACTCTTCTCCAGAAGTACACCTTCCTACAGCGCCTCCATATCTCCTCGAGCCCTGAAGAGATTAATTGCGCTGTCCGAAATCCATGTAGGACAGTCAAGCAGCAGTTATGAGGTATGGAGAGCCTTGCAGATCTTTAATCCATGTCATTCATTTCAGAAGGCAGCGCAAAGCTCCAGACACCAGAAAGAACTCCAAAGAAACATCCGAGGTCAATTTCGGCCTGACAGAGATCTCCGAACCAGATTACAGAGTACCACAACGATGCAGGAAGTCATTGAGTGGTATGGGCGTGAACACTTTTGCCTCACTATCTTAATGAGTCTCATTTAATTGTCTATCTGCCTCTGTCTCTTCCTCTTCTCCTATAAAAATCCCTGAGAATGAATTGTAAAGGTTGTTGTTGCCTTGCTGGGCATTTGCTGTTAGAGGGATTCGGTTTGACTGTTAGAACAGTCTTGGGAGGAAGTTGCAGAGTAGTTTGTATGTAATAGGCCGGGAGGAGAAGTCTGGACTGTAACAACCATTGAGCTTATTTTACATGACTGGTTTTGCATCAATTAATCAAAGCACATTTCGCAGGATCCTGGTCTATTGCTATTGGTGAAGTTCTTCTTTACTCTGTTTATTACATTTCCATTTTGTTTCATGTTCTTCTGGTAGGCATCAGAATAATGGTATAGGATTCACCCTTGTTAGGTGCCCTATGCTGTCTGCTCTCCCTACCTGTATGTTTTCTGCTCTGTGTGCTATCTAGGAGTTGGTTTCAGTTGATTTAACCAGCGCAGCGAATGTTATTGCCTGCTGGCTGATGTATGAATTGGTTGAAGCTGTTCGTAGATGTTCTTGAGGGGTTTTAAGCTGGAAGGTTTGGGAACGCTGGGGATAAGTGTTAGCCCTGTCCACTAGGGTCCCTGCGCGACCAGCTGGCCTTTCTAAGATCCCTGCTGTTAATATTATCTCTATTTTTCCCCTTGGAGTTGCTAAAGCAGATCTGGAGTTAAATGACCTCTGGTCTGATCTACAGGCAGCCTCATTGTCTCTTTGAGAGCTGCCTTTGAGTATGTCCAAGCAGGTCTGGAGTTAAATGATCTCTGACCTGATCTATAGACAGAAATATGTTCGTTCTCCTTCTTTCACTTTCCTTCCTAATGTTCCACTCCACCATCTGCCTAAAAGATCCTTTAGTGTAGATGAATTTCCCTTTGAAAGCCTTGGCTAGTGGATGCAAGTAATTCCCTTTCATGACTCCATAGCCCAATGGATGGCACGGTCTTGGCCCATTCCCTCTGCTGAAACAGCCTTCTGTTTTGTTCCTTTCCTCCCGCTGCTTTCTCAGTCCGTGATCTCGTGACCAACCCAGCAACCCTTCAACCAAATCATTTTAAAACCCCCCTTCTGCGCTTCATAACTAGCCTAACATCTCATTCTGAGCTTCAAAGATAAATCATTCTTTGTTTATTGGAGAGGTCCCTCTACGGGTCCAGGAGGGCTAGATCCTAGGGCCCCAAAGTGGTTCTGATGTTGTATCATCTTTTGGTCTTGCCAATCTGGCCAAAACATGGGAACCCCAACATAATGGCGACTCCACTGGGGAAAATCTGAGAGTCAAGAACCGCTGATAGTTGGTCTATTTCCCATTGTCGTCCCCAACATAATGGCGACTCCACTGGGGATGGAACTGCTTTGCCTCCAGATTGGCTTTCCATTGCTGATGGTGGATAGCATTCTGCTTCAAACAGTCAAATTCCTCCACCTGGCGACTCCGCACTCCCCGTGATCCAAATACCAAATGACTCCACTGGTGGAAGACTCTGAACTGGTTGGCTAGATACAGTGACCTCTTTCTGATTTACAAACATGCTTCCATGCATTCAGAGAAGATATGCCCCAATGAGCAGGGAGCATATCCCTGGTTTCCCACACAAAATGCCTGAAGTGGACTGGTTAAAAAACCTACCTATTTTTCAGGGTGAAAACACTGAGGACCCCTTGCTACATCTCGTTAAGTTTCATATACATGTGTGGAAATTTAAAGTTGAATGGCATGAAGACTGCCTGATGAAAATGTTCATGGCAACATTAGAAGGAAAGGCTAGGAATTGGTATGAATGGTTAGAACCTCGGAGTTTGTTTTCTTTAAAGGACATGCACCAAGTATTTTACAAGAATTATAAAGGAAACTCTCCACCCTTATCATGGGACTGTTGTGATCAATCTCAGAACATCATACAGTACCTGTTAGACATTGATGAGGATTTGGTTAATATGCAATCTGACAATCTGTTGACAGCCATTCAAGAATTTCATACGCATCCTAGCTATCACCAGAACATGGATGAATCGACTGAGGAAGAAAACAGTCAAGAGGCTGTGGATTTTTTCCAAGATATTCCTGAAAACTCGGTTGCTGATTCATCATCCCTTATGGTTGAGGCTCAAAATGATATCCAGCCTCAAATTCAGTCTTCAGAGGAAACAGAGAGCTGCTGCACCTCTGCGCAAAGGGACACCAGACTGTCCTCCCCTTTGACAGAGGAAGAAATAGATCAGATCATCAATAGACAGCCAGCCTCTGAATTTTTTTACAGATTAGACATCCCTGCCCATTCATCTGATGAGCTTTATTGCACAGAGTTGGAAAGCTCAAATGTAAATCAGAGTGAAGAAAAATCTGCTGACGGTCCAGTATGTCCGGTTGGTAGCATTACTCACATTCATGACTCTCCTATCTTTGACCTATCTGATGATGATGTTCTCCAAACAGAAGAAAATCTTGTAGGGTCATCATTAGTAGACTTATGGGAGGAGAATCGATCCTTGTCACTTCCAGAGAGTAATGAGCCAACGCAGGAAATTTATGACACTGATGGGGAGAGCTATGACAGTATAATAGCAGATGAATATTCTTTGAATCTTCCTTCTGCTTTACCGCAGATCGTCAGTGAGACTGGAAACCAGCAGTTTTTCCTTTCAGAAGATGAAGAAGAGATTCTCGAGCAGGATGAAAGCAAAGAGCCTCCTCTTGAAAAAGAGGAAGCAAAGGAATACACCCCTGCTCGAGAATACATGGATCTCTTCACAGAGCTCAGCACACCAGAGCAGAATACATCAGAGCTCCAAGAGGACAGCACTGCCATATACGATGAGTCCTCCAGTTCAGAAGATGAAGGAGACACTCTACTCCAGGAGAGTCTCATTCTTGATCCAGTGGAGGAAGAAGAGATCCTGGTCCAAGCCAGCCTGCCAAATATTCATAGCCAGGTATCTTTTCATGATCCTTATGCACATTTCCTGCATACATCTGAAGAAGGATCGAAGGTCTTGTTGAGAAGCATGTTGCGGACAGAAAGAAAAAATTTCAAAGCTGCTGTTATCGAACAAAAGGAGTGGGAGCTGCCCTGCCTATCCAGCCTGCTCAAGGAGCTGAGCAAAAAGGACCAGCCATGGGATCATTTGATGGACTGGTTGCATTGGAAGACAATGTTTGTAAGCTAGATTGTAAATATTTCAGTTAGAGTAGGGTAGGTAGGAAGCTCAATAAAGCTCAGCATATGAGCAAGTAGATTAGTTGTTTAAATTTCTGTCTTAGAATGTAGAGAAGAAACCTGCTAGACAGTCTAATCCTAGCAGGTAGTAGTGTAGGTAGAGAAACATATGAGGCCAACAGTCTAATCTGGTCTCATGGAGCAATAAGGGTAGAAGTAGAATAGGTTTATTTTTTTCCTGTTTGTAAAAATTAATGATGTAAAGGGTCTGCAAGTCCAAATGCACCCAAGAAGAAAATGCCAGGGCTATAGTGTGGGTAGGTAGTTGTTTGGGAAAATTTTTTCTGCTGATATGTTGTCTTCATAGCTTGTGGCAGCAGATCAAAGAAAGAAAAGGATGGTTCAAGCAGCAGGCATCTGGCCTGCACCAAGAGGTCATTTTCTGGTTTCTTGGCTCCTTCAAGAAGAAGCCATCCCCATGTGGAGCCACTGTTAGCCCCCTATAAATTTTTTGACAAGAAAATAGGGGCTAAATCATTATTGAGTCTTCAAGGAATGCATTTCCTCCGAAACACAGTCTCCTTGAAGCCTCCAGGTGTCTTTTATCCTTTGATAGAATCCCCTCTGCTGATTTCCTTTATGAAGCCTCTCTGTTGGTGAAGAAATGCCCAAAGGCCCCCTTTTTCCCTTTTATTTCATCTCCCTTGTCTCCCCCTTCTACTCCCCTTTTTACACCTCAAAACCTCCCAAAATCCCCTTTAATTTCCTCCCCTACCCTTTGTTTTCCCTTCTTCACCCTTTATTTCTCTATCGTTCCCCTTTGCTAACCTCAAATTCCATTTAAATGGGCCCAAAACCGACTTTCCGACCATGTTATAGGGCTTAGCCCCTTATCGCAAAGCCCTTAACCACTTCCCCACATATGACCCCGCGCCAGGACCAAGTGCTTAAGTCCTCGGCGCTTATCACAATCGGAGCATCGGCGGGTGCATTTCCTTTGTTACAGCCGAAAACCCCTATTGTGATTTTTTTAAACACATAAGTCCCCGCTCCGATCTAGACCGTTGATTTGCTTAGATCTGACGGTTGTCCGCCAATCGCAACCCTTGTCCGATCGCAATCGCAGCTTCCAGTGGTGCAGCCCTGATTGAGGTCCCTCGATCAAATCTCAACCGTCCATTCAACCCGCGATCCGACGGCCATCACAACTCCCGATCCTCCGATCGCACTGCCCCTCCGATTGCATCTGAGACGTTGATCTGGCCTTTAGATCTAATGGTCAGCGCTCAATCGCTTGCTTTTCCCTCTACCCTTCCGACTTAATCGTAGCCGTCCGTCTCCCGCTGATCCTACGGCTTAGCGCTAATAGCTTCATTCCCTTCGCGCCTCCTATTTTTCCCTCCGATGGATTGTGAGCCATTGATCTGGACCCAAGATCAACGGTCAGCGCTCAATCGCAGGGCCCCCTCCCATCGCAATCGGAACATGTTAAGTCCGCCCCCCGATTGAAACCTTCCGATTCAATCCTGACCGCCCATTCTCCCTGCGATCCAACGGTCATCGCTCCATCGCACCTGCCCCTCCGACTGTTGTCCCAACCGTTGATCTATCGGTTGATCGGACGGTCTGCGCTCAATCGCAAGCCCATGCCCGATCGCAATCGTAGGACCCTCTCTCCGTCTCCCGATTAAATCCTGGCCATTCGTTTGTTTCGCGATCCAACGGCTATCGCTCAACCGCAATCTCCCCTCCGATCGCAATCGCAAGTCCTTCTGTTTGCCTCCCGATTGCATCGCAGCCATCCATTCCTTCCCGCGATCGACGGTCCTTGTTCAATCGCATCTCCAATCTCAATCTCAATCGAAAATTTTGTGTTGTGCGTTGCGATCGCTCCGACCTCCGATTGCGATGGTGCGATTGCATCTCCACCGTCTGTCTCCTCCCAGATCCGACGGTTCGGGTTTAATCGCCTCCCACCTCCACGGCTCCGCTCCATTGTTTTTCATTCATTCCTTTGTATTTCGGCCCGACGCTAAGTTTTGGGTTTTTGCACTGTTCGTTTGTTTCTCCACTCTTCCACCACCATTCCTCCGCCTCTGCAGCATTTCTCCGTCGCCACTACCCGGTTTGTAACAGGTTTATTCTACGGAGCAGATAGTACAAAGATGGCTCGTTCAGCATTGCCAGCGACCAGCAGAAGGAATTCAAAGGGTTTGGTGCCTGTTATTAATGAAATTAAATGTCTCACCCCGTATTCAAAGGATAAAAACACAGTTCGAAGACCAAGAGCACGCGGTAAAGTCTTATCTGTGTTTATATATCAGCAGCAGTACTCTTCTCCAGAAGTACACCTTCCTACAGCGCCTCCATATCTCCTCGAGCCCTGAAGAGATTAATTGCGCTGTCCGAAATCCATGTAGGACAGTCAAGCAGCAGTTATGAGGTATGGAGAGCCTTGCAGATCTTTAATCCATATCATTCATTTCAGAAGGCAACGCAAAGCTCCAGACACCAGAAAGAACTCCAAAGAAACATCTGAGGTCAATTTCGGCCTGACAGAGATCTCCGAACCAGATTACAGAGTACCACAATGATGCAAGAAGTCATTGAGTGGTATGGGCGTGAAAACTTCTGCCTCACTATCTTAATGAGTCTCATTTAATTGTCTATTTGCCTCTGTCTCTTCCTCTTCTCCTATAAAAATCCCTGAGAATGAATTGTAAAGGTTGTTGTTGCCTTGCTGGGCATTTGCTGTTAGAGGGATTCGGTTTGACTGTTAGAACAGTCTTGGGAGGAAGTTGCAGAGTAGTTTGTATGTAATAGGCCGGGAGGAGAAGTCTGGACTGTAACAACCATTGAGCTTATTTTACATGACTGGTTTTGCATCAATTAATCAAAGCACATTTCGCAGGATCCTGGTCTATTGCTATTGGTGAAGTTCTTCTTTACTCTGTTTATTACATTTCCATTTTGTTTCATGTTCTTCTGGTAGGCATCAGAATAATGGTATAGGATTCACCCTTGTTAGGTGCCCTATGCTGTCTGCTCTCCCTACCTGTATGTTTTCTGCTCCGTGTGCTATCTAGGAGTTGGTTTCAGTTGATTTAACCAGCGCAGCGGATGTTATTGCCTGCTGGCTGATGTATGAATTGGTTGAAGCTGTTCGTAGATGTTCTTGAGGGGTTTTAAGCTGGAAGGTTTGGGAACGCTGGGGATAAGTGTTAGCCCTGTCCACTAGGGTCCCTGCGCGACCAGCTGGCCTTTCTAAGATCCCTGCTGTTAATATTATCTCTATTTTTCCCCTTGGAGTTGCTAAAGCAGATCTGGAGTTAAATGACCTCTGGTCTGATCTACAGGCAGCCTCATTGTCTCTTTGAGAGCTGCCTTTGAGTATGTCCAAGCAGGTCTGGAGTTAAATGATCTCTGACCTGATCTATAGACAGAAATTTGGTCGTTCTCCTTCTTTCACTTTCCTTCCTAATGTTCCACTCCACCATCTGCCTAAAAGATCCTTTAGTGTAGATGACTTGCCCTTTGAAAGCCTTGGCTAGTGGATGCAAGTAATTCCCTTTCATGACTCCATAGCCCAATGGATGGCACGGTCTTGGCCCATTCCCTCTGCTGAAACAACCTTCTGTTTTGTTCCTTTCCTCCCGCTGCTTTCTCAGTCCGTGATCTCGTGACCAACCCAGTAACCCTTCAACCAAATCATTTTAAAACCCCCCTTCTGCGCTTCATAACTAGCCTAACATCTCATTCTGAGCTTCAAAGATAAATCATTCTTTTTTTATTGGAGAGATCCCTCTCTGGGTCCAGGAGGGCTAGATCCTAGGGCCCCAAAGTGGTTCTAATGTTGTCTCATCTTTTGGTCTTGCCAATCTGGCCAAAACATGGGAACCCCAACATCTAGTTTCCATAACATCTTGATTTTTTCAAAATGACCGACAGGAAGGCCTCCAAAAATGCATTCTCCCAAGGTTACTCCAAAATCATAACAGAGGCTCCAAAAAGGTGGTAGAAACATGAAAAATGAGTGGTTTATGGGTTTTTTATTAAAAATTAAAGCTTTTCATGCCAAGAGGGTTCTTGATATTTATGTTATAAAATTATATATTATGGAGCAATGCAACACATAAAATATGCGAAAAATACAAGCACACAAAACACATAAAACTAGAGAGACACAGATATACGTGGTTCACCCAGTTTGGGCTACGTCCACCCCGAACAACCAATCCTTCCTTTCTGTTATCCAGCAAAAATTGAAGAGACAAAACCTACAATAGATCCGCTGTAATATCCTCTGTTCTCTCTCACAGTCTCCCTATCTATTTCTCGCTCTAAGAATACACACGTAATACACAGCCGCAATACAATACCCTCATATATACAAGGGGGTTGCCTTCTAGGGAAAAAAACCCTAAACTAAACATAACTTCTACCATCAGATCATCCGCCTATGAACGACCGAGATTAACTAGAAATTACTAAACTTTTACAAGGCAATTTTACATCTGTTTTTAGCTTCGGGGGTGCTGCCCCCGAAACCCCTGCCAAGGGGGGGGGGGTGGGGGGCTCTGAAAAGCATTGTCGCCCCCCCTTGGACCCCCCATGGCACCGATTAATTACGGGCGGCGCTGCTGCCCCTTTTAAGGTACAGGGGTCCAATGCCGTGATACAAAGTAAACAATATAATCAGGCTCCACACCCAAAAATCTCCCACTTGGAGACTGATTGTAGAAACTCCACCACTAATTCATTTGTTGGACAATAAATCCTGTTTGGACCTGGTTGTTCCTCATCTTCATGGTCATCCTTGAAGACCAATTGAAACCGAGCACATTCTCAGTTTCTCCCTGGTTACAACTTTTGTTAGCATATCTGCCGGATTTTGGCTAGTGTGTATCTTTTCCAGCTTCAACTCTCCATCTTCCAATACTGACCATATGAAATGGTACTTGATATGTATGTGTTTAGTCCTGGAATGAAATGTTGAGTTCTTTGCAAGATGAATGGCACTTTGGCTATCACTATATAACGTGCCCATATGATGCTTCTTACCCAATTCATTCATAAACCTTTGTAACCAAATTATTTCTTTACTAGCCTCTGTAGCAGTAACATGCTCTGCTTTTGTTGTTGAAAGTGCAACAACGCTTTGGATTTTTGAATCCCAACTGACAGCTGTTCCACGTACAGTAAATACATATCCTATAGTGCTCCTCCTGTTATCTCTGTCACCTGCCATATCTGCATCAACATATCCCTGTAGAGAAATGTTTGAACAACCAAAGCATAATGCTTGATTTGTGGTACCTCTCAAATATCTGAGAATCCATTTTACTGCCATCCAATGTTCTGTTCCTGGATTATTCATGTACCTACTTACAACTCCCACTACATGTGCAATATCAGGCCTTGTGCAGACCATTGCATACATTAAGCTTCCAACTGCTGATGCATATGGAACTTTAGACATATAATCCATGTCTTCTTAGGTTTTGGGGCACATCTCCTTACTAAGTTTGAAATGGCTAGCAAAAGGTGTACTAACTGGTTTTTCATTCTGCATATTAAATCTTTTCAGCACCTTTTCTATGTACTCATTCTGAGACAGTGTTAATTTGTGATTTTTCCTATCTCTAGCTATCCTCATACCAAGGATTTGTTTTGCAGCTCCCAAATCCTTCATTGCAAATGAATTTTCCAATTTTCTTCTGAGCACATTTATTTCCTGCATGTTAGACCCTACAACAAGCATGTCATCTACATACAATAATAATATAATATAGCTACCGTCATTTTGCCTTTTCAGATAAGCACAATGATCAGAGTGACATCTAGTATAACCTTGTTCAGACATAAACTTGTCAAATTTTAGATACCACTGCCTTGGAGCCTGTTTTAAGCCATACAAGCTCTTCTTTAGCCTGCACACTAATTTTTCTTTCCCTTTGACCTCATATCCTTCTAGTTGCTCCATATATATCTCTTCCTCCAGATCTCCATGGAGAAATGCTATCTTTACATCTAACTGTTCAAGATGTAAATCTTCTGTTGCTACGAGACTTAAAATAGTTCTAATTGAAGTCATTTTAACAACAGGAGAAAATATTTCATCAAAATCAATACCTTTCTTCTATGCAAACCCCTTCACCACAAGTCTAGCTTTGTGCCTCTGTTTTCCTCCATATTCTTCCTTCAGCCTGTAAACCCATTTATTCTACAATGCTGTTTTACCTGTAGGCAACTTGACTAAGTCCCAAGTCTGGTTATGCATTAAGGAGTCCATCTCTTCTTCCATGGCTTGCTCCCACTTCTTCCTGCTTTCAACTTGCATTTCTTCTTCATAACATTCGGGTTCACCAAAATCAGTGAACAATAAATAATATAATGAAGGAGAGTATCGTTCAGGGGGTCTACTAATCCTGGTAGATCTTCTAACACCACTTTCAGGTGTTTGAGGTGTCTGCTGCTGTTGTGGTGGTTGTTGTTGCTGTGGTTGTTGATTATTATTATTTTCAGGCACGATTACTTTTTCAGTTATCTCATCAAGAATTGTGTATTCCTTGCTTTCTTTTTCCTGTTTCTTTTCCTACAACTTATTTTTATACAAGACCTTTTCATTGAATATTACATCTCTTCTCCTAATGATTTTGTGATTTTCATAATCATATAAGTGATAATCCAAATCATTAACACCATATCCAATAAAGGTACATTTCTTTGATTTTGCCTCAAGCTTTGTTCTATTTTCTTTATTAATATGGACAAAGGCCTCACAACCAAAAGGCTTTAAAAAAGAGTAGTTTACCTTTTTACCTGTCCATGCTTCCTCTGGAATACCACCATCTAAGGAGCTTGAAGGCCCTCTGTTTATTAGATAAACAATAGTATCTACAGCATTTGCCCAAAAATGTAAAGGCAATCCCGCATGCAATCTCATGCACCTTGCACACTCCATGATTGTTCTGTTCATCCTTTCTGACACACAAATTTCTTGTGGTGTTCTTGTAACTATCTTCTCTCTGTGAATTCCATGCTCTGAACAGTACCTATCAAACTCTTTGCTGCAATATTCACCTCCATTGTCTGATCTGAGACACTTCAACTTCTTTCCTGTCTTAATCTCAACCAAAGCTTTTCATTTCTTGAAAGTATCAAATACATCAGATTTATTCTGAATACAATAAATCCATGTTTTTCTAGTTGCATCATCAATAAAAGTAACATAATAACGAGAGCCACTGAGAGATGATACTTGAGAAGGTTCCCATACATCTGTATGCACAAGCTCCAATTTTTCGCTCTTATTTTATTTCCCAACTCTGAGAAATCTGACTCTCTTCTGTTTTCCATAAATGCAATTTTCACATAAATCCAAATCAACATTCTTTAAACCTGGAAACAAATTTCTTGAGTGAAGAATCTTCATTCCCTTCTCACTCATGTGTCCAAGCCTATGATGCCATAATCCTGCATCTGCTCCTTTGGAAGTTAAAGCATTAACAAAGTTAGAAATACCATTGCATAAATACAATGTACCAACCTTTTCACCTTTTTCTATTACCAGTGCTCCTTTGGTGACCTTCCAAGTTTTATTTGTGAAAGTTGTCACACAACCTTCACTGCCTAACTACCCTATTGAAATCAGATTTTTCTTCATATCTGGAACATGCCTTACCTCCTTTAGTAGCCATTGGTTTCCATTTTGTTGCTTTACAAGAACTTTACCCATTCCAACAATTTTATAGGGTTTATCATCACCCAAATGAACTTGTCCAAAATCTCCTTGAACATAGTCATGAAAATATTTCTTATCAGGTGTGGCATGGAATGAAGCCCCTGAATCTACAACCCAAGAATCAGTAACATTTTCGAAAGAAAGAATCAAAGCATCTTGTAACACATCACCTGTCACCTTTGCTTCATGATTGTTTTCTTGTTGTGCATCTCCTTTTCCCTTCCAAGATCTACAATCTTTCTTTAGGTGTCCTCTCTTTCCGCATTTCCAGCACACTATCCCCGATCTGGACTTGGATCTGCCTTTCCTTGATTTACTGTGATAACCCAAGCTCTTTCCTCTTTCCATTCTTCTTCCCCTAGACTCTGCACTCAAAGCATTACTCGATGTCTGACCAGAGCTTTTCTATTGCATTTCCTTGCTAAGGATAGCACCGACAACATCATCAAACTTTAAAGTACTAGATCCATAGACAGAGTTACTAATGGCCATAACTAAACCATTCCATCTTTTTGGAAATGAGCACAGAAATAAAATAGCCCTAACTTCATCATCAAAGTTTACCCCTATAGAACTTAACTGACTGGTAACTGTATTAAAATCATTTAAATGGTCTGCAACAGATCCACCTTCCGACATCTTCATATTAAATAATCATTTCATAAGAAATACCTTGTTTGAGGCTGGGGGTTTTTCATATAGTTTCACCAACGTCTGCATCAAACCCTTTGTTGTTGCTTCCTTCGAAATATTGAAGGCAACTGACGCCGCAAGGCACAACCGTACTATTCTGAGTGCCTTTCTATCGAGAATGTTCCATTCTGCGTCTGTCATGGCTGTCGGCTTCTTTGTTTTTCCACTCAATGGTAGGCATAGATCTTTATGATATAGATAATCTTCCATCTGCATCTTCCACAATGGGAAGTTTTGGCCATTAAATTTCTCGACCCTAAATTTACCATCTTTCGCCATTTCTCCCACTCGAACCAGTAACCCTTCTTTCCTATGAGTTTATCAGCCAAATAGACCTTCGGCTCTGATACCAGTTGTTATAAAATTATATATTATGGAGCAATGCAACACATAAAATATGCGAAAAATAAAAGCACAAAAAACACATAAAACCAGAGAGACACAGATATACGTGGTTCACCCAGTTTGGGCTACGTCCACCCCGAACAACCAGTCCTTCCTTTCTATTATCCAGCAAAAATTGAAGAGACAAAACCTACAGAAGATCTGCTGTCATATCCTCTGTTCTCTCTCACAGTCTCCCTATCTAGTTCTTGCTCTGATAATACACATGTAATACACAGCTGCAATACAATACCCTCATATATACAAGGGGGTTTCCTTCTAGGGCAAAAAACCATAAACTAAACATAACTTCTACCGTCAGATCATCCACCTATGAATGGCCCAGATTGACTAGAAATTATTATACTTTCACAAGGAAATTTTACATCTGTTTTTAGCTTTGGGGGCACTGCCCCCAAAACCCACCGCCAGGGGGGGGGGGGGGGCTCCGAAAAGCGTTGTCGCCCCCCCTAGACCCCCTACGACAGCGATTAATTATGGGTGGAGTTGTCGCCCCTTTTAAGATACAAGGGTCCAATGCTGTAATACAAACTAAACAAGATAATCAGGCTCCACACCCAACAATTTAATGTATTCATCAAAATGCATCCATCCATGTAAATAAATCATCATTTGGATGCCCCCAAAATGAGTGTAACAAAAGTTTGCTACGCTTCTGTGAGGAGGAATTTCCAGAATTGTGCAAAAATCACAAAAAATACCGAAATTGTTCAAAAAAATTCAAAATTGATTATGTAGCACCTGTGAGTGATAGGCTAAACATTCAAGGAATCCTCAACCAAAAATACCAAGCTATCCTTCTCTTTAAGCTTCATTTTAGCTTCTTAGAGAACCTCAAACATCCAGTCCTCTCAAAACATCTTTTGGCCAAAGGTAAAGCATTGCTTTCATGCATGGTGAAGGGTTCTAACCTAAGGTGGCACCCTCCCTTGAAATTATTGTTCTCACTCTCCATCATTTTTATCACTGAAAGGAAGAAACCCTAATTTTTTGGTGGAATGAGTATATGTGGTGAAGTCTGGAAAAACAAAGTTTAGGATTAGTGTAGGTTTAGAGGGTGAGATGGACACTCATGGAGCTAGGGAAAATTATAGAAAAAATTCAGTAGGTAGGGTTGTATGTTAGCTCCATTTTGTGGGTGGAATTAAGTGAAATGAGTATGTGGAAGGTGGTGAAATGATGAAAACACAAGAAATTTCCAATTTCAACACTGTGAAAATAGCTAGTGAAAGGGTGGAGTAGGTATAGAAGGTGAAATGGAGGGTTATGGAGCTAGTGAAAATTATAGAAAAAAATCAGTGAAAGGGTGGCATGTTAGCTTCATATGTTGGGTGGAATGAGGGAAATTGATATGAGGAGGGTGATGAAATCAAGCAAACATAAGAAATTTCCAATTTTTTCATTATGAAATTTTGCTAGAATCTAGATTTTGGTGAAATGGACATGTTAGGGATGATATGGATGATGGGAGATGTGAGTATGAGGTATATGAGAGGTGTGGGTTAGGTTTTAGGAACTAGCGTTAGGTTTTATTTAGCTGGAGTAGGTTAGGGTCTATCAAATGAAGTCTTTCTATGTCATGGAGAAGTGATAATATATGTAGAAACATAGAATAATCATAAAAATTATTTGAAAACTCAATAACTTGACCAAGGAAGGGTATGAGAGTAAATAATTACTGTTTGTGAGGGGTTTAAAGGGTAATGGTGACAAGCCTTGAGCTTGTTTAAAGAGTTTTGAAGCCCAAAACCTAACTCTGCCTTCTCTCCAAAAGTGTAAATGTTATGTACAAAAGTGTAACAACAAGGTTGAAAGCATAACACTTTCCTCCCAGAAGCATAACGATTGTTGTGCAGCGCCTGGGCAACACACCCAGAAACATAACAAATGAATTGCCAAAAATCTGAAAAAAATAGGGCTTAAAGATGGATCAATATCTGTCTAACCATAATTTTTTTTACAAACCTGGGAGTGGTTTTTTTTCTTTGGCATGTTATGAACAAAAACATCCTCCAATTTTCCAAAATAATTTTCCATTAGCTTAGAATCAAAGTTTTAACTTGATTGCTCAAAATTTGCAGAAGCGTAGCGCACTCTGAGCAAAAGCGTAGCACCTACTTTTCAAGGGCGTTTGGAGGCCTTCCTAGAGGATTTTGGGGATGCATCTATTATGGTTGGAAATATTAGGATGTCTGCTATAAAATGGGGTCATCAAGCACTGCAAAACCCTGCTTCAAACCCCTAGAAAATTGACTTCAAGGAAACATGTTCAAAAGTGTAGAAAATGATCTGGAGCAACTAAATTTTAGGAATTTCTCTCAAACCATAACACCTGTGCATAAAATGAAGGAGGATTTTGTTATTTGGCGTATGATTGAAAAAATTCTCTTTTACTTTTTTAAAATTCCTCTCCATTACTTCAAAAACGGATTTTGAAGCCAAACTATCCTTTTGTGCAATGGAAACCCTCGCTTGATCACGAAGCTCTAATAATGATGCCATGGGTCTAAGTTGTCTCAAACCTAGAATAGTGACCTCCCTTATGGACCCTCTTCTCAACGTCCATGATGGTTTTCAACAAGGAAAGCCCTAGCTTGATGTAGTGGAAAGGGAAGGTGGAAAATTAGGAAAATAGGGGGATAGTCGTAGAGTGGTTTTAGGAACATAAATGAAGTGGAAGGAAGTTAGAGAAAAATCCCTAAAAATTTTGGGAGGTAGGGTGATGAGTTGGCTATAGGATGAAATTGGAATTTTTGGGAATGGGCATGTGAAAGGTACCCAAAAGGTAAAAACAAAGGGTTTTGGTATTTTTTCTGCCAAAATGTAGTGAAAATTAGGGTTTTAATGAAATTTATGGAAAAGAAGGTTGTGAGTGATAGGAGATACTAGGGTACGGTGTATTAAGGTTATATGAAGGTTTTATATGGTTATATTAGGGTTTTATCAGTTGAAACAAACAAAAGATGAAAAACACCAAAAACATAGTGGAGGTAACCTAATGAAGGAAACCACTCATTTGCTAATGAATTTTCACTAGAGAGAGTTATGGAGGGTGTCCACTTACTTTCTAGGAAGTGTATAAACCTTTTTACAATGGTTTTTAACCTTTGATAATTGATTTGGATCTCAAACACGAAAAGTGCAGCACACCCAAAAGCGTAGCATACGTAGTGTTGGCACAAATTTGCTTATTTTTCTTCAACCCATGGCAGTTGTGCAGTATGATGATGAGAAGAGAGGATCTCTGTACTTATTTCCCTATATTTTATAAATCCCTATGAAAATGACTTGTACGGTGAAAATGAGATTTTGTTTGCATTTTTTTATGACATAATTGACTCTTATGGTGGCGAAACAAATGAGACCTAGACTCTGACATAAATTAAGGTGTGGTGAATGACCTCATACCCTATATGATTGATGGATGACATGCCCTATAAAATAATGATGACCATGAATGGAGTGAAGGGAGTTGCATTTCAGACCTACACTCCTTCAGTGAACAAAAAATTATTTGAAAACTGACTTGAAACATCAAATTTTGACCTAGGACCACTACTAAGTAATCCTGAAAGAGTACATTTGATCACTGAACATTTGGACACTAAACTTGGCTCCAGATGGGGATGGCAGCTCCTTCAAGAGGTGTCAAGAACACCATATACCAAGTATCATTATCCATTGGGAAATGGAGTCACTGCAGCTACAATCCTCAAACTGATTCAAATCAAACTGAAAGTTGAACTATACCTCATCAAATTCAAACTCTACTGGAAACTGAAACTGAAAAATATGCTCAAAATTTTGAGCTTATTCATCGCACATTACCTACTCTAACTGATCCATAAATCACTTGATCAAGTGAAGTCAAAGATCCAGTGCAACCATGAAAGAAAATGGCTATGTAATTTCTTTCTCCTCCTACTTTCCTCAAAAGAAAAGTGTTGTGGTAATGACAACCCCAATTGAAATCTAAACCCAATCTCGATGTTGGCGAAGAAAACAAACTCCATCTTTTTTTATGCTTCCAAAAGACTGCCCAAGGGGTTTTGAAAATCATGAAACAATACCTCTTGTTGATGAAACAAAAGAAGGGAAATTCTTTCAAATATAATGGTTGATTGTTCTTCTTCATTTGGTTGATCCCTCTTCAATAGAAATGCAGTAATGTGATCTTCCATATCATCCATATCAAAGACAATATTTGCATGTTCTTGCAGATCTTCAATTGAGGTAGGCAAATCAACATCAACACAAATATCTAGAAGTGGCTTTTCATGTATATCAGAAAGAGAATTGTCTTGGCTCTAAAAAAATTCTACATCTTGATCCTTTGAAGGATGCTGAACATGTTCATCAAACTCAAGACAAAAAACCTTTTGTACACTATTTTTAACCTCAATGGATAAATCATGACTCTTTATATTTTCTTTACAAGTAAACTAAAAATTTTGATTTGCACATATTTCTTCCTGAATTAAAAAATCAGAAGAGGATAGGGATGAAGGGTATTTGGATAGAACATCTTAATATATATCTTGATCATTTGAAGATTGGCAAGACTGCTACAAATTATCATCAACTTCGAAAGATGGAAGATCAATGTCATCCTTTGAAGAATTCTTCTCAAGTTTGTTGTCATCCATGGAAGAATCCATGATATTCTCATGGCGGTGAAAATGGTTTTCATTCAAAGCATCCAAAATTTCATCATCCATAAACTATTCATCGCCATAAGCAATTTCTACCTCTTGAATAAAATCCTCAAAGTGATCACAACAATCCTCAATCAAAAGCAAAGAAGGATAGGCTTCTCTATACTTCTCAAAAAATACTGAGTGAGAATTTTTAAGAGAATAAATACAAAAAATAGGCAAGCTTTCATACCAAAACTATGTTTTTTCTTCTAATTTTATCATGAAAATCTTCATGAAAATAAATCTTCAGCTTACGCACATTCATATGAAATCTTATTAAATGAAGTGTAGCATCGTCACCTTTTCCATCTCTGAATTTTGGCAAGTATGTTTGCAAATATACCTGAGGAATAGGATTTGGAAATCCTGGAACATGATATCAATGCATAGGAACATACGTAGCATTCCTTCTTGCAGTTGAATCCAACTTGAAAACAATGAAGTCACCAATAGTTCTTGAAGTCGATTTGTAACATTTCTGATAGAAGGGTAACCGAAATTTCCAGAAGCGTAATAGAAGTTTGCAGGCACTTTTGAGGCACCTTTAGGAGTCCAAACCCACTTCTGAAATAACGGTCAAATAGGCATGTGTGTCTAGTTTCTAGAACATCTTGAATTTTCAAAATGACCCATGTGAAGTCCCCCAAAAAATCATTCTCCCATGGTTACTCCAAAAGCGTAACAGAGGCTCTAAAAAGGTGGTAGAAACATGAAAAATGAGTGGTTTTGGGTTTTTTCTTCAAAATTAAAGTTTTTCATGCCAAGGGGGTTCCTGATTTGTAATTTACTCATAAAAATGCATCCATCCATGTAAATAAATCATCATTTGGATGCACCCAAAATAAGCGTAACAAAAGTTTGCTACGCTTCTACAAGGAGGAATTTCCAGAATTGTACAAAAAACACAAAAGATACCAAAATTGTTCAACAATTCTCAAAATTCGTTCTGTAACACTTGTGAGTGATGGGCTACACATTCAAGGAAGCTTCAGCCAACAATTCCAAGCTTTCCTTCTCTTTAAGCTTCATTTGAGCTTCTCAGAGAACCTCAAACATCCCATCCTCTCAAAACATCTTTGGGCCAAGAGTGAAGCATTGATTTCATACATGGTGAAGGGTTATAACCTGAGGTGGCACCCTCCCTTGAAGTTCTTCTTATCACTCTCCATCTTGTTTATCACTGAAAGTATGAAACCCTAATTTTTTGGTGGAATGAGTATATGTAGTGAAATCTATAAAAAGAGAGTGTAGGAATAGTGTAGGTTTAGAGGGTGAGATGGAGGGTCATGGAGCTAGGGAAAATTCTATAAAAAAATTAGTGTTGGGTGTGGAGCCTAATTATATTTTTTATTTTGTATCACAGCATTGGACCCCTGGGGAGTCCAGGGGGGAGTGGCTGTGACTTTATGGTGGGGATTTCGAGAGCAGTGCCACTGAAGCTAAAAAAATATGTAAAATTTCCTTGTAAAAGTATAGCAATTTCAGGTCAATCTGGGCCATTCATTAGGCAGATGATCTGAGGGTAGAAGTTATGTTTAGTTTAGGGTTTTTTTCCCTAGAAGGCAACCCCTCATTTTGTATGAGGGTATTGTATTGCGACTGTGTATTATCAGAGTGAGAAATAGATAGGGAGACTGTGAGAGAGAACAGTCAATATTACAATGGATTTGCTGTAGGTTGTGTCTCTTCGTTTTACTGGAGAATAGAAGGGAAGCACTGGTTGTTCGGGGTGGACGTAGCCCAAACTGGGTGAACTACGTATCTCTGTGTCTCTCTAGTTTTATGTGTTTTGTGTGCTTGTATTTTTCCGCATATTTTATGTGTTGCATTGCTCCATAATATATATTTTTATAACAACTGGTATCAGAGCCGAAGGTATATTTGGCTGATAAACTCGCAAGAAAGAAGGGTTCCTAGTTCGAGTGGGAGCAATGGCGAAAGATGGTAAGTTTAGGGTCAATAAATTTAACGGCCAAAACTTCCCATTGTGGAAGATGCAGATGGAAGATTATATGTATCAGAAAGATCTATACCTACCATTCAGCGGAAAAAAAAAGAAGGCGGTGACTATGAGCACCGCTTGCACGGATATTCTTGATAGAAAGGCACGAACACTACGCTGTGCCCTTCACGACACGTTGTACTTCTTCAATATTTAGAAGGAAACAACAATAAAGGGTTTAGTTAAGGCATTGGCGAAACTATCTGAAAAACCCTTGGCCTCAAATAAGGTATTCAATACAAAACGTTTATTTAATATGAAGATGTCGGAAGGTGGATATGTTTCTTACCATTTAAATGAATTTAATACGATTACGAGTTAGTTAAATTATATAGGGGTAATTTTGATGATGAAGTTAGGGATCTTTTATTTTTGTGCTCATTTCTAGAAAGTTGGGATGGTTTAGTTATGGTCATTATAACTTTGTCTCTGAATCTAGTACTTTAAAGATTAATGATGTTGTCGGCTCTATACCGAGGAAATGCGATGGAAAAGCTCCGGTGAGGGATATGGTAATGCTTTGAGTGAAAAGACTAGGGAAAGAAAAATGGAAAGAGGAAAGAGCTCAGGGTATCGTAGTAAATCAAGGAAAGGTAGATCCAAGTCCAGATTGGGGATGGTGTGCTGGAAATGTGGAAAGAAATGACACTTGAATAAAGACTATAAATCTCGGGAGGGAAAAGAAGGAGACACACAATAAGAAAACAATCATGAAGAAAATGTGATAGGTGACGTGTTACAATATGCTTTGATTCTTTCTTTAGAAAATGTTACTGATTCTTGGGTGGTATATTCAGGGGCCTCATTCCATGCCACACCCGATAAGAAATATTTACATGACTATGTTCAAGGATTTTTCGGATAGGTTCGTCTGGGTGATGATAAACCCTATAAAATTGTTGGAATGGGTATACCTCTTGTAAAACAAAGAATGGAAGCCAATGGCTAAAGTATGTAAGGCATGTTCCGCATCTAAAGAAAAATCTGATTTCAACAGTGAAGTTGAAGTGGTGAAGGCTGCGTGACAACTTTCACAAATAAAATGGGAAGTTCACCAAAGGAGCCCTGGTAATAGCAAAAGGAAAAAAGGTTGGTACATTGTATTTATGCAATGGTATTTCTAACTCTGTTAATGCTTTAACTTCCAAAGGAGCAGATGTAGCATTATGGCATCATAGGCTCAAACACATGAGTGAGAAGCGGATCAAGATTCTTCACTCAAGAAACTTGCTGTCAGGTTTGAAGAATGTTGAATTGGATTTCTGTGAGAATTGCATTTATGGAAACCAAAAGAGAGTCAGATTTCTCAGAGTTGGGAAAGAAAAGAAGAGCGAAAAATTAGAGCTTGTGCATACAGATGTATGGGGACCTACTCAGGTATCATCTCTCGGTGGCTCTCATTATTATGATACTTTTATTGATGATGCAAGTAGAAAGACTTGGATTTATTGTATTCAGAATAAATCTGATGTATTTGATACTTTTAAGAAATGGAAATATTTGGTTGAGATTGAGACAGGAAAGAAGGTGAAGTGTCTCAGATCAGACAATGGAGGTGAATATTGCAGCAAAGAGTTTGATAGGTATTGTTCAGAGCATGGTATTCACAAAGAGAAGATAGTTCCAAGAACACCACAAGGAAATGGTGTGTCAGAAAGGATGAGTAGAACAATCATGGAGCGTGCAAGGTGCATGAGATTGCATGCAGGATTGTCTTTACAATTTTGGGTAGATGCTGTAGATATTGTTGTTTATCTAATAAAAAGAGGGCCTTCAAGTTCCTTGGATCTTGGTATTCCAGAGGAAGCATGGACAGGTAAAAAGGTAAACTACTCCTTTTTAAAGCCTTTTGGTTGTGAGGCCTTTGTCCATATTAATAAAGAAAATAGAACAAAGATTGAGGCAAAATCAAAGAAATGTACCTTTATTGGATATGGTGTTAATGATTTTGGTTATTGCTTATATGATTATGAAAATCAAAAAATAATTAGGAGCAAAGATGTAATATTCAATAAAAAGGTCTTGTATAATAATCAGTTGTAGGAAAAGGAACAGGAAAAATAAAAAAAAGAATACACAATTCTTGATGAAATCACAGAAAAAGTAAAGGTGCCTGAAAATAATAATAATCAACAACCACAACAACAAAAACCACCACAACAACAACAGGCACCTCAAACACTTGAAAGTGGTGTTAGATGATCTACTAGGATAATTAGACCCCCTAAATGATACTCTCCTTCATTATATTATTTATTGTTGACTGATTCTCGTGAACCTGAATGTTATGAAGAAGAAATGCAGGTTGAAACTAGGAAGAAGTGGGAGCTAGCAATGGAAGAAGAGATGGACTCCTTAATGCATAACCTGACTTAGGACTTATTCAAGTTTCCTGTAGGTAAAACTACATTGCAGAATAAATGGGTTTACAGGCTGAAGGAAGAATATGGAGGAAAACAAAGGTACAAAGCTAGACTTGTGGTCAAGGGGTTTGCACAAAATAAAGGTATTGATTTTGATGAAAAATTTTCTCCTGTTGTTAAGATGACTTCAATTAGAACTATTTTAAGTCTCATAGCAACGAAATATTTACATCTTGAACAATTAGATGTGAAGACATCTTTTCTGCATGGAGATTTTGAGAAATATATCTATATGGAGCAACCAGAAGAATATGAGGTCAAAGGGAAAGAAAAATTAGTGTGCAGGTTAAAGAAGATCTTGTGTGGCTTAAAACAAGCTCCAAGGCAGTGGTACCTAAAATTAAACAGGTTTATGTCTAAACAAGGTTATATTAGATGTCACTCTAATCATTTTGTTTATCTAAAAAATCAAAATGATGGAAGCTATATTATATTGTTATTGTATGTAGATGACATGCTTGTTGCAGGGTCTAACATGCAAGAAATAAATGTGCTCAAAATAAAATTGGCAAATTCATTTGCAATGAAGGAATCTTTGGGAGCTGCAAAACAAATACTTGGTATGAGAATAACTAGAGACAGTAAAAATCGCAAATTAACACTATCTCATAATGAGTACATACAAAATGTGTTGAAAATATTTAATATGCAAAATTCAAAACCAGTCAGTACACCTTTTGCTAGCCATTTCAAACTTAGTAAGGAGATGTTCCCCAAGACCCAAGAAGAAATGGACTATATGTCTAAAGTTCCATATGCATCAGCAGTTGGAAGCTTAATGTATGAAATGGTCTGCACAAGGCCTGATATTGCACATGCAGTGGGAGTTGTGAGCAGGTACATGAACAATCTAGGAAAATAACATTGCATGATAGTAAAATGGATTCTCAGATATTTGAGAGGAACCACAAATCAAGAATTATCCTTTGGTGGTTCAAACATTGCTCTACAGGGATATGTTGATGCAGATATGGTAGGTGACAGAGATAACAAGAGGAGAACTACAGCATATGTATTTACTATAGGTGGAATAGCTGTCAGTTGGGTTTCAAAAATCCAAAGTGTTGTTGCACTTTCAACAGCAGAAGTAGAGTATGTTGCTACTACAGAGGCTACTAAAGAAATGATTTGGTTACAAAGGTTTATGGATGAATTGGGTAAGAAGCATGATATGGGCACGTTATAAAGTGATAGCCAACGTTCCATTCATCTTGCAAAGAACTGAGAATTTCATTCCAGGACTAAACACATAGAGCTCAAGTACCATTTCATACAGTCAGTATTGGAATATGGACAATTGAAGCTGCAAAAGATACACACTAGCCGAAATCCTGCAGATATGCTAACAAAAGTTGTAACCAGGGAGAAACTGAGAATATTCTCAGTTTCAATTGGTCTTCAAGAATGATGATGAAGATCATAAACAGCCAGGTCCAAAGTGGAGTCATTGTCCCACAAATGAAGCAGCGGTGGAGTTGCTACAATCAATCTCCAAGTGGGAGATTGTTGGTGTGAAGCCCGATTATCTTGTTTATTTTGTATCACGGCATTAGACCCCTGTACCTTAATGGGTGGCAACGTCGCTTGTAATTAAACGCTACCTAGGGGGTCCAAGGGGGGTGGCTACGACTTTATGGAGCCCTCCCATGGTGGGGGATTTCTGGGGCAGCGCCCCCAAAGCTAAAAACAAATGTAAAATTGCCTTGTAAAAGTATAGTAATTTCTAGTCAATCTGGGCCATTCATTAGGCAGATGATCTAACGGTAGAAGCTATGTTTAGTTTAGGGTTTTTTTGCCCTAGAAGGCAACCCCTTGCTTTTATGAGGATATTGTATTGCATCTGTGTATTTTATCTGTATTCTCGAAGCGAGAAACAGATAGAGATATTGTGAGAGAGAACAGAGGATATTACCGTGGATCTGTTGTAGGTTGTGTCTCTTCATTTTTCTGGATAATAGAAAGGAAGGACTGGTTGTTTGGGGTGGACGTAGCCCAAACTAGGTGAACCACGTATATATGTGTCTCTCTGGTTTTATGTGTTTTGCGTGCTTGTGTTTTCCGCATATTTTGTGTGTTGCATTGCTCTGTAATATTTAATTTTCTAACAATTAGTAGATAGGGTTGTATGTTAGCTCCATTTTTTGGGTGGAAAGAAGTGAAATGAGTGTGTGGAAGGTGGTGAAATGATGAAAACAAAAGAAATTTCCAATTTCAACACTGTGAAAATAGCTAGTGAAGGGGTGGAGTAGGTATAGAAGGTGAAATGAATGGTTATGGAGCTAAGGAAAATTCTAGAAAAAAATTAGTGAACAGGGTGGCATGTTAGCTCCATATTGTGGGTGGAATGAGGGGAAATGGATATGAGGAGGGTTATGAAATTAAGCAAACATAGGAAATTTCCATTTTTTCACTATGAAAATTTGCTAGAATCTAGGGTTTGGTGAAATTGACATGTTAAGAATGATATGGATGATGGGAGATGTGGGTTAGGGTTTATTTAGATGGATTATGTTAGGGTTTGTAAAATGAAGTATTTCTATGTCATGGAGAAGTGATAATTTATGTAGAAACATAGAGTAATCATAAAAATGATTTTAAAACTCAATAACTTTACCAAGGGAGGATATGAGAGTAAGACATATTGTTTGTGATGGGTTCAAAGGGTAATGGTGATAAGCCGTGAGCTTGTTTGAAGAGTTTCAAATCCAAAACCATAACTCTGCCTTCTCTCTAGAAGTGTAACAATTATGTACAATAGTGTAAAAACAAGGCTCGATGTGTAACATTGTCCTCCCAGAAGCGTAGTAATTGCTATGTAGCACACCCAAAAACGTAACAAAGGAATTGCCAAAAATATGCAAACATAGGGCTTAAGTATGGATCAATATCTCTCTAACCATAACGTTGTTTGCAAAACAGAGAAACGTTTTTTTTATTTGGCATGTTATGAACATAAAACTCCTCCAGTTTTCCAAAATAATATCCCATTACCTCATAATCCAAGTTTGACGTTGATCACTCAAATTTTGCAGAAGCATAGCGCACTCTAAGAAGAATTGTAGAACCTACTTTGAGAGGGAGTTTGGAGGCCTTCCCAGAGGAGTTTTTGGATGAAAGTGGTATGGCTGGAAATATTAGGATTTCAAATACAAAATGGAGTCATCAACCACTACAAAACCCTACTACAAACCCCTGAAAATTTGACGTGAAGAAAACCTTTTCAACAATGCAGAAAATGACCTAGAGAAACTATAATTTTGTCATTTATATGAAACCACAACACCTATGCATAAACTAAAGGAGGTTTTCATTATTTGTCCTATTATTGATGAAAAAATCTTTCACTTTTGTAACATTCATCTCCATTACTTTAGAAATTGATTTTGAAGCCAAATTGTCCCTTAGTGCAATGTAAACCCTCGCTTGATAACGAAGCTCTAAAAATGATGCCATGGGTCTAATTTGGCTCAAAAATAGAATGGTGACCTCCCTTATGGACCTTATTGTCAACTTCCACGATTTTTTTCAACAAGGAAAGCCCTAACTTGATGTAGTGGATAGGGAAGGTGAAAAATTAGGAAAACAGGGGATAGTGGTAGAGTGGTTTTAGGGACAAAAATGAAGTGGAAGGAAGTTAGGGAAAAATACCTAAAACTTTTGGGAGGTAGGATGATGAGTTGGCTACAGGATGAAAGTGGATTTTTTGGGAATGGGCATGTGAAAGGTACCTAAAAGGTCAAAACAAGGGATTTCACTAGTTTTTCTACCAAAATGTACTGAAAATTAAGGTTTTAATGAAACTGATGGAAAAGAGGGTTGTGAGTGATAGGAGATGTTAGGGTATGGTGTATGAAGGTTATATGAAGGCTTTAAATGGTTATATTAGGGTTTTATCAGCTGAAACAAACTAAAGATTAAAAACACCAAAAACGTAGTGGAGGTAACCTAATGAAGGGAAACAATCATTTGCTGATGAATTCTTCATTGAGAGAGGTATGCAGGGTGTCCACTTAATGTTTAGGAAGTTTATTAACCTTTTTGCAGTGTTCTTGAACCTTGGAGAATTGATTTGGAGCTCAAACACCAAATACACAACGCCTGCACAGCTCTTGTGCTGCACACCCAGAAGCGTAGCACAGGTAGTGTTGGCACACATTTTCTTATTTTTCTTCAACCCATGGTAGCTGTGGATTATGATGGTGATAAGAGAGGGTATATTTACTTATTTCCCTATATTTTTTAACTCCCTATTCAAATGACTTGTATGGTGAAATTGAGATTTTGTTTGCTTTATTTGATGACATAATTGACTCTTATGGTTGCAAAACAAATGAGACCTAGACTTTGACCTAAATGAAGTTTTTATGAATGAAATTAGACCCTATATTATTTATGGATGAAATTACCTCTTAAATAATTATGACCATGAATGGAGTGGAGGGAGTAGCATTTCAGACCTAGACTCCTTCAGTGAAATTTTATTTATTTATAAACTGACTTGAAACATGAAATTTTGACCTAGGACCACTACTAAGTAAACATGAAAGAGTACATTTGATCACTGAACATTTGTACACTAAAATTGGCTCGATTTTGGTATGGAATCTCCTTTAGGAAGTGTTAAGAACACCATAGACCAAGTAGCGTTATCCATTGGAAATGGAGTCACTGCAGCTACAATCCTCAAACTGACTCAAATCAAACTGAAAGTTGAACTGTACATCATCAACTGCAAACTCTACTAGAAACTGAAACTGAAGAATATGCTAAAATTTTTTTGAGGTTATTCATCGCACCTTACCTAATCTAACTGATCGATAAATAACTTGATCAAGTGAAGTCGAAGATCCAGTGCAACCATGAAAGCAAATGGCTATCTCATTTCTTGGTCCTCCTACTTTCCTCAAAAGAAAAGCGTTGCAGTAATGACAACCCCAACTGAAAACTAAACCTAATATCTATGCTAGCGAAGAAAATAAACTCCATATTTTCTGATGCTTCCAAAATAATTCCCAAGGGGTGTTGAAAATCATGAAACATTACCTCTTGTTTATCAGCAAAAAGAAGGTAAATGTTTTCAAATATAATTGCTGGTTTTTCTTCTTCATTTGGTTGATCCCTCTTAAATAGAAATGCACTAATGTGATCTTCCATATCATCTAGATCAGAGACAAGATTTGTATGTTCTTACAAATCTTCAATTGAGGTATCCAACATTAACATAAATATCTAGAAGTGGCTTTTCATGTATATCAGAAAGAGAATTGTCTTGGCTCTGAAAAAATTCTGCATCTTGATCTTTTGAAGGTTGTTGAACATGTTCATCAAACTCAAGAAAACAAACCTGTTATACATTGTTTTTGACCTCAACAAATAAATCATGACTCTTTAGAGCTTCTTTACAAGAAAACTCAAAAATTTTATCTGCACATATTTCTTCCTGAATTAAAAACTCAGAAGAGGATAGCGATGAAGGGTAGATGGACAAAACAACTTCATACATATCTTGATCATTTGAAGATTGACAAGTCTATTTCAAATTATCATCAACTTCGAAATATGGAAATCAATGTCATCCTTTGAATAATTCTTCTCAAGTTTGTTGTCATCCATTGAAGAATGCATGATCTCTCATGGCGGTGAAAAGGGTTTTCATTCAAAGCATCCAAAATTTCATCATCTATAAACTCTTCATTACCATAAGCACTTTCTAGCTCTTGAATAAAATTCTCAAATTGATCACAAAAATCCTCAATCAAAAGTAATGAAGGATAGGATTCTCTATACTTCTCAAAAAATACTGAGTGAAAATACTTCAGAGAATAAATACAAGTAGGGGTTAAGCTTTCATACGAAAACCATGTTTTTTATTCCAATGTGATTATGAAAATCTTCACTAAACAATCTTCATGAAAATTAATATTTATCTTACTTATATTCATATTAAATCTTATTAAATGAAGTGCATCATCGTCACCTTTTCCATCTCTGAATTTTGGCAAGTATGTTTGCTAATCTATTTGACTCATAGGATTTGGAAAGCATGGAACATGATCTTGATGCATAGGAGCATACCTACCATTCCTTCTTATAGTTGAATCCATCTTGAAAATAGTGAAGTCACCAATATTTCTTGAAGCTACCATTTTTTTAACAATGGAGTTGCCAAGAAAACTTTGAACTTTTGGGTTCTTCGCCATTGGAGTCAGCAGGTGAAAGATGCAAAACCTTTCTTGTGCCTAACCACTGTTCACCATAAAAAATGAGATATAATATTTGTCGTCATTTCCTGGGAATATTTAGTCTTCACTCCTCGGAAACAACACTAAGAATATTATCACTCCCCCATGCTTCTCAAGGTTGTGAATGGAGCTGAAGAAAGGTAGCCATAGACTAGGCTTTAACTTAGGTAGCTAGCTCTACCAGGACCATAGAGGGCTTTCTCATTGTCACTTTTGTATTCAAAGTAATGAGTGGGTACATAATGATCTTAGGCTAGGTATGTAAGCTCATTAAATAGGATAGGTTTGATGTTTTAAGTGTTGGATAGAAAGGTCAATGAGAAGGTTGTGTGTAAGGTTTTTTACGTCTGAATTCCAACGTCAATTTGCAGAGAGTATGTGAGGCTACATACATATTTTGAAAGCATGATTAATTGGTCATTGAGCATAGGAAGAAGTGATAGAGAGTTAGAATGAGCACTGAGGTGAATTCATTCATTTATAAGTAAATAGACATAACATGTAAACCTTGTCTAAAATAGAGCATGAACAAACATGATTTCTACACATAAAATTATAATATAAAAATATTCCAAGATGTATCTGAAAGAATAATATATATAATTTGGCATGAATAGATAAACACATAAGAAGAACAAATTCTCCAATGCATGCCACAATATTCTCAACACAAGTTCTGCAAATCCGTCAGTGAGTTCTTTCCAAAATGCCGATTACAATAGGTCCACTGAAAAATATGACTATCCAACCCCACAAAAGATTAAAGAGATTCTACTTATAGAAATATGGATTATGACACCTCATCAAGTCGAAATCCCATCCAAAATGGGTCATAAATACACAAGATGAGTCATTTCCTAGATTCTAGGGAGGTTAGAAACCATTCCTTGAATTTTAGCGATGAACTAGGAGTGTTTGTCCCTTACATTAAATTACATATTCCCTTATGATAGGAGGAAAAAAATAACTCAATAAATCTAATTCCAACTCATAGGACAACAAAACCTCGAATTTGTGACATTTCTGAGCTTGAAAAATTTCCTAAGGAATCCAATGCTGATTTGTATCATTTCTGATAGAAGGGTAATAGAAATTTGCAGAAACATAAAAAAAGTTTGGAGACATTTTTGAAGCAATTTTAGGAGTTGAAACCCACTTCTGAAAGAACAGTCAACTATCCTTGTGTTTAGAGTATCAATAACATCTTTAATTTTGAAAAATTACCCACGGGAAGGCCTCCTAAAATCCATTCTCCCAAGGTTTCTCCAACATCATAACAGAGGCTCCAAAAAGGTGGAAGAAACATGAAAAATGAGTGGTTTTTGGGATTTTTCTTCAAATTTAAAGCTTGTCATTCCAAGGGGGTTCTTTATCTATAATTTACTCATCAAAATTCATCCATCCATGTAACGAAATCATCATTTGGATTCCCCCAAAATAAGCGTAACAGAAGTTTGCTATGCTTATGTGGGGAGGAATTTCCGTAATTGTGCAAAGATCACAAAAAATACCAAAATTGTTCAAAACTTCTCAAAATTGATTCTGTAGCACCTGTGAGTGATGGGCTAAATAGTCAAGGAAGATTCAACCAACAATTCCGAGCTATCCTTCTCTTTAAGCTTCATTTGAGCTTCTCGCAGAAACTCAAACATCCAGTCCTCTCAAAACATCTTTTGGCCAAGGGTGAAGCATTGATTTCATTCATGGTGAAGGGTTCTAACCTGAGGTGGCACCCTCCCTTATATTTCTTCTTCTCACTCTCAATCTTGTTTATCACTTAAATGATGAAACCCTAATGTGTTGGTGGATTGAGTATTTGTAGTGAAATATGGAAAAACAGAGTGTAGGTATAGTGTAGGTTTAGAGGGTGAGATGGATGGTCATGGAACTAGGGAAAATTATAGAAAAAATTCAGTAGACAGGGTTGTATGTTAGATCCATGTTGTGGGTGGAATTAAGTGAAATGAGTATGTGGAAGGTGGTGAAATTATGAAAACAAAGGAAATTTCCATTTTCAATGCTGTGAAAATAGCTAGTGAAGGGGTGGAGTAGGTATATAAGGTGAAATGGAGGGTTATGGAGCTATGGAAAATTATAAAAAAAATTCAATAAATAGGGTGGCATGTTAGATCCATATTTTGGGTGGAATGAGGGGAAATGGATATGAGGAGGGTGATGAAATCAAGAAAAAACAAGAAATTTCCAATTTTTTCACTGTGAAAATTTGCCATAATCTAGGGTTTTGTGCAATTGACATGTTAGGGATGATATGGATGATGGGAGATGTGAGAATGAGGTATATGAGAGGTGTCGGTTAGGTTTTAGGCACTAGGGCTAGGGTTTATTTAGTTGGAGTAGGTTAGGGTTTGTCAAATGAAGTCTTTCTATGTCACAGAGAAATCCTCAGATATGTAGAAACATAGAGTAAGCATAAAAATGATTTGAAAACTCAACAACTTGACCAAGGAAGGGTATGAGAGTAAAGACTTACTATTTTTGAGGGGTTCAAAGGGTAATGGTTGTTAAACACCATGTTGAAACACACACATGGTGTATGAGAAGAATAAACACACACACAAGAGACTCAACACACAATGAAAGATAAGCGTGAGGCTTTCTTATTTTCCATTATACAAAGATGTACATTTATAGTAAAATGGTGTGACTCTTGGTTTCATATTCCAAGGTCACTTGGACTCCATTGTGACTTTTCGCATTCCACACCTACCCATGTAGGATTAGGTGTTCCAACATCCCCCCTTCATCCGAAGGGGTATGTGTGAGTCCAAGAAAAGAGTTGTAATACAAATCTGCAAAGTATACATGGCAGCACTTGGGCTGAATCAACTCTCTGAAATGTTGGAAAAAAGAAGTGGTTTTAGGATGACCACAAACACTGGAACGCAAAACTTGTTGCAGTTCCCGGAACTCTTCCAAAACTAGCAAGAAGCTAAAAGCTTCTGCTAGAGGAATTGTCCCTCATAAAAAAGGGAGACCTTCAACCTAAAAGAAGGGAGGTCTACTACCTGTGATGGTTTTAGGATTACCAACAACTCTCGAATGCTTGAAGCATTTCCTGGAACTCAACCAAAGCTGGCAAGAAGCTGAAGGCTTCTGCTAGAGGAAGTGTTCCTCATATATGAAAGGGAGACCTTCGACCTAAAAGAAGGGAGGTCTACTACCTGTGATGGTTTTAGGTTATCCACCAACCAAAGATGATGGTTTAAGGTTTTCCACCAACCGAAGGCATGCTCATGGGAATTCGTGTCTCTGGCTACATCTCTGAATCTAGAATGACGAATTGTGGCTCAGGCTCGCTTGAACTGCTATGTCTTTGGCTACAAATCTGAACATGGAATGAGAGATTGTGGCTCAGGCTCGCTTGATCTGACGTTGAAGCTTGTACATGACCACCATTTCCCCCCCTCTCAGGGACAAGGTGAGATGATGGCAAAAACTCAACGGCAAATTTTCTCAATATCCGTGAACAAGTTCTGACATGTGTCGTAAACATCTTCTTGGCTGCTGATGCCCATTGCCAAGAAGCGATCCATCCAAGATGAATTTTTGTTCTTGCAGGAAGCTTGTTTCTGAAGCATCTGTCTGAATAATGAGTGTGCCGACCACAGTGCTTGCATGGATGAAGATCAAAACAGTGATCCTTCATATGGCCAACTCGATCACAGTGTTGGCATTTCTCAATCTGTTGTTGTTGTGGAACAGGATCTGGAACAGCTGCAGGTGAACTGTCATATAGGAATCCGGCACTCTGAAATATGATGGGCTTGTTGTAGTCCTAAATATGAAAGGACACATCCTTGTCATATCCAAGACCAGTTTTTTGCTTGTTGTGGACAAGCTCTTCCCAAGGTCTGATGATGGGCTTGAGAAATGCAGACTGAGCTGCTGCATCTACATGTACATCTGCTCTTGTGCAATGAACTGAATGAGGATCAACTGCAACTTTACCTTTTTTCTTCTGATGATAGTCCTTCTCAATATTCTGAATAGAAACAGGCTCAGAATGGTGACTCTTTTCCTGAAGTTCGTCTTGTTGGAGCTGAGATTCCAACTGAAAAAACTCAATCTTTTCTTCTGCATCTTGTAAACAAGTTTGAATGTTACAAAGAGCATCCTTGCTCATTTTTATCGTGTCATCAACATTTGAATGAATGAGGTTATTCAACAACACTAATGCCTCATTGATTTTAGCCATTTTTAACAACTTAGGCTTAAAAAATGAAAGGGTGTCGGCTTCAACTGAAAATGCACCCGTTTACAATGTGATTCAACAACAAATACAAATGACTCCAAAGAATTCTCAAAGTACAAAATCTGCTCCTCAAATGATGGAGGGCAATCAACAATCCAACAACTCAAATACTAATTGCAACTATGAAGAAGCAATGTCTACTCACAATACAATTTCAATATCAATACACCATCTCTGCAAAAATATGCAGCAAAAACACTATGCAAGAGGCCTTTAAGACAGCTGAATTTTTCTTCAAAGAGTTGTTTTCAATGATGCCAAACTTGTCTTCAAATGTCAATTTCTTCAAAAAAATCACCCTCTTGTATATGCCACAAATTACACAATGTCAAATCTACAATTTTCTCTATATATTCAGTCTATCTGCTCATATGTCATTTTCTCTTTTTTTGTTGTTCATATTCTCTCTTTCCTCTCTCTCTCTGCTGTTTTTTTTTTTTTTTTTTTTTTAATAATTAAAAATTAATTAAAAAAATTAATTATTTGAAATGGGAAATAATTAAAAGGGAGGGGGATGGAAATTTAAAAAATGTGTAGGGAGGGGAATTAAAAGGGAGGGGGAATTTAAAAGAAGTGGGAGAGTAGGGAGATTTTTTTTTTTTTTTTAATCAACTAAAAATGGGAATTTAAAAATCGAATTTTAAAAAGTCTTGGAGGGAGGGGAATTAATGTAAAAAGAGGGGTGGATTTAAAATGAGGGGGGGTAGGGATTATTATATGAGAGGGAGGGGCGGATTTATAAATTTAAAATTAAAAAATGAATTGTGATGGGGGACGAAAGGCTTTTTTTTTTTTAAATTAAAATATCGAAATATTTATTTTGAGGGGGGGGTAACGATATGGTGGGGGGGTTTTAATTTAAAAAAATTTAAAAATGAAATATGAGGAAGTCGTAAGGGGGAATGGAGAGTGTGTTTGAGTGAGTGAGCAGAGGCGTAGGTGGGTGGCCAAGTTGGTGCATAGGGGGACGGGGGTAAGGAGAAGGCCGAAAGGTCGAGCCAAAAGGAAAGGGCGTGGTCAAGTTTGAGAGCGTGGGAAGGGAGTGGGAGGCCGTGAGGGTGGAGGTAGCAGTCGTAGGTGTGGTGTTAGGGAGAGGAGAGGGCGTGAGGGTTAGGCTTGTGCGCAGGGAGTGCGTTGTTGTATGGGGGAGCGGTAGAGGTAGGCCAAGTGCGTAGGTGGGGGCGGTAGGAGGGATGGTGAGGTCGATGCAGAGAGGCCGAGTAGGAAGGTCGATGGGCAGATGTTGTTTTTGTTTTTATTATTTATTTTATGTTATTTTATTTATTTTATTTTTTCAAACAGCAGAGAGCATAGGAGTAAGAATAGCAGTAAAAAATTTTCTTCTTTCAAATATAGAGCAGAATTAATTTCAGCAGCAGAAAATGCAGATATGAAGAATTTTACAACAGAAAAACTCAGATCTCTTTTCCACTAAAAAACTCATAAACTTCTTCAGAAACCAAATTTAAACAATTTTTCCAACAACTCTCCAAAATCCATAATTTAATGGACAGAAATTGCAGGAAGAAATCAACCTTCAGATGGGTAGTGTTGCTTTTTTTTATTTTTTCAAAACCAACGCTAGAATGCTGCCAATTTCTGAATGCTGCTCCTTCTCCAAAACCACTCTCTGAATGCGGAAAAATGTTTGCTGCAGAAACTCTGAGTGCTGCAAAAAATGTCAAGAATTTTTGCAGATATGCACAGGCCATAAACCCAAATGACTCACTCAATTTGGAGCAGGGCCAGCAATCGCCCACTCTGATACCATGTCATACACCATGTGTGTGTTTCAACATGGTGTTTAACAATGGTGACAAGCCTTGAGCTTGTTTGAAGAGTTTCAAAGCCCAAAACCTAACTCTCCCTTCTCTCCAGAAGCATAACTGTTATGTATAGAAGTGTAACAACAAGTCTCAAATCATAACATTGTCCTCCCAAAATCATAACAACTACTGCGTAGCGGCTACCCAACACACCCAAAAACATAACAAAGGAAATTCCAAACATCTGCAAAAATAGGGCTTAAAGATGGATCAATATCTCTCTAACCATAACGTTTTTTTAATAAATGAGAGAGTTTTGTGTTTTTTGGCATGTTATGAACAAAAAAATAATCCAATTTTCCAAAATAATTTCCCATGAGCTCAGAATCCAAGTTTGAAGTTGATCACTCAAAATTTCTAGAAGCGAAGTGCACTCTGAGCATAAGCATAGCATCTACTTTGAGAGATATTTTTAAGGCCTTCCCAAAGGATTTTTGGGATGAAAATTTAATGGTTGGAAATATTAGGATGTCTGCTACAAAATAGAGTCATCAAGAACAAAAAAACCCTACTACAAACCCCTGAAAAATTGACTTGAAGACAACCTGCTCAAAAGTGTAGAAAATGACATAGAGCAACGCTATTTTTTGTATTTCTCTCAAACAATAACACATGTGCATAAACGGAAGGATACTTTTGCTCGTTTGCTTATTATTGACAAAAATATCTTTCAGTTTTGTAAAATTCATTTCCATTTCTTCATAAACATATTTTGAATCCAGATTGTCCCTGTGTGCAATGTAAACCCTGGCTTGATCACGAAGCTCTAAAAATGATGCCATGGGTCTGAGTTGGCTCAAACCTAGAATGGTGACCTCCCTTATGGACCTAATTCTCAACCTCCATGATATTTTTCAACAAGGAAATCTCTAGCTTGATGTAGTGGATAGGGAAGGTGGAAAATTAGGAAAACAGGGGATAGTGGTAGAGTGGTTTTAGGTACAGAAATGAACTAGAAGGAAGTTAGGGAAAATTACCTAAAACTTTTGGGAGGAAGGGTGATGAGTTGGATATAGGATGAAAGTGGAATTTTTGGGAATGGGCATGTGAAAGGTACCCAAAAGGTCAAAACAAAGGGTTTCACTAGTGTTTCTACCAAAAAGTAGTGAAAAATAGGGTTTTGATGAAATTGATGGAAAAGAGGGTTGTGAGTGATAAGAGATGTTATGGTATGGTGTATGATGGTTAAATGAAGGTTTTAGGTGGTTATATTAGGCTTTTATTAGCTAAAAAAAAAAATATGAAAAACATAAAAAACGCAGTGGAGGTACCATAATTAAGGAAACCACTCATTTGCTAATGAATTTTGACTTGAGAGAGGTATGGAGGGTGTCCAATAACTGTTTAGGAAGTGTGTGAAATTTTTTGCAGTGGTTTTGAACCTTGGAGAACTGATTTGGAGATCAAACATGAAAAGTGCAACACCTGCACAACACACCCAGAAGTGTAGCACAGGTAGTGTTGGCACAAATTTGCTTATTTTTCTTCAACTCATGGCAATTGTGGAGTATGATGGTGAGAAGAGAGGATCTCTTTACTTGTTTCCCTATATTTTCTAACTCCCTATGAAAATGACTTGTATGATGAAAATGAGATTTTATTCACTTTCTTTTATGACATAATTGACTCTTATGGTGGCGAAACAAATGAGACCTATAAAATGACCTAAATGAAGGTGTGGTGAATGAACATAGACCCTAGATGATAGAGGGATGACATGACCTCTGAAATAATGATGACCATGAATGGAGTGAAGGGAATAGCATTTCAGACCTAGAATACTTCAGTGAACAAAATTTTATTTGAAAACTGATTTGAAACATGAAATTTTGACCCAGGACCACTACTAATTAAACCTGAAAGAGTACATTTGATCATTGAACATATGGACACTAACAGGGCCCACAATCTGTTGGTGTTCCATCTCATAGGGTTAGGGTTTTGGTTGTTTAGCATTTTCCTTTTTTGTTCAATAATAAAAATGCCCTTGATCCTCATTGTAACACAATTTAGAGGCATGTAGATACCACGTCTCTTCTCAGAGATAAGATGCCAGCGCTCGAGCTAGTTTATTTCCATTCTGTATGTAATTATCTTTCAGTTCTTTGCTATTAATGAAATGAAGATTTATTTCTACCACATCTCTTTGTTTATGTCTATATATGTATTATGTTTTGTTTTTGCATAAGTGCAGATCACTTACAGAAAGAAACACTGGCACAATATAATATATTGACATAAATAAAATATTGGAGAGATGTGATATGTCATATTGAAATACATTTTACATTATATATTGCAAGACATTAAAAAAAAAAGTTCTTTTTATGAAGGTGTTGATGGGAAAAGTTGTACTGCCGACAACAAGGGGGGTCTCCCCGGTGAAAGGTCCCAATTAGACCTCACACCGTTTGGGATAGGAGCCCCATCCGGTATGTGGGCCTGGCTACCGCCATAATTGTTTCCACTCTTGGTTGTCGGATGAGAAGATGATGGAGCAGAGGCAAAGATGGAATGACTAATCAGTGAAGCAAAATCAGCCCAAGATTAACGAACCATAAAAAAAGATATAAGCAAGTCTAAGCATCAAAACAAGAAAGGGGGTATGCCATGACTGGGATCAGTGAGCCGAGAACCAGTCAAACATACATGAAAGGAAAACACACTGAAATTTAACTGCAAATTAGTTCACAATAGATCACCGTCGTGGCAAGGACAAATAAACACTAATCCAAAAGAAAACATACATGAGACCACTGAGAAATAGTTCATAACCAATTTCATGCATGAAAGAAAACATACAACATAATGAAGTATCAGATAGCCAGTACTATCACCACATACAAGCACGTGAATCAGTGCCGGAAAGGAGAATATATTATTAATGTTGCTGCAACGTCAAATACATGTTTACAACTCGTCAAAACCCAATAGTGGAACATGGGCTGCTCATCTCAATACATGATACCAAAACCCTCGCCTTGCTACCTCTCTCTCTACTTTATACCAAGAGCTGAGTTCCTTTAGCTATCCAGCCCCAATTCCTCTCTCATAGTGGCTTCCTTTGTAGAGCTAAAAGTCTTTCAATCCTTTCCCAAAATCGTACATATAGGCTGAGGTGACTCTTGAGTTGCCCTTGATTCTTGGTCTTCCCGACTGTTGGGCTGGCTTACAACTTAGGCCATTTGTGACCTGCGACCCAGGGTTATATGCGACATGCGACCTTGAGAAATCTGCGAATTGTGACCTGGGGTTACTCTCGACCTGACACCTTGAGTACTCTGCGACCTGCATTCTTCTTTTGGTGATATCTAGATTTCACAACAAGATTCCTTTTCCTACATCTCCGTCTCGTGACTGGGTGCCTTTGAGCTTAAAGTGAGGTTCTTGGGAACTTTGTAAGGATCCACCTCACTTTGAAAAGGTCCCCTTTCTTGCTGGGGAAAACCCTCTCTCTTCGTGCAAACCAAAGGCTTCCACCTGCAATCAAATATCATAGGTCACATGTCTTCATGATTGAATAATGATGCTAGGGGTGTATTTAATTAATGTAAGAGTGAAGATAATAAATGTAGACTCCTGTGTGGCCAAGTTTTGTGCCACTATGTCATCAGAGAGAATGGCTAGTGTAGGCTTTCCCTGCACCTCTTCAATCACTGCAATGTCCATTGGTATCGTTATGGACTGAGTGCCAAATTTGGATCTGTAGTTTAACTTTTTTTGGCAGCTATTATTTCACAGGGATGTTGCTCTGTCGATGAAACATGATGCCCCCTCATCCTTTCTTTATGAGATGGATCCTCCACATCTTCTACCCTTGAAGTTCTAGACCCAGATGGGGTTGTTGAATACCCACAATGAAGGATCCAGCTGCCACATAAAGGCGGTATATCCTTAAGTCGTTGAATTTCTTAAAAATGACTTATGGATTCAAAAGGCTACATCAAAACAAGCTTCAAGTCTACAAATAGGTGTCCCCCAGAATTTCTCCAACTTTCTCAAGAAACCAGGAAACATGTCTACTCCAAACAATCTTCACATAGGTCAAGGTATGAGATAAAGGTAGGCTGAAAAGCACAAGTCAAAGCCTATTCATGAAAAAGGTTAATTACTGTCACAAGGATGCCCTAGTTACAGGGCCAAATTCTTCTCCGCAGGGCCGGAGTACAGGATCGAAAAGTGGGTCAAAATTATGGCCTCAAGGTCCAATTTGATAGGCCTCAAAGATTTATTTTCCACAAGGACGAAATCTTGTAAAGAGGCCCAAACACAGGGATGTAAGGAGCCTAAAATATGAGTTGTAGGAATCATGAAATTTGTGCAACTAATATATCCTTAATATTGATAGTGCACTCAGCTCCCACTATGATGCAAAGAATTTTCGATCTGAAAGCCGCGGAATGGAAGCATGTGACATTTCCTCCTCCTCAAAAATATTTCTCACATTTTGTAGTGTATTTATGTTAGGTCGCAAATCTTGGTGGGAGTCGCACAGTCGGGTAGTCGCACATGCTGCAGATTCTCTCGGGCATAATGTTATGCAACCTCGCGACTTGGTGGAGGCTGCACAGTCAGGTAGTCGCATAAGTTGTAGAATCCCTTGGGTGCACCATTTTGTGACCTTGCGACTTGGTAGAGGTCATGTAGTCACGAGGAGGTTGGGTCGCAGCCCTTAACGTATGGCGCAGGTTGCGACTGGGTGAAATGAAAACGCCTCTCTGCGACCATGCGTGCCTCTTTTGGCAACCACACTCATGACAACACCGGTGACTGTGCAACTTGGGAAGGAGAGTGCAGATGCTTGCAGCACCTTTGGATCACCCTATATAAGCTCACAAGCTAGGTGCGCCTCCCCAAAATGAATTTCTCCAAACAGAGAAGCAGCAACAAGCAACGTTTTTATTGAGATTTGAGATGTGAGCTGATAGTGGACATGCATACGAAACTTGATTTCATACTACGAATCTGGGGATGTTGCTGGGCACCCACTGCGATTATAAGTCTAAATCTAATATGGAAGTCAACATTGACAAGGGGAGGCGAGGAAAAATCGTATTTCTACTCTCCAAAAAAAAAAAATGGTATTATGTCTTCTTTATGATGGCAGAAGAAGGACACAGTCTCATGACTTGGCTGCATGATTGGACTATACGTTGTGTGGATGGAGATCTCAACAACGCAAATCAATGGGATTGCTGAGTCGCTACACCCATAAGTCGTATCTCTAGTCCATCTTTTGACATATGCGACCTGGGAACTAGTCACTTCTTCCATCTTGATCCATTCGCAACTCGCCCTCTACGGAAAAATGCATTCTTTCCTTTTGTGTGGCTCAGAGTCACGACAATTTTGAATGCCACAGAAGTCTCGTGTAAGAAACTTCAGGCGTACGTTAGTATGAAAATACTGCTAACCACATAATTTTCATGTTAATAAGATTCTATACGCATATGTGCTTATTATGTGCCACGTTTCCAGGCTTCAAGAAATGTGGCTCCTCGGGCAGCCAATAAGGCGCGTAGTTTGTGGAGACGAATTCAAGCCCATGTTGTGCAACAGTTCTTTAGAAATCCACAAGACATGGCCTTTAGGGTCGTCAATCAAATTTTTCATTTTAAGGAGCCTGGATTTAGGCCCATGCTGGCCCATGCCTTAATTTCATAATGCCCAATCATTCGACTCCCTCTCTATCGTTTACATATTTACATACTTCTCCAAAATGTGCGGTCTCTTTGCAGTGGTCACCATGCGGATGCTGAGGCTTTTTAATGTGATGGAATATTGGAGTTTCATCTTTGTAGAGTATTATAATGATGTTGTCATGGTCCAATTTCATAACCCATACCAATCTCTAAATAACTTATTGGTGGTACTTTCAAAACAGCCATAGAAGATCTGCAGTTTATTTGTAAAAATTGATATATGTTTTCCAATAAAATCCTATCGAACCAGCCAATGCCTTTTTCCATCTGGAACTTTTCTTTTCCTAGGACACGAACTACCCCAACTCTTTTACATTTGTGAGGTCACTTATATTCTCTTAAACAGGTGGAAAATTTGATATGAAGTCTTCCAAAGGAAAATTTGAGAGGTTGATAGATTTATCTGTTTTCTCAACTGCACTGAACTTGATATACATGTCCAGGCTATAAATAACTTGATTCACAAATTCATCGCCCCAAATACTGAAGGAATCACTATATCCATATCGAGCAATGCACCCGTAAACTCCTGTACATCCCAATCCTTCTACAAGAAATTGTTCATGTGGTAATATAGTTTCAACAGGGACATACCTGATGGTTGTTAATACAACTACCTTGTGCAAGGAACCTAAATTTTTCACATAATGACCAACAATAGGAGGAGCACCATGGATGATATGGGTACAGAAGAAACACAATCCTGGCACCCGCTGAATTTCCTTGCCAGAGACAAAAGTAGCTAGGTGGCAAAATTCCATGTTGTGCGCCACTTCATACTAAATTTTCTCTTGTCTTCCATGATTCCAACTAGTAATTATAATAGCAAGCACAATGGAAACTGCAAAAGGAAGCCACCCTCCATGTGGAACTTTAACAAGCACATAAGAGACATGTATGCCTTCCATAATAGAAAACAAGTGAAGAACAGAAGCACAACTGGTAAAGGAACTTTCCAAACAACGATCATAACTAGTGCTAGTAAGGAAGTTGTAATTAGCATCACCATAATCACTACCATCAAATATGCAGCAAGAAAAGCTACCATGTCCTCTTGAAAATGAAGATGAAGAGCAATATAATTTTCACCAGTGGTGCAACTGTGCTTAATCATGCGTTCTACTAACTTCCCTGCAAGCTTAGCAATGGGATCAAAAAATCGTAATATTCCATAATTAGCCAAACATTTGGGGCACTGAATTGGGGGTGGAACCTCTTGTGACAATCAATTGGAAAATGGAGAAATCCATATCACATCATCCTCAAGTAGTTTTAGGGAGAACGATTTCTTCATATTAACTAATAGGAGACCAAGCTTTAATCCTGCAGTTGAAAATATCGCTCATGCTGTTGTCAAACTTTCCATCATGCCTTCAGGCAGCTTTATAAGAGTCCTCACATCATTTCTAAGAAAATCAATAAAGTGATCTTTGTCATATATGTCCTTAAACTTACTAGGATCCCGCTGAATGATATGAAAATGGAAATTTGGAATGACAAGGGTTGCATTCAAAAGCCCTGCCACAGCTACCGCATTGCAAATTGATGCTGCTAATTCAACCCACCATTTGCTTCAATAATATATAACCATTTGAATCAGTTAACCCTCTCTCTTTATGAATGAAACGATACGCCCGGAAAGATGTGGCTCAACCATGACTAAAAATTCCCCCAACTAGTGCACTCTTTGTTCTCATCCCCATATGGATGGGGTATGAAAGTGTCATGTTCCAGAAATTGTGCCCTTTTTGTCTTAGTTTTAGTGTCTTTCCCTCTGTATAGTGATGACATTGTTGGGTATATCATCTGTGGGATTAACCTACATGAAACATTATAATATCCATTAGTTCACAGTTACTTTTTAGAGAATGATGTCCCCAAATACTTTACATGGGACGATGAACTTGGTGGGGTACCCAAATAGAATTCCTAAATGATATATGGTGAACGTGCTTCTAATGGGCATATGTTATGTACACAAAAGGTTCCATTCAATTGTATGCATGATGATACCCCCCCACACATGGCGTGATTGCATCAAAATCATATTGTCTTGTTGATGAGAAGGTTTGCGAGGGGCTAGAATCAGGTCAAGATCCTTCGATGTTGCTACCATGAAAATCTAGGGGAGACCTATCTCCGAGTTCACTGAGGGACTTTCAATGCTCTTTGAAGCAAGAAACCCCCAAGCCCTAGAGTATTGGTGAGACATCGAGACCAGTGGGTGCAGTGGCAAGGTTTTGAGGGAAAAGGTCGTGGGAGCATTACTGACTAAAGGCCGGGTCAAAACCCTAACAGTTGGCAAGCAGATGGGGACCCGAAATTTTGAATATACCCAAAATTTTGGGTTGTGTTGTAGCGGCTACAACAGAAGGAAAGTTTAATAAATTGCAATGTGGCACATGAAAAATAATTTGACATGATGAAATATGCCATGAGAAACAAAATTTTTTGAGTAATTAAATATGACATGATGTCACAAAAGAAGAAGTTTTCATGTGATGTGATTTGTCACACAAAATGATATTTTTATGCAATGTGATATGTCACTATCATACATAGTTTGCAATTATGGAACATGTCACTACTAGACATAGTTTGTAAAAATTTCACTACTAAAGAAACATTAATTTCATGTGTGGCATATCACACTAACACTTTGGATACATAAAGAAACATAACACAAAGTTTTAGGCCGTGCATATGAAAAAATGTTATTTAATCAAAATGTTATTCCCAACCCTCAAAAGAGGTGTAATACACATAAAACCAAATATCGTTTTAATGTGATGTCATAAGCCAAAAAAAAAAAAAAAAACTTTAGGTGATAAACATAAGACAAATACCTAATGCCAAATATTTTTCTAAATGCAATACACAATCTATTGCATTCTAATTTACTTTGGTCATGACACAACTTTTCATCATGTCTTATCCATATGAAATATCTCACTTTCTCAAAGATTACTTCATCATGACAAAGGGGAAATTACTAAACTTTCCTTGATATGATCACCATGCTCTTAGTTTATTCAATCAACTTAAAATAAAATAAACAGCATTTTCACCTTATAACCACATACTTTTTTCATCTTCAAAAATAATTGATAGTTATTATTAATCACCTCAATGTTGGTTTTCAAAGAGGAAAAATATATTATTGACAGTCGAAAACATTATTAAAGGTGAAGAAATCTAATTACACCAATTATTTTGTGTCAACAAAACTTTGGATGGAAAATACTTGTAAACTTGTTTGAGGACAACATGCCAAGACTCAATAGTTTTTATTCGCATGGGCTTCACTCAATGAACCTTTGACATATCACATGCATTCATGACATGCTAAAAATACCCTTAATTTGACTACAGATTGGAAAATCGCTCGAAAAATAACATTATTCAACCCCCTACCAATACAAAAGCAATACACCTTCCTAATTTAAAAACACCCCTACTTTCAGTAGATATTGTAGGTATCCATTTTTTCATTAACATTTTTTATACCCCTTTATATTTTTACGTTGAGCTCCTTTTTTTATACCTTCCAATATAAAAACCTTTACCCCTATTATATGTTCAATATATTATGTCATTTTTTTCTCAATATATATCTCGCAATATGAATACACTTGATATGGTATTGCTCTCCCATCAAAGCCCTCGTATTCTTCCACATGTAAATTATCCACTTAAAGCATAAATACCAAATAAAAGAATTAAACATAATTAAAATAATCTTAGAAATTATTGTTATTATTATTATTATGCGTATGTTTTGTACTATCCAACAAATATATTTCTTATGACATGATTTTTTTTTCCACTAATCTAATGAAGAGGAGGAGAAAATATTTAGTTAACTTTTTATGATTTTTTTAAATCTTGGGAAAGTGAGATATAACATAAAATGTTTTGACTTCTACTAAGAATTGGTGCCTAAATGAGACTCATAATATTTTTAATATTTGTTTAGCAATATTATTATATGAATTGTAATCTTGTTTTGTGTGGTATTATTAAGGTACATCATTATTGAAAGCCATGCAATTTTTCATTTTGCATTATATTATTATTGAAATAACACAATTATTATATAATTTTTTAAATCAATGAAATTACAAATATTACTGGCCAAAACAATTTTGTCTATTTTGGAGTAGGGCTTTTATAATTTTAATTTAATTATTATCTATCTCGATCATATAAATTAAATGGTTTAATAGGCACCAATCTATCATAAATATTAAAACATGATTTTTCTATTTTTTTTTTTTTAATTTCTTTTTATTATATAAACATCAAAGCATGATACATTTCATATTGGCAAGATTAAAACTAACATAGCCATATAAATTAAATGGTTGGATTAAAAACTAGCATATTCATAGAAATTAAATGGTTGGTAAATTTAGATAGGCATCAAAACACTTGCTTCATGATTAAAAAAAATCATAAAACTATCTAAATTATAACTTTATTTTTAAATTATTGTTATTAAAAAAAATTAATACATGAGTTAAACATGTATACATAAAACATGTAACAAGACTCTTAACCATGAATATCTACCCCCACTTTACCATGAAGAATCAAAATACCATGGCATAACTACTTTTGAGACAAATCTCATTCTTTGATATGTGATGACTACTAAGAATATTCTAGAATATTGTTTGGAGGTTAAATCCATACCATCTACCTAATAATTACTAATAACTAAATTATAATTATGGAACCTCTATTCCAAATGTGTCACGTTGTAATTATTATAATTTAATTATTATTAATCTCTTTCTTCCTTTATAATTAAATTGATTAATTAAAAAACGTGTCATATAAACATGAGTTATGGTCTTTTGCATGTGCTATTAGTAAGTCATTTTATTGGCTCATTTTACGATGAATATTCTTTACCTTTAATAGGATTTATTACAATACCATGGACCAATATTATGGCTTACTAATACCACATACCCAAAATAATACAAGTCATATTCATGTAAACATTTTTTTATTTAATCAGTTTAATTGGAAGGGAAGAAAATGCACAAATACTTTTAAGATAAATAACAACCTTTAATTTGTAACTATGACTAAAAATATTTTAAAATATTTTGTGTAAATTAAATCTCTAGCATCCAATTAATAATTAATAATTATTTATAATTATTATTATAAAATAACAATAATCAATTATTTCAATATTAATTTAAATAAAATAAATTTATATCAAATTTATATAAATATTCAATCAAATTTCTCATAATACAAACCACTTTTAAATATTGTTATTAAGAAAGGTTTACATTTATAAATATTTAATTCATCTTATAGAAATTTTTTTAATAAAATAATATTTTTTATTAAATAATAAATAAAATTAAAAATAATTAAATAATTAAAAATAAAAATAAATAAATAATTAAAAAATTAAAAAATTAAAATAAAAAATCAGTGAGTAAAAAATCAATTAGTATAATAAAGAGAAATTAGTTTTAATTGGCAAAAACTTGAATGCAAAAATTACAAAGTAGTTGATAGTGGCTTTTATCCGATGAACATGGAACTTTTTGGTTTTAATTTTGATCATCTTTATTTTATTTTTATTAATTTAAATTACTTTTATTTTTAATAAAATTAAAATAATTAAAGATTTATTTATTTTTTATTTTTATTTTAAAATTAAAAATAATTAATAAAAATAATTGAACTTTATTTTTATTAAAAATTAGAAAATAATTATATCTAATTTAGTTAAACTTAGAAAGATTCAAAGTGTTTGATAATGTTTTCATGTGAACAGGGAATTGGCGTCCTATCTTGCAAATACACTCGTTTTTATTTTCAGGTAAGAGTAAAAATTTTAATGGTTTATATATATTTAATGATATTTTATTTGATATTCTTATAAATAAAATTATATAAATTTGATAGGTAGTTATGTTTTCATAATGTGAAAGAAAATATAATATTTTTAAAAATTATATAGATTCAATTTGATTTATTTAGAAAATAGATCAGGGAAAATATATTTGAATCTTCATATTAAGAATTAAGTTTATAAATGGTAGGGGTGTTACAATAGAAAATGATGAAAATGATGAAAATATATTGACTTTTTTTTGTTAAGAGATTTTAATTTTATTGATTATTTTACAAATTATAGGTTTGAAGCCTTGATGCAAGTTTTTGGTCTACCACTTCGGAAACCACATCAGTGGTAGTACATCATACTTTTTGTCTTTGGAGAATTTAAATTAAAATTCAAAATAAAACAAAATGTGATTGTATAACAAAACCATAACCAAAAAATATTGAGTTTGAGATGTATATACTAGCAAAGCGAGAGGATATACTAAAACTAAAATGTGCAATAGCTAAAGACTTAATATGCATTCAATAAATTAGGAATATTTTGAGAGCTTCACCTTTATCGGAGGGGCTTCAACTTGACCAACAACTCTTAGACATGTTTTTAGGGAAAAACTCACTTCAATACACTCGATATAGTGGCCCAATTTCTTGAGTTGAAACTATATGTCATCCAGCATAAGAACAATTTCATCCTTTGAATTATTGCTCTAGAGGAGAACTTCTCCCAACAAGGACTTCATCTATCAGTATAAGTCAATTGTGTGGAGGTATTGGTTTTGGCACCCTTGGTATGGACAATGTTGGGGACCTAGGAAAAAGCATATATAAGAATATTTGTATCAGAATGATAGTAACATTCATAGATAGTTTACTCCTCATCCTATTGTAGCTCATGCTGAATGTCATGAGAATTTTGTTCATGAAACGTCCATTTTGAGGATTCAACTTTCAACCTGGCTCATGAACCACATACATGAAATGTCCATTTTGAGGATTCAACTTTCAACCTGGCTCGTGAACCACACTAAGTATTGTGATTTTTACTACCCTGGCGGCATTGAACCCTTTTCCTCCTCATGGCGATGAACGGGAGCTAGAATAAAGGCTAAGAAAGAGAAGCAGAGATGCAATAATTGCAAAGACCAATCACATGAGAGGATAGAGGAAGGCTAACAGACTCTTGCTTGATAATATGCCCCAGGTATGAAAGCTACGATTGTAGCCAAAGCTAGTGATCAAAAGGAAACAACCATTATCGACTATGAATAAGTTAGCGCAGGAGTGCAAGACTAAAAATCCATTTGCACAGAGAAGGTGTGAAAAGGAAAGCAACCTCCATCATAACCAAGACAAGAGAATAACCTATATCATCTAAGAACAAGAAAACAAAGAGTGGCACTTACAACAAGGTGACATAATTCATACATCCCATAGTGTGTAAGCATTGATAATAATTTTTATAAATAAGAGGTAACTTATATAGAGTATATGGATGGGGAAGGTGTGGCATGTCTTCTCTAGTCCCCCACTCCATTATCTTCTTTAATGTTTTGCTTAATTATACATTTTTAATAACTAAGATTTAAAAAATAAAACTTTCAGATTCATGAAAGTATCTTAATAATGAGGTTGGCACCGATCCAATTGAGTGCGTCGTACTTATCGGGGCTAAGTTCGTCATAAAACATGTATTTCTTGGGAAAATTTGTTATCCTGGACCCACAAGTAGAGGTGTTCGAGAACACCGAGCTCTTCACTGGGTGAACATGAGGGTACTTTATCCTCCCCATCACTAGTGACCCTTCTTCTCTTGCTTGTGCAATGATTATCAAGATGAAAGAAACAAAAGTTTCATTGATGTTGTCCCTTTCTCTTCCTTAGTATGAAATGTCTTCCAAGATTGCCTAGCTTGCCTTTTCTTGAGCATTGTCCCCTTCCTCATGTTATGTCAAAGGACCTATTCTGAACACTGAATTCATAATTGATTTTTAGTAACAATCGTGCAAACGCCATTCATGGTAAATAAGAAAATTCATTTAATGAAATATTAAGAAACCAAATGCAAACTATAATGTTAAATGGGAAAACTCATTTAATGGAATATTTTTTTATGGATTGATACTTTATATTACTTAGAAAATAGTTTTACATGGATATCAAATTTGATCATAGATGGTAAAAAAACACCTCATCATACTTCCACTGATGCCCAAAAACACAAACGACTCCCATGATCAAAATATGAAAATATCAAGGCCATGCATGTCCTTCCTTTCTACTCAATTGTTCTAGTCATGAATACAAGCAATATTTCCTAGTGATGGTCTTTAGCTATAACTAACAAGAAAACAAAAGCTCACCATAAATTCATATGAGATGTGACAAAAACACTGCTACTGTTGCAGTAATAGATAATTGGTGATTAAAGAGTTGCATTAGTCCCTAATGAAACACCAAAGATAGCTTAAATACATGACAAGAACCCAGTGAAGGAGGCTCAGAACCACCATAGCAATCCACAATACACATCGATGTCACACCCGGTCATTAACAAATAACAAAGCTATAAATGAAATAAAATAAAGTATAATAAAGCATGCCAAAGCCATCATGTAAAACATAAAGCCGCGACCAACCTATGTCGCCATAATCTATAGACCAAAAGGATAACAACTACCTTACATAAAACAAAACTAAAAGCATTAGGAAATCACCAAACTACACACCCACCATCTAGGGTCACTGGTCATTTTCGAAGACAAGATATTTGTTGGAACCCTTGCACTGGAGACAGGAGGATCCATCAGGTCCCCACTATTATCGTTCTGTAATTTTTGAGATTGTGAGGGTAAACACAGAAGACAACATTAAAACCACTTTGGAAGCTGGGATCTAGCCCTACCAGCTTTAGAGAGGGATATCTCTGTAAAATTTAGCTTTGTTTTATGTAAATTTTAGGTTAGTTATGATTGTGTATTTGTTTGTTTGTTTGTGATTTTATTGGATTGTTTTGGTTGACTGAATTCTTATAATTATAGTGGGATATGGAGTCTAAAAAACTAATTGGATCTGCATCAAACTTTAAAGTATTTTCATAGGGCAAGATAGGTTGCAATAGTTGGATCTTTTAGCATTTAAATGATATGAAACAGAAGAAAAGAAAGGCTCAGTAGAAACTAAGGAGAAATTAAGAATTCCTTAATTTGACTTCAAAAGAAAACATAAAATTACTTACAACCAGAATAGGGTGCATATTTCAACAAATCCTATTCGTCACCGTTTCTGTAATGTAATTAAGTTTTTTAAGAAATAACAGTGAAAGAAAACAATGAATAAACACATGAATGAGAGAAACACATCACCAATTCGTACACCACATGAATCACATGAAGAATTTCCTTGGATTATTGATCAGTCCATCAACTAGAAAATTACAATAGCTTGGAGAAAATTATATTCAACAACCAAACTGGAATACTTTGAAGTGTGAAGTATTTATACAATAATTACAAAATTGTTCTCTCAACAGACAATGTATATTTAGCATAATCTAAAAAAATTATCTATTTCTGTAGAGTATTAGGCTAGGTCGAAAACTGCATGGAGAGGTGGCTCTGATTTGGAGGAATCTATTGGTGAGCTGCCATGTTGTTGTGTTGTGTTGGCTGATCCCGTAACTATATCTGAATCACCATTTAATGTAGTAATTCACATAGTTTTTCCCATTTTTCTTCATCTAGAATGGTCAATTCGGTTACCTTCCAGTAAATATCATCTACATTAGTGTAATTTGCAAATGTTGGTCTTACCACAAAGATGTGATCCACCTCATGCTAAATAAAGAAATCATTTCCCATTTCTTCTGAGAAAGCTCTACCTATCATATTTCCTTTGATATTAGTAAATTTGGAACTATCTCTCGTCAATTCCTTCAGATTTTTAACATAATATTCTTGAGTAATTAATTTATCATTAATTACAAATACATTGGGTAACCCTTTATGATTTAAATCTTCTATTCTGGTGAAAAACCTATTTACTTCTATTTCTAGACCTTGATACTTTTCCTCCAACCGAGTAATAAGATTCTTTTTAGTCATAATCTTCTTGACCTCCAAAATGGTTTCAGTCCTGTCATCAATTCCTAAGTCATCTAGCTCATATTTATTATTTGAATTCAGGAATTTGATGATGTTGGTAGCTTTAGTAGGAATGTCACCTAGTTGTTCTCTGATTTCTGAAATGGCTTCTGTTGCTTTCTTTACAATATCCTTCTGCTAAAAAATGATCTGGATACATTGCTAAATTTCATTCATATCAATAAGAATGTCCATCCATATGCTTTTCCTGGCTTGTGCCAAGGTTTGTCCAATATTTGTCTCTCTCTCTGATTTTTGTAACCTTTCTATCAGCCTCTGAGATTTTTGTGCTTCTTCCAAATGTGAAGATTCACTACTGGTTTTATAATCTTGTAGATCTTTGAATTTTCCTTGCAATTTATTTATTTCCTCAGTCTGAATTGATAAGCTCTCAACAGCCTTTGTCAATTGTTCAGCAGCCTCTGTAGATTGGGCATAAGGTACAGTTGATGTTGTAGCTCCTCTGGTGGAGATTGTTGTGAGAGGAACAACATCCAGAGGAACCATTGTTACCTTTGAACTTTTCTCTTATTCCTTAATCATTTTCTCTAGCTCTATCTCCATATGTATAATCCGAGCATTTTGTTCCATGATTAGCTTCATCATGTCTCCTTTTTACTCTCGTATTCTTCAATTTATTTAGTGAGAAGATCTTTAGTTGATAGCAACTTCAGTTTTTTTCTCAATGCTGCAATGTTGGAATTCTTCTTCTTAATCAACTCCTCTGTAGGTTTCATGTTTTCTGTATCATAGTCCATCTTTACAACCAAATCCTCCAAAGATTTGATCCTAGTATTCTTTGCTAGAGACAAAATATTCTCCATTTTTAGCTGAGACTGAATGTTGGAAAGTGAAACCTGCAATTTATAGACAGTCATAGTATTATTGGTTAGAGTGGAATAGATCATCTCACCAGTTTGTTTGTGCATCTCCATTTTGTCAATGGGATGTATATATTTGGTGTCAAATTCAAAAGTTGTCTTCTTATAATCTGATGTTGATTTGGGTTGTGGGATTTGAGCCTCCAGGAAGGCCATCTACATTCTCCCTTTCTCTGAATCAAAAGTTGAAAGGATTCTACTCTGTTAGTTGGAATTCTGCTTCCAAAACTGATTGTAAGTGTTGTTCTTAAGAATTTCATTCTTAAGCTTTATTTCTTTGTATCTATCAAAGATACTCTTCTCATTCTCTCCTTGAAAAACCTTTGAAGTATGGATTGTGTCTTTCTGACCCTGTGATACTGATGATACTATTAGAGATGCAACAAATATGTTTCATGCCCGAGATGAAGAGGTGTTTTCTTGACTATCATGGCAACTTCTTGTTCTAGGTTCTTCTCTGAATCTACTTTAGGATTAAATTTAGTCCTCTTTTTGCACATGATAGCTCCTTCCTTGCACTGTCTGTCATTGAAGGTGACTCTTCTTCTCTCTGTCTCTTGGCTACTTTCTCCCAAGGATTAGGAGTTTGTGGAGTTGAAGTAGAAACAATATTCTCTTCAGCTTCCTGCAAGGTATTTTCTTCCCAAGTCAACTGGTTCACATATATCTCAATTTTAGGCCTCTGGGTATGAGTATATGGAGTAATTTTGTTTTCCACTCTCAATCTAGAAATTATACCTAGAGCATCTTAGGACCATGTGAAACTCAAAATGAAATTCATCTCTTTGAGAAGCTTATCTTCTTCTTCTTCCATTGTCTTGCTATTACATACAAAAGAGCCAACCTATGTCTTAATTATAAATTATGGTTTCTCCTTTGCTGAAACAAAGTGTATCTCATGTGAATTGATCATTTGTCTTTTTTATATATTCCAATGCAAATATTATCATGGGGAGGTATTTTTGAAATTTGTATGGTGCCAACTCACACCCATACACTATGATTTCAGTGTAGTTCTGGTAGAGGTACCAGTCTCCAATCTTTGCTTCCTCTATTAGGTGTAAAATCCTCTTTATCTCCTCACTGATCCTTGGCTCTGTTGAACTGTTTAACATACTCATTGTTGGATGTATAAATTTCTCAATGTACTACTTATAAGTGAATTCTTCCTGCTCTTTCATCACTAGGGAAGTCCAAAATATCACAGACTATTGATTCCCTTCTTCATTTAACTTCTGCATAGAAAATTTGAATCTGTCTGCTTTATAATATATAAACATTTAAACCAAAATTGAAGTATACTTTAACACTCCCTCAGTTGGTAACTTCAAGAATTGTTCATGGATACTATCAGCTAGAATTTGACTGAAATTGAAAATAATGGAAGGCTTATTATCTGTGGAAAATATTGACAGGAAACCTACAATGGGTTCATCTACCCATTGATCAAAATAATAGCCTAAAATGTAGGATAACACAGATATAATTTTCTTGGCCTGATCTGGGAAAATAGATTAAGGATAAGGTGGAATATTTCTTGGTAATTGGGTGTTTTCAGGTAAGAAAAGGTCAATCTGGGCTCTTTTATCAAAATAAAGCTTTTGGTATAATTTTTTGAAGGCTTCTATTGAAAATGGGGTATTGGTCTCTACAGAGGGGGCCTGCATCATTTGATCTATGTTTTTAGTAGTAATGGTGAATAGAATTTCAGTAACAAGAACTATGATTGTTCTTTGGTTTGGGACATAGCAGGCTTGGCATTTTCTTGCAAATCCAGAAGAATGGAAAGTTTTGGGAAAGATGTAATGGGGAATATTGGACTCCCAGAGTCCAATTTCATAAATCTTGTCCACAAATTTATCTTCGAGACAACAGTAGAGTTCAAAGAGATCGAACTCAGACTGTGTCTTAGATATTTTTTAATCTCGGTTGACTAAAGGAATGTGGTCAAGGTCTACAAGGGGGTGGATCAAGGGGTTAACAGAATCCTCCTGGTTTTTCTTCTTGGGAGGCATATTATTAATGGATAATTTACAGAATCATAGGAGAAGGGGAAAGATTACCAGGGATACAAGTTTGTCACAGATCGGAGAAGAATTGGGACTTTTGGTCACTCGAACGAGTACTTTGTTGATAGGAGAATGTCACTTTGCACTGAAAAAACTGGAAATAAGAGTGAATTGAGATAATTATGTAGTAGAAATGAAAAATGGCGATGGGTTCAAGGTTTTTACTGCTCTGGGGATTTTTTGTTGCAGTCACGGGTCCATTGAGGTTTTCAAATGTTTACCTGGGAAAAATTAATGAATTAACAATAATTCCTCGGGAAGATCATTTATTGGTTAATAGATACTGCCACGTGAAATGGAATGAATGGAAGGAGAAGTGTGGGTAGGGATAGTGGGAAAGGGATGAGGGTCGATGGTTTTCGGAGGGGGATGAGTGTGGTAAGCGGTAAGCTGTGGGGGGGGGGGGGGGACATTGAGAGCGTGCCACGTTGCATGGGCCCTGACGGGGGAAAACCGCCTTTTTAGAACCCCCCCCACCTGATGGTAAAGGCGGGATAGAAAGGGGGGGGTCAAAAATGAACATGGGTTGTTGATTTGCCGTTGCTGTCAATCAGGTGGATGAAAAGTGTGCCAATGTTAGCCGCAACCTGATAAACATTTTTTCATTTGGTTGAAAAAATTAATGCATTGAAATATTAAATATTATCCCTTTGCACATTTTACATAATGTTTTTAAACTTAGGCTAAAATTGCACCAATTAACCCTTTGAACTCTAATTAACCACATTTATCTTTTTTAATTCCAAATTTTCACCTAGTGCTAAAACTAATCTTTCTCTTCATTTCTAAGGGTGCATTTAGAATTGCAAACCATTATTTCACGTTTTATGGAAAACAAAAATCCTAATATATTCTATCCCCTTATTTCTCCATTAATTCAACTTAAACAATTGAATAAATATCATTTTTCTACCTAACTAACATTAGAGAAGATTAAACAGTTTGGCTAACCTTATTCTCTAATATAATTAACATAAATTTAAATTTGTTTAACCATGATTAATTTGTATGATCAAACAAATGACTAACGATTGTGGAATTTTGAACAATATGCACACAACCTTCATGTTATTTAACAAAAAGAAACTATCTATCAAGTAGTGGAACTTAAATTTGCAATACTTTCAATATTCTTTCTTTCTTTTTTTTTCTTTTGTGGGGTTCTCATTCTTATTTTTTATTATTTTTCAATTTTTTTATTTTCTTTTATTTTGACTTTATTCTATTTTTTAAATACCCTCTTTTCATTTTCTTATATATATATATATATATATATATATATATATATATTTTGGAAATCATTTTCAAATTGAAATATTATTTACAATATCAAATAATTGAGATAAAATGTCCAATCGCCTTGAGATCCTACAAATTATAGGACCCTAACACCCACCATATTAGTCACGGGAAATATGGCTCTCCACATGTGATAGAATGGAGTCAATCCTCTCCAGGAAGAGCCTCTAATTCTTAAGCATCCTCTTGACATCCTCTAGTGAATCAAAAATATCATATTTCTCCACTTGTTTGTCCCTCAATACCAAACCCAATAAGGTCTTGATTTGTTAGTGAAGAGACAGTGACACTAAGTTTAGATACTACTTCCACCTGCCCCTGGTGTGCCCAGGGTCTAGATCCCAAGCTTACATGCCCTCTAAAATCTTAGAATCCGAAAGAGATTTATTTCCTCCCCTTATTTGGACACGAGCTCGCAGATTCCTTACAAGTATCAAGTGGAACTATGTTTAAATAAGTGGTCGTCGAGTCATGGGAAAATATTATTGCACCTTGTTTCCCTAGATGAGCCCTACCACCTCCTCCCCTTCTACACCTCATTTTTTGTTTAGGAAGAATCGCAGAGTCTCATGGAGGAGACTCATTGTCACTATAATGATTGCCTCTACCTAGAACAGAATAAAATTCGAGACTCAACCCACTTTCTACAATACCAAGAAACTAATAGACCAACTCCTCACAATAACACCAGAAGAAAGGCTTAGCCTTAACAAAGTACGCACCAAAAAGGTTAGAGGATGAGTCTACCTCAACTAGGGTCCCTTCACCCTTAACCATTGAACAGGAAATGAACAACACCAGGACTAGAAGAATTCAACACCCATGAGAGAAAAAATATACATCAAATTTCATCAACCAATAGTTAACTTGCTAAACAAATAAACCAAACATAGGCAGTCCCTTGAAATTCCCTCCAAACCAAGAGAAGAGGTCCCAAGATAAAAATTGATGCCAAATTAAACAATCACTCCCAACAATATCCCCATACCAAAGAAGAGGATCCATACACAGAAAATTGGACTCAAAACACTTATGCCTAGACCCCCCAAGATGACTAAAAAGGGGAATTAAGAAAAGAAAATATGTGAGATAAGAAAGCGTGATACACTTAAAATTTCATGCCTTAACAATATCTCTGGAGTGGATTGTTCCACCATCCATAAACGATACCAGGCTTCCCATACACCCCAAACAACCACATGTTGATTACATAGAACAACATAAATTGTTATCCAACCATAAAAACTCAACACTACCCACAACACCAAGATTCTTAAGCGCACCAACTACATAGAAAAATCTCTCTAAGAGGTTGAGGACCTTACCTAAACTCCTTTCTTCTCACTACAAATAATCTTGTCATCGAAACCCATAAATAAACCACAACTCAATTGTAACAATGTATGCTCATGCATGCAAGGAAAGATCACGTCCTCCCTCTTTAATACTTTTTACGTACTCGAGGGTAGTGGGTACATCACCTAAAACCACAATTCCATCTACCATTACACCCCATCAAAGAACATTTAATAGAAAATAAAAAAATCCAATAAAAGTTACATCATATCATGATCATTTTTTTTGGTCCTTTTAATTGAAAATTATATTATATCATGATCACATTTACATATTTTGATTGAGATTCAAAGGTAATACCAACCATAAAATAATGTAAAATACTACTTGAAAATTTTAAACCTTTACAAAATAATTTGTCCTCATAAAATAGCTCTCTTCATCGAAAATAAATATGAATTTTTTTTATAAGGTTAAATGAGTGGCACTATTCAATGTGTACCCTGATCCCCTATCATTCCACATCCAATAGGGAAATTGGACTTAACTAAAGTATAGAGAAATTGTTGGAGTCAAACTTAACCAAAGTATAGAGAAAGATTTGGAGTCAAACTTAACCAAAGTAAATGAAAAACAATTTTTTTTTCATTATTTTCATGTCCTTAAGTTATTTCACACAATCTTGATAATTAAATCTCACTGTAAATTTCTCCTTCCTCTTCTATTTAATAAACCAAACTCAACCTAATAAAATATTCACATATGCCACTGTTACTAATTTCAGTGGTTTGTTTTTTAGGATACACTCTAGTGTGCCTAGCATCATCCTAATTTGGCACATCATCATTCTAACCTGCTATTTTTTTGGCAGATTGGATTACTCAGCTAGTCATATAAATTGAACTGGAATGACTTGCAGTTGCAATGATAATGTCTTGGTGCTTTGTTGAATGAATGGAGTACAATAATTTGCATGTGTGCCAATATTCTCCTTTGGCATTTGATATAAATATAACTTGAATATGAATAAGTTTATATTATATATGGTCTATTGGGATTTATTGAATGTTTATTTAAATCTTTAAAATCTGCAATCGAGATAAAGCTCAAGTAGATTAAAGTTGAATTTTGTAGTATATTTGACCCTATAATATGACAACATTTTATTAATATATTACTTTAATATATTAAAATGGAAATGAAGTGATGTGACTGAGAAAATAAAATTTGGCTTCTACAAAGTATCTAAGGCACTAATATGCTCCTTTTTCCAAGAAATCCCTCAATTTTAACCATCAATATGGGTGCAAAAAAACATTATGCAATGATATAATAAATTTATGTGATTCTAAAATGTTTTCATGATGGTTTTTTCATCCAGTCATTTAGGATTGGGAGGAGAATCCACTAATATATACTAATCTATTCATTTACAGAGGATGGATTAATTATCAAGCTCTACATTTCCCTGGGCCCTCCCTTGAGGAATTAGGGCCCATATAAGATCTGTTATAGTCCATTTTATCACATCTGGTGAGTTTCCTACAAACTGGATCAATCAATTACCCCTTGACATCATCATAGCACAAAGCCCTATGCATGACACTTTCATATGCTACAGTTTCTCCTGTAAAACACCTTGTTTTTGTCATTTTAAGGACCAGCACTCCGTAACCTTCTATTGGTCAAAATTCACCTACAAGTTTCTCCAGTGTGTCCTACATTGATCACCTGCAAGTTTCTCCCCTTTGCACCTGCATTAGTTCTAGAAATTCGGGAAAAAGAGAGAAATTTTGGAAGCCTCCTTTTCCATAATATTCCAGAATTTGTTACAACCATTTACATCAGATAAAGAATTTGGATCCTATCCTATCCTACCTTAGAGTTTCCATCTCTTATCCTTTGATTCCATCCCGCCATCAAGAGTGGATCTAAATCCCTATATTGGTAACTGGATAAGAATTCCCAACTTACTCCCCTCACCTATATATTTTTGGCCATTCCCAAGCTAGGGGTTGGATTTTTTATATAGAACTCTACCCTTATGTTGTTGTTGTAGAGAGGTAAATTTCGATGCATTAGGGTGATTGGAGGTGCCCTTTGTGACAAAGAAGGAAAAAGTCAACCTGTAGGAGATCTTCTACAAGATTGACATTTATTTATGCTTGCAACTCCTTCCATTTATATTAATGCAAAGAGTTATTTATTTCCCTATATGTGATGTTATTATTTCATGTATTTTGATGCCATGTTGATCCATTGAATGAAGTATTTAGATGATGCTACATAGATTCCATAGATCGTTGGCTTCTGTTTTCTAGTTGTGCAGGTTCTAATTTTGGCGATATGAGCTAGGATTAGAGAATTCAAGCCAATAGAGGAGCGAAGCATACGTTGGATTACAAGTAGGGTTCAACCCATCATCCATTTACTTTAAGGAAAAAAATAGTTATTTTTTCAATTTTTCTAGACTAAGCCACCCAGTCTAACGAAGACACTTCTATCCGCAGTTGTATATTACGTATAACAAATTTGTGGCTCAACTGGGGACATGTATATTCATTGAGTGGTTTATTTGTCTTTAGTATCTATTTCACCTCTTCTTTAGACTTTCATTGTCATCTTCAGTCAAGAAAAAACCTAGGAAGCCCTTTCATTGAGACTCAATTATAAAACTTGTGTTGAAATTCAGTTATTCTTCACTAACTCTCCCTCTACTCTAGGGATAGAGCATTGCACCTCTACAGACTCATTTCTATGACTGTGTTGCAAGGAACTGGTGCCTCTAATGCACCTGCATTGGCCCCTATTCTTGCATAAATTTTCCTTTTTTTTGTCTTTATCTTTGATTATCTTGCTTCCAACTATCCTTCCTTGAGTCTTGAGTGTCTTGTGGTCCCTTTGAAGCCTCCATTTGGTTTTAATTTTTGTTTGATTTCCTTTGATAAGGATTTATTCATATTTTCCTTTGTTCTTATCATTAGGTTGCTTGCAAACTGATTTTTGTTTGATCATTGGTTGCTTGGATGAATTGTTGTTCTAGTCCTCATTTTGAAAATTTATTTGAATCAGTGATTAAGCTTTGCATCTTAGTTTTATTCATTTCGAAAATTAAGAGACTTGAAAATAAAAATATTTGCATTGGCATTTAGGGTTTTGGTGTGTGCATTGAAATTAGAATGGTTTCATTGGAAAGGGATTTAATTTTTCATATTTGTTTGTTGCATACTCTTTGTCTCTTCCCTTCCTTAGATAGATTTTAATTGAATGTGAAATATTCCATTTCGTCATGCTAACTTTTCATTTTAGGATATTCAGGTGACATTCACGATGAGCCCAAAAACTGAAACTTAATCAAAGATAAATAGTAAGATTTATTGAATCAACCGAAGGAGAATTTGTAACATTAACACAACAATTAGAGGTCTAGGCTAGAGACGTGTTCTGCATCGTTAAACATAAGATTTGTCATTGTTTTCCAGTGTTGCATCCCCAAGGTGATATCTCATTCCATGTACGTAAGTGTATAGGATCTTTCTCCATGTACCTTCAGGTTTATCAAATGTCACTCCATGCATGAAAAGTATATCGGAATGCTCTCATCGAATAGTTATGAATTAGAGAACACCACTACGGAATTCACTCCTTGGTACCCTCAAGTATATTTTGGAATTCCAACCTAGGTTTCTATCCTTCCATAGGTAACCAAGTTGATCACCTTGTAAACTGTGATACACCGAACACTACATTCGGGGAGATTTCCTACACGTATGTTAATTCCTTGGTTCGCCAAGGTGTATATTTCCATTCACAGTTGCTTGGTAAAACTTTATGCGTATATTACCGTCTTTGATTTATTTTGTTGTTAATTTCTAAAATAAATTAATTGACTCTGGAGCAACATCCCCACCTTGGAATAACTCCTAAGTGGATTTTTTGTTAAGACTAATGGCAACAGTTCCCGAGTCCATTAGTTAAGGAAACCCTTATGAATGGAATCCCGGTCCATTTCCTCCTTTTGGAAATATTTGTGCTCCTTATATGGCAACGTTTTCCCTTCTTGGATTTACCATTTTTTTTCTAGTTTTCTTGTTTTCGACCTCTATGGTTTTGAATGTCCAAACTGCTTCTCAACCAAGTTCTCCTCCACCTGAACAATATCAACGTCAAATTGATCCTAAAGTTGACTCTTTTCCTTCTTCACTTATAGTTTCTTCATCCATTTCTTCCTCCTCACCTAGTTAAAGTCTTGATTCTAGTAATCATGAAGTTAAGAAGAAGAAGAAACAAACGAAGAAGAAGAAGAAAAATAAGCAGGGGGAAACCAAGCAGGCATTGCTACGAATGAAATTAGTATGGATAAAACTTCCATTCAGCCCCAAAAAGTTAAATTCCCTTGCAATTTATGTAAGGGTGACCACTTTCTTAGAGATTTTCCTAGTATTCTCAAGGTATTAGAAGTGTGGTGTATAAGCTCACATCAACCTTTGTCGTGAGCCTCTGGAAATAATGCTGGTGACAAACACTCAACTAGTGATCGTAAGGTCCATGAGAAAAAGGGAAAATTCAAATTTCCCTGTAATTTATGTGAAGGGAATCATCCTTTTCACCTTTTTCCTTATATGGATGAAGCCTCAAAAGTATTAGAAAACCTTACAGTTTCTCAGCCTTGTCTTTTGGTTGGTTATCAGGGGCTTTCTTCCAAACCTCCACTTGTTGATGAAATGATTGATCAAAATATAAATCTAGTAAATCCCACTCTCTATGAATGTGGATCCCATGAGTCCATTCCCAACCAAACATTGGTTGAGAAAATGGTTGACTCGGTTGCACCTTCATTTAATCGTACCTTTCCCGTAGAGAGTGAAATTCATACCACTGAAGTTTTTATTATTTCTTACGATTCCAATGAACTGGGGGGAATCCTCCCATTCTCAAAATATAAGGGGAAAATCCTCTCATTCCTATGTCACAAGGGAATACTTCACCCATTCTCATAACACAAGCGGGTAGTTATCCCATCCCCATAGCACCCACTCCAATTAGTATGGTCACTTCTTTTGATTGGAGTTGACTGGAAGGATATTGTCTTCCTCCATATGTGCCCTTCCAGATCACATTACAGGCTTATAATATAACCATACCTGACACATTCATAGATGAAGGTGCATATGTTAGTATTATGTCCTTAAATGCTTGGAAAGTTTTAGGTTCTCCATAGCCTGTGCCTGTTACCCAAAACCTGTTGGCTCTTAACATAGGAACCATTCAACTGTTAGGGATCCTTCCTAAGTTACCTATTTCTTTGGGAGGAAAGACTGTCTATATCAATGTGATGGTCATCCAAGGCCCTTTGGATTTTAATTTACTCCTTAGAAATGACTATTTTTATGTCATGGGAGCTATTGTCTCTTCGCTCTTTCGTGTGATGTGTTTCTCGCATGAATGAGGAATTGTGACCATCAACCAAATTTCATTCATTGGTCCTAATTTGAATCCAAATCAATGAGATTCCATAAATGTTCCCTATATGAAAGTGGTATCTCCCTCGCCATTGGCTTATGTAGCAACATGTTCCATGCCCGTGTATACAAATGATCTAGTAGGTGATGCAATGCATAATTTATTCGGGGCATTGAAGTATGATATTTCCATTAGATCTCTTGATATGTATCCCTTAAAAAAGTGTTTTTATCCCATATTATGACAACCTCTTGGAAGCCATGGCCTCCTGAAGGTTGTGATCAAGGTTCTGGAGCGGATTTCCTTTTATTGTGTCAAACTCGTTAAAATATGAAACAAGGTCCCGTGAGAAAAGTTCCTTTCCCTATTTTAAGCTCATTTAAAAATGAAACATATCCCCTTCCATTTCGAGTCTTTTATTATATCTCGTAAATTCCCAGTCGAGTCTTTCACTTGATCTCAATAAATAAACCTTAATTCCATCCACTTGTTAATAACCAATAGTCTACTTAAGTGCATGAAATTAATCTTAGGGGGCATTTACCTTGAATTGAGTCATTATACTGGGGGCATGAAAACTTATTTCAAGAATAGCTTTCCATATTTCAAGCTTGTGTAAAAATGAAACCAATTTCAAGAATACTTTCCCATGTTTCAAGCTTGTGTAAAAATGAAACCATTCTCATCCTATCTCTCATGATTTCCATTTTTATCAGCCTATTTTTTCGATGTGAGCCTTGGTTTTCTCATTCCATCATCACCATCTGTTTGGTCCATCATACACTTTCACTTGGTTTTTTCTACCCTTTCTTGGGGAACCATTGTGATGAGTGGTCTTATTAGCTAGTTTCTTAACCTCTACATGTTTTGAGAAGTTCCATCATGACTAGAACCAGTTTCTATCCTTTATACCACTCATTCCTCCAGGTGGAGTTCTCTTTCAGCTCTTTTCAGATTCCCAAAATATGAAAATATTTTCGATCACTTGTATTTTCGAAATTGTCAAAGTAAATGAAAATACATCTACTCAATATAAGTTTAACCCTTTTCTAGACTGAGATATACTATTTATGAAAAATTAATACCTTAGTCTAACATAGCTAAGAGGTTCTCTTGGGTATTTTTTTCATATTTTCCGGACTCAAGGGGCTATCAGCAAAAAGGAACATCTGGAGTTTTTTTTTTCCTCTTTTGCAAACTCTCTAAACATGAAAAATATGTTGAGTTTTACCTTCGTTTGACATGTTAAAACATAAAAAAATGATGGGCTTGTCGAACATGACAAGGCCGAACCCATCCGTCTCAGGGTTTGTTAAACATATTCAGAGGGATTCATCCGAAGGGTGAACTTACATATCAAGCATATGTTATCTTGCTCAAGTTTTTTAAACAATAAAGATCTACTGACCAATATGGTTGGGGAAATTGGGAAAACAGGGAACTCCATTTTCTAATGGTTTTGAGTCACTCTTGAACACGACACTCTTCCACTTATCTCTGTGGTTGTTTTGTTGGGTAATATTCTTGCCTTTTGGTTATCATATCATTTTCAAAAGTCTCCATTTTCAGTTTTGGGCCAATGCTGCCAACTCCATTTAGTGTCATCATTGTGTTCAAGAGAAGTCATTAAGTCAATATCTGCTACAATACTCTTAATCCTTCATTCCATGTTTTTCGTTCCTTATCCAATTTTGTGTCATCAGCATTTCGTCTCAAATCATGATACATGTTTCATGTCATTGTTGGGTGATACATCAAGGTCCTCTTACGATAGGTCACATTTTTTGACATCAACTCATTATCCAAGAAGTTAACTTATAAATACCCTCTTGGTACCTTGGTGATTTCATACATCAATGGAAAGTTTCATCACTGTCGGTGATATATTTACACCATTGGCCTTCGACCGAAATGTTTTGTGTGGTGTTTGACATCAACTAATTTACTCACACCATACAAACTATATTGTAGTACCTTGAGAGCCAATAACATCATTGGTGGTTTCTCTCACGTTTCTTAATGACTTACATCACTCGTCAATAATCAAATGGTGTCTACCATGTTTGACTGTAGCTCATCAATTCACATGGTTAGACTCATACATTGGAAGGTTGTATCAATGAGATAGAAGACTGCAGATCTAGTTTCATCCATTCGGGCTACGATTTCAGGATAAATACAATATCATAATCTATGATGGCTATGGTCATACAGACAGTAATTCAGTCAAGGGTCCACCATTTTTCATCAATGGAAATTTATTTTTATCATTGTACATGTAATGTTATCTTATGTTCTAAGTATGGGTATGCCTCCCTCAGCAAAGATATCATGGTGTAAATGTATTGTAACAAAATATGATCTCATCAGTTGTTCTTGATCCCGACTTGTCACAAGGTAAAGCACTTCAATATTCAGTCATATTTCCTTACTTTGCGCTTTAGGGGGAAATATTTTATAGGCCATTTTGTCACATGTCATTAGTTTTCCTACAAACTAGATCAATAAACATCCTTTTTTCCCTTGACATAATCGTAACATAAATCCCTATGCATGAAACTTTCATATCCCAGTGTTTCTGCCTAAAACACCTTATTTTCTTCATTTTAAGGACCAACACTCCATGGCCTTGTTATGTGGATTTATACCTCTTGCTGATAACAATAATCTTTCTAGTATTCAACAAGTAGTTAGAAACAAACCTCCATTTGAAAACCTTTTTCTCTAGATTAATTGCATTTTAGAATTATTATAAGAAATTAAAGAGGACATGCCCCTACCTTGAAATCCAAATGTTCAATGTAGTCTTTTATCTTGTCTCTCAAAAGTGGATTCTTCAATAAGTAGAACCTGCAATCAAAGATAAACAAAAGAATCAAAGAATCTTCAACATATAATAATCAAGAAAATCTAACCCAACTTAGTGATCAAGGAGTCTAAGTATTGATGTTATTTCAATAATCATAATAACAAATCAATGAGAAAAAGAGACCCATATGTATTATCTTGAATAAAAAGAGTAATATTACAACATGATGCCTTGATGTCGTACAGATTTCTCCCAAGGTCAGGAAAAATTGTTCCTCCTTCAGTTTGATAAGCCTTCCTCTCTGAATACCAGCATAGAGTTATGGACACAAGGGTGTGTTAATTCTCATGCCAACAACAATGTACTAGTGTAGAAAGTATGAACTCTTGAGAATTTTCTTTAGCAACTCATTTACAATCTTGCATCTACAGTCTATCATCTACCCTTGAGCCTAAAACTTGAGCTCAATTTATAGGGAAATGGAGGTAGTTTCAGTTCCATGAACAGGGGGATGGATTCCTCTCATGAAGGGATTTGAGTTCCATGGACCAAGGGATAAGCTCCATGAGTGGAGGGATAAAGATCGAACTGATCGTGACTCTAGAAGCTTCTAGTTGGGAGAATATTCGACTAACTAGGCTTCTAGAATTTACTTTTTTCTTTTACATGTGTTTCACGGGTTTTTCAGGTTATAGTGGAAAAAAGTATGGGATTTGTCGTAGATTATTAACCAAACAATATTGCATGCGCAGGGAAAGGCTAGAAAAACCACGCTGGTAGACTTTTAAGGGTTTTAAAGAGCTTTTCTCCAATTCCAAGACTTGATTCAGTAACTTTAAGGTTTTTGAATTCTAAGGGAACATGATATAGGTGGTGATAGACCCATATGAACAGTCAAATGTCATGGTAACAAAATAATGTGTAACATATTTCCCCCTAAAGTGCGAAGTCTAGGGTTATTCTGAAGAGTGAAGTGCTTTATCATTCCGAGGATTGGATTGGAGACACTAGTCGAAAACTTGTAAAAGCATTCAATGCAAACATATATATATATATATATATATATATATATATATATATATATATATATATATATATATATATATATACACACACACACACATATATATATCATCGCTGAGGTATGGATTCCCATACTCAGATCAAAACTAACTAAATGTTCTAGTATAGATATGGTTTCAATATTACATCAAAAGTAGACACAGTATGGGCATAACCATCTGTCATGAGTAGTCTACTATATCATGAATAATAAAACTCCTCGCAGTTTGGATGGTGGAAACTACATCCAAGGTCTTGATTTCCGCTTCCCAAACCAGTATGAATCTATCCATGTGATTGATTGTGTCGAAGTCGAACATGGTAGAAACCACTTGATTATCAGTCAATGATATGAACCGTTAACAAGTGTGAGAGAAACCACCAATATTGAAAATGGTTCTCAAAGTACTTCAATATAATCCATGAAGTGTGAATGAATGATTTGAAGTTGAACACTCATAGAATCATTTGATCGAAGGTCAATGATGTAACCTATCGTCAAAGGAGAAAAACCTGCCATTAGGGCATCCAGATCCCAAAGTACTGATAGGATTCTAGATCAACTTTCTAGATGATGAGTTGACGTCGATAGAAAGTGACCTGTCGTAGGAAAGCCCACAACACGAAACCATTAGATCAAGTTTTGAAGAAATATTTGTAAGGATTGACTCAGGGATGGTCAACGTGAATGGAGACAAATGTTTGCAATGAATGGTTTATTTGAACTCTCTCTTGAACACATAATGACACTGCAGATGGTTTGGCAGCATTTGACCTAAAGCTAATTCCCAGAAACTAGCTGAAGACTTTCAATGTGGTTTGATTAACTGTTTAGACAAAGGATTTCTCAACCAAGGTACAAGTGTGACAAAGTGTCATGTTCAAGAGTGGCATGCTGCCTTTTAAGCAAGGGTGACAATTGGATTCTTTTTCTCTCTTTTTCACCCACCATTACTGGCAAGTACCTCTTTATTTCTGACAAGATTGAGGAGGATAACATTTTCTTGGTTGTGTAATCACATCCTTCGAATGAATCCATCTTAGTATTAAAATCGAACCCTAAGAAGGAGTGGTTTGGTCCTGTTTGTAATCAATAGGTCCTTTACTATTAAATTTTAATGAGTCTAGTATAAGATAAACTTGATGTTTTTCAGTTTTAGGGAGTCAGAAGAAAAACATAAGTAAACTCCATGGTTGTTATTTTTCGTAAATTTAGTCTCTCAGGCCTGAAAAAGGATAAAATAATGCAAGAGATAACTCTATTAACCATGATTAGTCAACATATACCTTTTTCGTAATTATTCCATTTCAGTCCAGAAAAGGGATAAACTTATACTGAAGGGATGACTGTTCATTTACTTTAATGAGTTCGAATATTCAAGTACTCGGAAATCTTTTCATATTTCAAGAGTTTGAAAAGGGCTTAAAAGAGGACTCCAAGGTTTTTCTTTTTCGTAATTTTATAGAGCCCGAAAAAGTGATAAAATTATACTCATAGGGCCAACTTTCAATTTTATTTACGAGCAGGAAAAGACGGAAAGAACTCGAAATTTTCATGTGTTTTACGAGAACGAAAGATAACAAAATAATCTCGGGATTTTCATGAGTTTAATGAGTCTTGAAAATAATAACCGAAATGGACTCGAGATAGGTTTCATTTTTTACAAGCTTGAAACAGAGGAAAACTATGCTTGAAAGTGTTTTCATTTTTACACAAGCTTGAAACAGAGAAAATTGTGCTTGGTATAGGTTTGTTTAATTTTTAGACAAGCTTGAAACATAGGAAAAAATCATGCTTGAGATAAGTTTCAATGCCCCCCAAGCGCAACTTGCTAGAGCACATGCCCCCTAAGCTTCATTTCATTCAACTAAGTAAAATACTAGTTACTAATAGCTGGATGGAATGAAGGTTCATTTACGATATCAGATGAAAGACTTGAAATAATTAGGAGAGGATTTGTTTGATTTTTTAATGATCTTGTCACAGGAAAATAACTACGCTCATGGAAACCTATTTCATTTTTTAGCGAGGTTGACATAATAAAAGAAACTATCCTCATAGGGACCTGTTTCATTGTTTAATGAGGTTGACAAAGGAAAAGAACTATCCTTATGACCTGATTCATTTTTTAATGAGGTTGACACAGTAAAAGGAACTCTCCTCATGGGAAATTCTTTCATTTTTTAACGAGGTTGACACAACAAAGGAACTCTCCTCATGGATAAGAACATCATGTTCAAATACCCCCATTGGATTCACCATGCCAATTACCAGATCTAAGTCAAAGGAATTTGAGAAGACAGTGAGAGGATCACTTTCATCAGTAACTGAAAACATGGGATTGGTTACAACATAATTAACCCATGGTGGGGTAGATACCACTTCTGTATAAGGAAAATTCAGGGGTGTCGGATGGTTGGTATTTGAATCAAGACTAAAAAATGAAAGTTGGTCAACAATCACAATATTTCCATTGTGAGGGAAAGACATCACGCAAAAGAGTGTCGATACGACAACTTTCATTGCATAGACATAGTCTCGCCCAAGGAGTAAATTGAAATACAAGGGGCCTCAGACTACCATAAGATCAATACAGACAGTTTTACCTTCCAAGGTAATAGGAAACTTAGGAAGGATCCCTAAAGGTTCACTAATGGTTCTATTAAAAGTTGACAAATTTTGTGTAATAGGCACAAGCGGAGGGGAACCCAAAGCTTGCCAAGTATTTGAGGATAAAATACTAACAGAAGCACCTTCATCTACATTCATGCGATGCGCATTCTCACCACAAGCCTTCATAATTATTTGAAAAGGAATGGAGGAAGGAAGACGAGGTTCTGTCAGTCTATTCCAATCAAAGGAAAAACCTCGGTTCTTGGAGGGGGTTCTGTAGGAACAGGTGAAATGCCCCCTTGTGTAGAACAATCTAATGTAACAAGTGTTGGGAAAAATACTGAGAGGGGGGGGGGGGGGTGAATCAGTATTTACTGCATAATCAAAACTTTTTACTTTTTCATTCCTTAAAACCCATACGCTACTTTCCTTCAGTCAACTAGCGTATATACGCGGATCCCCTTTATGAAACTAGCGTATACATAGAGATCTAGATCTGTCATTAAATCTTTACTTATATTATTCCATCATTCATTCATCAGATGTTCAATAAACAGTAAACAGGTGCAGTAAGAACAGAATAAACCATCACACAAAGCATCACACATGAACACCAGGATTTTTAGGTGGAAACCCAAATCAGGAGAAAACCACCGCTGCAGTTGCTCACCCTTCAATATTTTATTATAGAGAAAACATCTTACAACATATGTGCTGGCGCAGACTTGACCAGCACGCAGGCACCCACCTGCGCTCGTTTACCAGCCTCTCCCGGAAGGGAGCTCCAACCCCCTGACTCGTTTACCAGCCTCTCCTGGAAGGGAGCTACGACCCCCCGATCTCGTTTACCAGCCTCACCTGGAAGGGAGCCACAACCCCCTGACTGAAGGCTACAACCCTCAGCACCACCTTGGACCACGTTTCATCAATTTTCACACTGGATCCAACAACTTCAATAGAACAACACTTGCAGGCCATGTTTCATCATATTTTCAGACTGGACCCTTTCCATACTTTTAAGCACAAACATACATCACCAATAGATACTTATCAACACAGATCAGATAGCAGAAACACAGCAGAACAGATCAGATATTTCATACCCCTTGCTTCAGCAAACCCTAGTTTGCATACGCGCTTTTACTTCACCGATGTCGCGTATATACGCGCTTCCGTCCACACAAACCAGCGTATACCTCAGTGTATATTTTATTGCGCATACGCGCTTTCTCTTTGCTGAAGCCGCGTATATACGTGCTTCCTCCGCGGCTAAGTAGCGTATAGATCTTCAATCATTACAGAACAGCATACTTCATCAGATCAGATATTCAGTTCAGATCTACCCTTTTACTTCAGACAGATGTTCGCCTGGATGTTCGCCTCATCACTGATCTAGGCCTTCCATAAGCAGATCTAGTAGATACAAGTGCATTTCAGATCTAGATCCCCTTCTTCATCATTGGTGCATCATACATTCAGATTTATCTTCAAGTGTAACCCTTTCCATTCAGATCTACTTCAGAGAGAAGTATTCATTCAAGCTCAAACATCTTGCACCCACACTCATGATTTGCACAATGAATTTCTTCTCCTTATATAGGTTTATCCTTTTTCAATACCACGGGTCAAATCAATACCATGAGCCTTCAATACCACGGGCCAAAGCAATACCATGAGCCTTCAATACCACGAGCCAAATCAATACCATGAGTCTTCAATACCACGGGCCCCTGTTTTTGCACTTTTTGAGCGCTTTTTCACATACACGACTTATCACGTTCTTTCCCGCGTGCATACGCGACTTCCCCTAGACATATCCGCGTATTCATAGAGACATACTTTTTCATCAAGATTGAGCACATGCTGACTTATTTTCTTCACTGCCTTCTGTACACACTGTAGATACATCATATTTAGCTTATCAAGAACATATTCTAGCAAGCACAACTTCACCAAGTAAGTTGTCATCATCTTCATTAAGAGGGTTGCCTTTTAAGGACAACACTTAGCATCATATTGTCAACAAACATCATATCACATCAGATTTACATCATTTAACAAGTCCATCAAGTCAAGAATAACTTCATCAGGTGGATTGCCATCAAGGACAACACATGTCAACAGTCACATGTCTTCATCTTCATTTAGTGGGTTGCCATCAAGGACAACACTCTGCATCATATTTCCAACAATCTCCCCCTTTGGACTTGACAGCAACCACGATGGTGTTTGATCACCACAACAGATAGGTACATTAAGAATACCATGACACCATGTCACTCTCTCCATTTTTGACACCATTCTTTCTCTTCATTCAAACACCATGTCACTCTCCCCCTTTGACATCAAGGGCAAAGGGCGGATCAAAAACCAAAACGTTCTTCAGATCTGATATATACTGAAGTGACCAAGCTCCCCCTGAGTTCATGCTGAGTCTTCAAACAAATTTTCAATGAAGTACATGACTCTATGAACTTCCTATCACCAAAGACTCATACTTACATCAAATATCCAATCCCAGTGGATTTACATAAGAGACTCAACTACCCAATCAAGTGGGTTTACACATTGCAACTCAGCTACCCAACCAAGTGGGTTTACAAAAATGACAAGTCCTTACATGACTGAATATTACAATTTTACATCATGGGTCTCAACAAGACCTTTTCAACAAATTACAAAAATGACCATTTAAGACCAACACTAGAAAGTCCTCAAGAAAGAGAACATATTTCAGAACCATCATAATGCCAACAATGCATTATACTCAGCAACACTAATGCTCCCCCTGAATCTATGCATCCAAGCATTCTTTTCATATGACTAAGGCCCCCCCTTAGTTTGTGCATCCTGAAAACTTTTATCAACAAATCATCAAGGCATCTTCATTAAATCATTAGAAAAGAATTATGAGAACTGGAACACCACCAGAGATACCAAACAGTATCAAAGATACCAAACAGCACTGCAGTTGTGCTGAAAAAAGCTGACTCCAAGAAAAAATTGTCAGCAATCAGACATACGCGGTTTTCTGTGCAGGAACTCGCGTACATACGCGACTGTGTTTCAGGAAACCCGCGTATCCCAAGCCATCTTCTAAAATTTATGCAGATTTGTTCTTTTGACTGGTAGAGAACACTCCCAGCTTCTGTCTTAGATACTCGAATGCTTCCCTGGGCAGAGGTTTGGTAAAGATATCAGCAACTTGTTCTTTGGAGGTAACATACTCCAACTTCACTTTTTGCTCAAGCACTTGTTCACGTAGGAAATGATATTTGATGGGAATGTGCTTGGTCTTCGAATGCATAACAGGATTCTTTGAGATATTGATGGCACTTGTATTATCACACATAATGGAGATAGGAGTTGCACATTTGATTTGAAAATCTTGCAAGGTTTGCATCATCCATAGGAGTTGAGTGCAACAAGATGCGGCAGCTACATACTCTGCTTCAGCCGTTGATAAGGCAATAGAATTTTGCTTCTTGCTGAACCAAGATACTAACCGGGGCCCCATGTAAAACGCACCACCACTAGTGCTTTTCCGATCATCAACACTTCCAGCCCAATCTGCATCAGTGTAAGCATGAAGAGTAAGATCAGCATTCTTTGGATACCATAGGCCAAAGTCTTGAGTTCCTTGAAGATATTTGAATATTCTTTTAACAGCCTGAAGATGAGACTCTTTTGGATTAGCTTGGAATCGTCCAACAATCCCAACAGCATGCATAATGTCTGGTCTAGTCCCAGTGAGATAAAGTAAGCTTCCTATCATCGATCTGTACTCTGGTTGATTCACTGTGGGAGAATCATCATTAGAACTGAGACTGCATCCGGTTATCATTGGTGTACTTATAGGTTTGCATTCTTCCATGCCATACTTCTTCAGAATTTGCTTAAGATACTTTGCTTGAGATAGGAAAATACCATTTGCCTTTTGATGCACTTGCAAGCCAAGAAAGAATGTTAGTTCCCTAAGTAAAGACATTTCAAATTCTTGCTGCATGACAGAGGCAAATTTTTGACTCAAAGATTCTTCGTTGCTCCCAAAAATGATATCATCAACATATACAACCACAATCAATAGTTTATCATTTTCAATTTTTGTGTATAAGTTGCTATCAGCAGACCCTTTTAAAAAACCTTGTTGATGAAGATATTTGTCAAGATGATAATACCAAGCCCTTGGAGCTTGTTTGAGACCATATAGAGCCTTTTTAAGTCTATAAACAATATTTGCATCATTTCCCAAAATGAATCCTTCCGGTTGTTCTATATATACTTCTTCTTCTAGATCACCATTAAGAAAGGCAGATTTAACATCCATTTGATAAACTTTTATTTGTTGGTAACTTGAAAAAGCAAGAAACATTCTTATGGCTTCAAGTCTAGCTACAGGAGCAAAAGTTTCTTCAAAGTCTATACCTTCTTGTTGAGAATACCCTTTGCAAACCAGTCTAGCTTTGTTTCTTACAACATCCCCATTCTCATTTAACTTGTTCTTGAAGATCCATTTAGTCCCAATGACATTTTTATCATGTGGTCTTGGTACCAAATCCCAAGTGTCATTCTTTTCAATTTGATCAATCTCTTCATTCATGGCTTGGTTCCAACTTTCATCTCTGCTAGCTTGATTGACATTGAGTGGTTCAATTGTGGATAGAAGTGCCTAATGACTAGAAGATCCCACAAAAGTTCTCCTTGTTCGTACACATGATTCCTTGTCTCCCATAATCTGAGATTTAGGATGATTCTTTTGAACGTATCTGGATGGAGCTTTTTCAGATAGATCATTTTCAGGTTCTTCATTGGATTCACTGTCTATATCATTTCCATCTGATGTAGAAGGCCATATGTCGCTATCATCTTCTTTTGTTGTTTGTTTTTCTTCTTTAGGAGCTGCAGGAGACTCATCAATAACAACACCAATACATTCAACAACCTTTTGAAGCCTCTTATTGTAACATGTGAATTCTTTGCTTGAAGATGAATAACCAAGAAGTATCCCTTCATCTGATCTAGGTTCAAACTTGCCAAGCTTCTCATCATTATTTTTGATAAAGCATCTACTTCCAAAAACTTTAAAATGCTTCACAGTGGGAGAATTACCATACCAGAGTTCATATGGAGTTTTGTCACTATTTACCCGAACATGAGCCTTGTTGAGAATGTTAACTGCTGCACGCGTTGCTTCACTCCAGAACATGTCAGGAACATTAGAGTCAGCAAGCATAACTCTAGCCATTTGAACAATTGTTCTATTCATTCTTTCTGCTACACCATTTTGTTGTGGAGTGCTTGCTACAGAGAATTGTCTTTTAATCCCATGTTGTTCACAAAATTCAAAGAATTAATTTGATGAATATTCTCCTCCTCGATCAAATCTAAGACACTTGATTTTTAAATCCAATTCATTTTCTACCAATGCTTTGAAATTCTGAAATTTTTCAAAAGCTTCATCTTTGTGTTTAATAAACGCGATATGACACATTCTGGAGTAATCATCAATAAATAGGATATAGTATTCTTCCCCACGTAATGACTTTTTCCTCATAGGTCCACAGATGTCAGTATGAATGAGTTCAAGAGGCTTACTTGATGATCCTTATTTGGCATTAAATCGAACTCTGGTCTGCTTACCAAATTGACAAGATTTGCATATGGTACTTTCTGGAAGATTGATCTTGGGAAGATCACGAACAGCTTGAAGTCTGCTTGCTTTGTTGATTTGAGAGAAAATCAGATGCCCCAGCCTTCTATGCCATAGCCAATTTTCTGAAGACTTGCTCAAGTAACATTGATCTATGCCGTTTAGTACATACAGGTTGCTTGGATTTCTTTTTCCTTTTATAATGATTTTACCTGTATCAAGATCACGAACCACACATTCTTTGGAACTGAAGACCACTTCTGCTCCTTGATCACACATTTGACTAACACTTAACAGGTTATGACTTAATCCATCCACATACATGACATCTTTGGCCTTCACTTTTTCTTTTAGAAATACTGACCCTTTTCCTTTAATTACAGCAGGAGTATCATTTCCAAATGTAACTTTCTTTTCCTTTTCTAGAGCATTATAAGTATGAAGTTTGCTTTTGTCACCTGTCATGTGTCTTGAGCACCCACTATCGATGTACCATTTATTTTCTTCACCTTCCGCAAATAATGCTATCCCACAATTTTCAACCGGTGGTTCTTTCTTTTTCCATATTTTAGAGCTTGAGGGAACATGTTCTTTTGGCTGGATCTTGTTCCTGCATTCAGATTCTTCATGGCCAAAGTTATTACAATAAGTACATTCAACTTCACTTTGAAGAGGAGAAAAATTGTTATAGGTATTCTTCTTTGGTTCAATATCCAACCTTTTCTTTCTTGCTTCTCTTGTCATGATGGTTTTATATGCAACACATTGAATAGCTTTATGACCAAAATTGTGACACGTGAAACATTGCCCATTGAAGTAGAAATTTCTGCGATCATGGAATCTTCTATTTGAATTTACCTGTTGGTTGTAGTGTCTTTGAAAGCTATCCTTGTTAGTGTTCCTTGAATTGAGATGGTCCTGCTTTCCCTGTAGAGATCCTTTATTCCCTTGCTGAGTGGCTGAATGATGTAAACCACCTGTAACTGCTTTTAGATAGTTTGGTGCTGAAGTTTGAGAAGTTTCTCCGGTATATCCAAGACCTGTCTTTATAAGAGGAGAACGTTGTACCTTGATGATCTCATCTAAGGTTTCAGATCCTTTAGCAAATCTAAGATTCAAGGTTTTTTCTTTCTCAACTTCTTTTCTTTGACTTACCACTTCACATTCTAGTTTTTAAATATGTTTCTTTGCTTCTTCAAGTTGTTTTTCAATGGTCTCTCTAATTATCTTTTGTTCTTCTAAGAGAATTTTGTAATCTTCTAAGCGAAGTTTGAGTTGATTATTTTCTTCAAGAAAATCGTTTTCCTCTAGAGCATCCATAAAATTATCCTTTTCTTCTTTTTGTTCAAATGCCATGAGAAGTCTAAGATCTTCTTCACCTTCTTCCTCACTATTAGATGACCCATCACTGTCTTCATTAGTATAGTAACTTTTCTTAGAGCTAGATCGGTTCTTATTCCTTCTTACTACTTCTTTTCCTTTATAAGGACATTTTGCAGCATAATGACCAACTTTTCCACACTCAAAACATTTGAAGGGAAGCTTACCTTTGAATCTTCCAATACCTAGTTGGAGCTTTCTCACGAAATTTGCTTCTTCTTCATCGGATATATAGCTGGATTCTTTGACAACTTCCTTTTCCTTTCCTTTTGTAGATGCCTTAAAAGCAGCTTCTCTTATTTGAGAAGGACCTCCTTGTCTCATTTCAAAAGCATTCAGAGTACCATGTAATTGAACAATAGTAAGCGTTTGCAGATCTTTCCTTTCTTCAATAGCTGAAACTTTAGAGTCAAATTTTGAACTCAAGGATCTTAAGACCTTTTCCACCAGAGTAGTATCAGTTATGGTTTCACCCAAATTTCTCATTCGATTTACAATATCATCCAGACGAAGAAAGAAACTTGCAACACTCTCATCACTATGCATCTTCAAATTTTCATATTCAATTCTAAGAGTTTGGAGTTTTGCACTTTTTACCTTTGTGTCTCCTTCATAGCTTAGAATGATTTTGTCCCATATTTCTTTTGCTGAATGTAGTTGCATCACTTTAGCAAATTCTGATTCAGACATGCTTCCTAGCAAGACATTTACTGCTTTGGCATTGGTTTCATACTTCTTCCTTTTTGCTGCATCAGTAGGAATACTTGCCGGGTATTGATAACCTTCTTCCATGATTGCCCATACATCTGCAATAAGACTTTGCAGATATGCTTTTGTACGTACCTTCCAGAATATCAGATTGCTTCCATTGAATAGAGGTGGCTTTATAGAAATTACTCCTTCTTGACTTCCCATTGCGACGGATCTCCTTTAAGCGATCAAGCTTCTGCACAAGGACCCGCTCTGATACCAATTGTTGGGAAAAATACTGAGAGGGGGGGGTGAATCAGTATTTACTGCATAATCAAAACTTTTTACTTTTTCATTCCTTAAAACCCATACGCTACTTTCCTTTAGTAAACTAGCGTATATACGCGGATCCCCTTTATGAAACTAGCGTATACACAGAGATCTAGATCTGTCATTAAATCTTTACTTATATTATTCCATCATTCATTCATCAGATGTTCAATAAACAATAAACAGGTGCAGTAAGAACAGAATAAACCATCACACAAAGCATCACACATGAACACCAGGATTTTTAGGTGGAAACCCAAATCGGGAGAAAACCACCGCTGCAGTTGCTCAGCCTTCAATATTTTATTATAGAGAAAACATCTAACAACATATGTGCTGGCGCAGACTTGACCAGCACGCAGGCACCCACCTGCGCTCGTTTACCAGCCTCTCCTGGAAGGGAGCTCCAACCCCCTGACTCGTTTACCAGCCTCTCCTGGAAGGGAGCTACGACCCCCCGATCTCGTTTACCAGCCTCACCTGGAAGGGAGCTACAACCCCTTGATTGAAGGCTACAACCCTCAGCACCACCTTGGACCACGTTTCATCAATTTTCACACTCGATCCAACAACTTCAATAGAAAAATACTTGTAGGCCACGTTTCATCATATTTCTAGACTGAACCCTTTCCATGCTTTTAAGCACAAACATACATCACCAACAGATACTTATCAACACAAATCAGATAGCAAAAATACAGCAGAACAGATCAGATATTTCATACCCTTTGCTTCAGCAAACCCTAGTTTGCATATGTGATTTTACTTCACTGATGTCGCGTATATACGCGCTTCCGTCCACACGAACAAGCGTATACCTCTGTATGTATTTTATTGCGCATACGCGCTTCCATTTCATCGAAGCCGCGTATATACGCGCTTCCTCTGTGGCGAAGTAGCGTATAGATCTTCAATCATTATAGAGCAGCATACTTCTTCAGATCAGATATTTAGTTCAGATTTCAGACAGATGTTTGCCTAGATGTTCGCCTCATCATAGATCTAAGCCTTCCATAATCAGATCTAGCAAATACAAATGCATTTCAGATCTAGATCTCCTTCTTCATCATTGGTGCATCATACATTCAGATTTATCTTCAAGTTTAACCCTTTCCATTCAGATCTACTTCAAAGAGAAGTATTCATTCAAGCTCAAACATCTTGCACCCACACTCATGATTTGCACAATGAATTTCTTCTCCTTATATAGGTTTATCCTTTTTCAATACCACGGGTCAAATCAATACCATGAGCCTTCAATACCACGGGCCAAAGCAATACCATGAGCCTTCAATACCACGAGCCAAATCAATACCATGAGTCTTCAATACCACGGGCCCCTGGATTTGCACTTTTTGAGCGCTTTTGCCCATACGCGACTTGGAACGTTCTTTTCCGCGTGCATACGTGACTTGCCTTAGACAGATCCGCGTATTCATATAGACATACTCTTTTCATCATACTTTGAGCACATTCTGAATTCTTTTCTTCATTGCCTTCTGTACACACTGCAGATACATCAGATTTACTTTATCAAGAACATATTCTATCAAGCACAACTTCACCAAGTAAGTTGTCATCATCTTTGCCTTTCAAAGACAACACTTAGCATCATATTGTCAACAAACATCATATCACATCAGATTTACATCATTTACCAAGTCCATCAAGTCAAGAATAACTTCATCAGGTGGATTTCCATCAAGGACAACACATGTCAACAGTCACATGTCTTCATCTTCATTCAGTGGGTTGCCATCAAGGACAACACTCTGCATCATATTTCCAACAACAAGAAGAACCTGAGCGGTATGCATTTCACTCTATACAAGGAGAGTGGGATTGACCAAATGTGAAATTGATTCGACCACTTGATCAACTAATGGATCATCAACCTGAGTAATATGAGTTTCACTCTCCAATGGAAGAGTGGGATTGACTGTACTTGGAATTAGATCAATCAATTTGTCAATTGACGGTAGGTTGGAAATTTTTTTATGGTAACCAGTTGGAAGTCTTTGCTATGGAACAATAAGGTTTTCCAAAATTTTTGAGGCTTCATCCATGTGAAGGAAAATATCAGTTTGATGACTCCCTTTGCATAACCTACACGAAAACCTAACATTACCCTTTTTCCCAGGAACTTCACAATCACTGGTTGATGGATCAACAATAAGTTGATAGGATTTTTCTAAGCATACTTCCAAGACCTTAGGAATACTAGGACAATTGATAAGGAAGTGGTGACCCTAAAAAATCTTGCAAGGTTTTTTGGTTTACAATGCATGTTGGAGGTTTCTTCAACACTACCAACACTTATATCCATGGTTGGTTGGTTGACTTCTTTCTTATCTTGCTTCTTTTTCTTCTTCCCTTTGTTCTTCTTCTTAGCCACCTGGTTACTAGCGTCAAGGCTTTTACCAAGCAAGGAAGAAGAAAGGGAGGAAGACATGTTGGGCGAAGAAGTAAATGGTCAACATGAGATTGGTGATGTTAAGATGGTGAACTCTGTTGAGGTGAAGCATCTGGTTGAGGTGGAAAAATTTGAGTATTCGAGGCCAACGAAGTTGAAAATAACCATACCGGTAAACCTATGGTAAATCTAGGTAATGACAATGTGGCCGTATAAGGAGAACCAACATTTTCAAAGCAAGGAAAAGCACTAGGATTCTCATTAAGAGGGGTTCCTTGGCTGGTAAATTCCGGAACATTTTCCATTAAATTCAACTGCAGTGAATTTTATTAACAATTCAAATTCACAATCCACACCTAAGGTCTCTAAAAAGTAAAAACAAACAAATAACACATGCTTAAAAAAATATAAGAAACAATCCGCATAAAAAATATATATTTCTACAAGAACAACAATAGTTGGTGATGAAATCCAATATCATAGAAGTTAATATGGAAAAATTGGCGGTTGGAATAGTTACCCTGGCAACCTACTTAATGAAACAGTTTGGTGCAAGTAACTTCACTATGCCATCTCAAAGTGAAGAGTACCCTTCGGAAAGTCCAAGTGAGTCTATTCAACGTCTGCTCCAGGTATAGTGGGACGTTCCCTCCACCGTCACCTTGGGGAAAATCCTAAATATTATGGCCACTAAGGTGACCAACTAAGACAATTACACTTGGGGGAATAGTCTATGATCTGATATACATGCAAGGGTAGAGTATAAAGCTCAATCCCCTTGAAGGCTCCTCGACATGGTAAATTCGAGGCTTGCCAACAAGTGACCCCAGACTCCTCGACAATGGTTAATTCGAGGTTTACCATTTTTATTACATGCACATATTCTATCTTTGCCAATGAGATACGTACGATTACCTCACTGGGTTCGACATGATCTCGTGCTTGACTCTTTTAATAAGAGGTCCCCAGAGCACACTTGCAACAATTGGGATTTTTCCTTATCGCAAGATACTATTATTTGTTTTAACTACTTTAGAACATTAACTACAACCTATTCCAAATCACTAGCCTAAGCTATAGGAAAGAGCCCTAGAAAATGTAAAATTATCTAGATAAATTTTATTTAGCGCTATGTTATTTGGGCTATTATTACTCAAAGGGTAAATGGATATGAAACCAGTGGTGTTATGACCTGACCTAAAACTAAATGCAATCGAATATGATAATGTAATATTTTCAATTCGATGAATCCTAACTAAAGTAAGGAGAGAGGTACCATTCACTTCCAACAATGCAAAAATTGATAAATAAGAGAAAATATAATAGATTCTCTAATGAACTAATTTCATCAAGAAAAACTAATGTTAATCAATTCCAATTTTTATTTTTATGTCTCTAAAACAAGCATAAAAACATGTAAATTCAAATTAAAGAAACTGATCTAAATCTATGATTGATTTTTCCAGAATGTAAAGAATGCAACTGTAATATATGCACAATTCACTTAAAAACTATGCAAATGTAATCTATGCACATTTTCGTTCATATTCTGAAAATGAGAATTCTAATTGTGCAAATGTAATCTATGAAGAGAATTATCAAACACAAAATGATTCCAAATCAGCGAAAGAACAACAAGACTATTCTCCTTCACTAATGTAATCTAAGGAACCAATCAAGTGCAAGTAAAGAAAATTGGGTGAGAATTCCACTGGTAAAAATTAAAAACACTCAAAGGTGATTAACACTCAGACACAATTTAGCCCCCCCTATTGTTAAGAGATTGAAATATGAAAAATTGTTAAGAGACTGAGACAAACCTCGAAGTAATGACCAAAGGAAATAAAATTAAGATTTTCTTAAAAAATAATATTCAAAACACCCAATTAACTTAAAAGAGACTGACGAGACTGTAAATGGATCAGGGAAAAATTGAATAATCAAGTTATCTAGCTCTAAAAAAGACAAATTTATTTTTTTCTAAAATTTCCAGGGGTGCATATTTTATAGTGGAATACAATGCGCATGCGCATTGAATTGAACTAAAAGTTGTGCAAGTTGTTGCACTATTTTCTACTGCAAACCATGCAGTTCAAGGAAAAACTTTGAAAAAATAAATAAAAAGCTTCTTTTTCAGGGATTCTTAAAATTTGTCTACCCAATCAGACTGAGAGAAGTCAAAATCATAAAACTCTAAAATTCAAACTGAAAATAAATAAAGAAAACTAAGATCTATTTCCCCAACGGAGTCCCTATTTTGTTATGCGGATTAATCCCTCTTGCTCACAAGAGCGACCTCCATAGTACTCAACGAGTAGCTAGAAACAAACATCCATTTGAAATCCTTTTTCTCTAGATTAATTTCATTTTAGAATTATTATAAGAAATTAAAGAGGACATGCACCTACCTTTAAATCCAAACGTTAGATGTAGTCTTTTATCTTGTCACTCTAAAGTGGCTTCTTCAATAAGTAGAACCTACAATAAAAAACAAGACAAAAGAATCAAAGCATTTGCAACATATAATAATCAATAAAAGCTAACCCAACTTAGTGATCAAGGAGTCTAAGTATTGATTTTATTTCAATAATCATAAGAACAAATCAATGAGGAAAATATATCCATATGTATTATCTTGAATAAAAAGAGTAATCTTAGAACCTGATGCCTTGATGTCGTACAGATTTCTCCCGGGGTCCTGAACAATCGTTCCTCCTTCAGTGTTATAACCCTTCCTCTCTGAATACCAACATAGAGTTATCGACATAAGGGTGTGATCATTCTCATGCCAACAACAATTTACTAGTCTATAAAGCATGCACTCTTGATAATTTTCTTCAGCAACTCATTTGCAATCTTGCATCTACAGTTTGTCATCTACCCTTGAGCATGAAACTTGAGCTCAATTTATAAGGAAATGGAGGTAGTTTCAGTTCCATGAAGAGGGGGATGGATTCCTCTCATGAAGGGATTTGAGTTCCATGGACCAAGGGATAAGCTCCATGAGTGGAGGGATAAAGCTCGAACTGATCACGACTCTAGAAGCTTCCAGTTGGGAGAATATTCGACCAACTAGGCTTCTATAATTTACTTTTTTATTTTACGTGAATTTCACAAGAGTGCGCAGGTTATAGTGGCGAAATGTGCTGGATTTTCCACATTTTACTGACCAAATAGTAGGGCATGCGCAGGGAAAGGCTAGAAAAACCACGCAGGTAGAGTTTTAAGGGTTTTAAAGAGATTTTCTCCAATTCCAAGACTTGATTTAGGAACTTTAAGGTTTTTTACTTCCAAGGGGACATGATATAGGTGGTGATAGACCCATATGAACATTCAAATGTCATGGTGACAAAATAACGTGTAATAGGCCTCCTATTGGAAAATTTTCACCTACATGTTGCTCCACTGCAGCATGCGTTGATTACCTGCAGGTTGCTACCCTTTTCACCTGTGTTGGTTCTAGGAAAAAAAGAGAAATTTTGGAAGCCTCCTTTTTCCATAAGACTCCATAATTTTTTACGACCATTTACCTCAGATAAAACATTTGGATCCTATCCTATCCTACCTTGGAGTTTCCATCCCTTATCTTTTGATTCCCTTCTCCCATCAAGAGTGGATATAAAGCCCTATATTCATGATTGGATAAGAACTCACAACTTAATCCCCTCGCCTATATATTTGTGGCCATTCAAAAACTAGGGGTTGGATTTTGGAGATAGAATTATACCCTTATGTTGATTTTTTATAGAGGTAACTGTCCATGCATTTGGGTGATTGGAGGTGCACTTTGTGACAAAGAAGTAAAAATTCATCTTGGAGGAGCTCTTCTACAATATTGACATATATTTATGGTTGTAACTCCTTCCATTTATATTCAATGAAAAGATATATTTGTTTCCCTATATGAAATGCTATGGTTTCATGTATTTATATGCCATGTTGATCCATTTATTGAATTATTTATATGATGCTACATACATTTCATATATCGTTGGCTTGTATTGTTTAGTTGTCTGGATTCTAATTTTGGTGACAGGAGCCAGGAATGGAGCATTCAAGCCAAGAGAGGAGTGAAGAATATGAGAGATTATGAGTAGGCTTCGACCCATCATCCATTTACTTTAAGGAGAATATTAGCTACTTTGTCCTTTTGTAGTTCTATACTAAGACATCTAGTCTAGGGAAGACACTTATGTCTGCAATTGTAAATTTTGTATAACAAGGTCTAATACCAATTTAGAAATTGGAGAAGAAAACATGGTGTAAAAATTAATGCACAAAATACTATTCTCTATTATAAATTTTCATTCAATTACAATACAATTATACAGTTGATCTTAGATCCAACTAATTCAAACCTTAGAGATAAGAATTTAGAAAATCTCTCAATTACCTCCTTCAAATCTCAAACCAATTCCATATTTAGAATGGAAGGCACGGACACATTATCTCCAAGTGTTTATTGGATTCAAAAGTTTGAGTGCGAACTATGCACGATCCAAGTACCTTAGATGTTTTTAAAATTTTTGAATTCATTTTCCATTTATGAATCAAAAAGTTTATTTTAAACAATAAAAAAATCAAGATTTGTATAGAAAAATTCCTACACAAAAAAACTCCAAGACCGACAACATTTATTTTGAAAAAAAAATTACGTAAAAAGAAACTAATTAACACTTTTATGGACTTTCCAGTTTCTTTTCTAGTAAATATATCATCATATACCACCTTTTTTGAGGTGTTAGAACCAAAATATTGTTGAATAACAATAGTTTACAATATGTCACACAATATGTATTTGGGAATACGTGATATGTACTTTATTTTGTGTATGTAATAGGACCAATATATTTCTGGTAACAATGGATTATCCTCTCTAACATCAAATTATGTTCAACATATTTATTTTAAATGCATATTTCAGGATATTCCCAGAATCTAATGGTCAAGAGAGAGGCAAATTCTTTGATCTTTCTTGACCATCAAATTCTCGGATATTCCTAGAAAAATTATATATGTGAGTGATATTATAAAGGAAAATCGTTATGTCGATTGTGGATTCCTAGAATAGTTTGAGAATATACAATCAAATTAAGCTCAGGTACTTTAAAGGGAAAGTTTCCTCAATAACCAGACATATATATCTCATAAGAAAAGAGTGTATATGATAAAATTGAGTTGTTTGGAGCAGAGTTACCAAATTGGGTTGAATCAATTAAAAAGAGTCTTAGGATACTCACATTACCCCTGATTTGGACAGCGGAAATTGGCCCAGGATACTCACATTTCCTACTCCACGATGTAGTGATCCATAGACATGCATCAACATAGCAAGTAAATGTATCAATGTGTGACTGTCCAAGAAACCTCAAAAAGGTGTAGAAGAAACTCACTTTCTTGGTGGATAAAATGATATGTCACATCATATATATATATTAGTCAAATGGGTGTAACTTAACCAAAGGGACACACCCTTTCATGAGTTAGGTCGGCTTGTTTTCCTAGGCCAACTTGATTCCCAAAATAAATAAAAAATGTTTTTATTTTTGTAGGTTGACTTAGAGACCTCTTTAACATGTGGAAATCCATCCCAATGCTATAGAGAAAAAAAATCCCTCTTATTGAGGGAGGTTTTCTCCTTAGCTGCAACATATTTCCCCATAGCTAAAATTTCTCCTCCATAAGAAAATTTCATGAGTTTTTTATGGTGACACATGTCTATAGATCACTCTATCATGGAGTAGGCAATGTGACTCTTCAAATGCACATATATATGACTCCATCTCAGAGTAGGAAATGTGACTTGCACATTTATAAATCACTCCATGCTAGACCAATAAATGTGAGTATCCTTGGACATTTACCATTGGAAAAATCAGCATGGCCCCGCCAAAGTTATTTATGGATCCTAGGTAAGTGTACCAATCTCCTCTGGTGAAATAAACACAACGCAACCAAATTGCTTCATATTTTTTTAGGAGATGATCTTCCCCTAGAACATTCACCCCTAGCCAAATTAGCATCTCCCAACCAAAGTCCTTTAAGGGTTCTCAGGTGAATTTCATCTATCTCATTTAGTCAAATCAACATGACCTAGCCAAGTCCTTTTGGCTTCTCAAGAGAATATCTATCGAATCCTGTAATTTCCCTGGGTCATTCACTCTTGATCAAATTAGCATGACCCATCAAAATTCCTTCATGGCTACTTAGGTGGATGTATTCATCTCCCTTGGTCAAATCAACATGACCTAGCCAAATTTCGTCATGAATTCTCAGGAGATAAAATGATCACTGGATTATCCACAGTGTTATCTTAGAATAGAATGAAATTTAGAATGTTTTATAACATCATGGATAATCCAGAGAGATCTTCAATAAGTGTCTAAAATCATGACAAATTAAGAGCTTAACTTTTTACCAATCCTTCTTCCTTTGATTATGAGGAATTCTTCTCCTTTTATTCTTCTTATAAAACTTTCCAAAGTTATGACTTCCTTTTTCTTTCGTTGTATGAACTGCAAGGGCTTGCATTTCTTCATCCTATGGATTCTACAAGTTGTTCCTAGACAAAAATATGGTCTCCTCTTGTACACAATTAGTCCATAGCTTGTTGAACATAGCCAAATTTTCTCGTGCACAGATTCCCTGAATAAATTCCCCCATGAAGAACGAAATCCATTGAAAGTTAATGTAACTTGATTTGTACCATCAATGTTATTTCCAATGACTACAAGCTCATATTTTATTTGGGAGACTCTCATAAGATATGAGACAACAAAATCTGATCTAGTCATCATGACATACCGTTTTTCTAGTGTTTCTAATCTCATATAACCCTAGAATAGCATCATATATTTCCTTCGTAGTCTTCAATGAAACAATATGATGAATCAAGTGGTCCTTTATAGAATGTACCAAGATTATTTTATCCTTGGCTTTATTTTTATTATACTTATATTTATCCTCAGCTCCCTCTAGCCCTAGAGTAATTTTCTCCACATGATTCTAAATCTCATTCTATTCTAAGATAAGGATTATCCTGGTCCAACACCGGAAGTTGATGAAACCACCTAACTTGTATTCAACTCTGACACTTGGTGCTATTTTAAAAAAAGTTTCAAAATCCAATCAAGCTTTTGAAAACTTGTCTCTTAGGTTGAATTCAATGGTTTCTATTTCAAAAAAGCTTTGAAACGATGAAAATTACATATAAAATTTTGTGGAAAGATCGTTCTCCCATAAAGAGCGAGTGGAATATAAGGATATATTTTCTCTAATTTCTATATAGACATGTTCTTGTATGGACTAAGAGCTTGAGAAGATTTAGCTGGAGTGATTGATGTTCGAGAGGTAGAACTATACAATACACCGAGGAATACCAAATGGCCACAAGAGCTTCTATTTTTTAGGAAGAAGACAATAAGGAATAATGGAAGGATAATAATTCCAAGAGGGCATCATAATTTGATATTATCAGACTAGATTCTTAGAGATTAGAGGTCTATATGAGCAATATTCCTTCTATGAGGGGACCATTCCAGACAATGGATACACTTCACTGACAAATGAAGCAACGTTGGCAAAGGGGACAACCAGTATTTCTACAGGAGTATCTACTTCAGTGTCAGAGGTAGCACCCAATCAAGGTTACCTGAAAGCAGTTATAGTGATGGATCCAATGAATTATCCTGTTTATGTTTGAGCCAAGGCATGTAGTGAAGCATGTTTTGAGGTACCTACGTGGTACAGTTGGATATTTTTATATATGTATCAGGTGGTGAAGTGAGGTTTTTTGGCATTATGACTAATTTGTTGTCCTTGATGGAAACCTACTTGATAAATATGTAAACATCATGGTATTAAGATGAATATACAAGCCAATATATATGTGACAAAAATATAGACAAAGGAAAATTAGGTTAGAGATAGAAAAATGATAAAGGAAACATTTAGGGAAGTATACATGGGTCTTGTGAACAAAGGGCACGTACATACGTGGGTCCTATGAACAAAGGGCACGTACATAGGTAGGTATGGTGAAGAAAACTCGTGTACAATTTCCACACCATGGTATTGTAAATACTAGGGGTCTTTACCATGGTATTGGCCCATAATAATGAGCGCGGAAGTGGATATTTGATCCAGCCAAAGAATACCATCGACATTAGTAAGGGTTTGACCCAAGGTATTGGCTAATGCTTAAGCTATATAAGGAGATGGAGATCAAAGTGTTTAGTGTGCAAGTAATGGATTATTGATGAATCTTTTGATATGAAATAAGTGTGCACCAGGAGAATGGAGATGGATCAGATCTAATAGATCTGATATGACTACATATTGAATAATCTATTTATGGTTTCATAGATCTGTGATGATGATGATATGATGTGTGTCTATTACATTGTATGCTGATATTTGGGTTTGATAGATGTTGTGTTGTGCAATGAAGGTATGAATCACTAATTATATATTTGTAAGAAATTTTGCTTCAAAAATATCATGTATATATGCAAATATTATTATGGGTAGTTTCCTATATATTCTGTAGTATGGATAGATTTGTACATGGGTGTCAATTATGAAATACACATAGATACGCAAAAGTTATTCATAAGGGTCGCATACATATGCTAGGGTTTTGCAGTATGAGCTGATGATAATGGTTGATTTGTTTTGTTATGTTTTTTTTTGTATTTCAGTGATGTCCCTTTCATGATAATTTATGTGTGAAAATTTTGGTTGGGTTTAATTGTTTATGGAATGATATGTTGACTAGATATGATGGTACAAAGTGATGATCTATATGTGGTTCAAAGATATGTGATGGGGTATGCATGTGTTTCAGTGATTGTTTTAGTAGTGTAGTCAGATTAAGGGTTCAATGTTTTGAAATTTGTACATAAGTCCTCTCAAGGATAAGTGCGTACATACACGGGTTTGACTCAAAATAATAGCGTATATATTCTGACATGTGAATAATCAGGGTTTGCAGTGACAAAATCTGGTTTATGTGATTAACAATATGTGGTTTGGTATTTTGATGAATGGGTATGCACTAATATGACCTTGTTATTTCAATTATTGATTTTGTGATTCAATTGGTTCAGTGATTACATGACATGATACAGTGTTTGGTTTGAATATTATTATTTGGTATTGATCTTAAATGATGATAGTGGTTCTGGTCTGAAAATATGTGAAAAGTGCCCTACAAGTTTGATGATTTGAGTTAGGTGGATCTAGTATGAAATATTATGAAATGTGGTCCATAGAGGTGTTGAGGGTTAGAGCCTTCAGTGAGGGAGTCTAAGCTTCCTTCCAGTGGTAGTGTTGGACATTGAATAAACCAATGCTCCCTGTGTGTTTCGCGACATGGACTAACCGCCTCTCGTGGATCCTTATCTCTGGCGATGCGATCGTTGACTAACACCTACGGGTTTTGGTCTAACGGAAATCGTGATTCCCAACAAGTGGTATCAGAGCGTAGGTCACGAGTTCGATCCACACCCGGCTCGCATTGGTGGGGAGATTGTTGTACATTGGATAAACCAAAGCTCCCCGTGTGTTTCGTGACATGTACTAATAGCCTCTCGTGGATCCTTATCTCTGGCGATGCGATAGTTGACTAACACCTGCAGGTTTTGGTCTAACGGAAATCGTGATTCCCAATAGGTAGCTGGTAAATCTATTCAAGGTGTAGGAGCTCCCTTTCGGTGGGTGTCATTAAACAAGATTGGGGGTTATAGCTCTGTTCCATTGGGTGCTTGAGAACGAGAGAAGGTTGTAGCCTTCTGCAGGTGGGTGCCTACGTACTGGTATTAGTCTATGCCAGTACAATATTGTAAGATTTTTTTCTTTATAATAAAGTAAGAATACATACATGATAATAGTGGTGGTTTTATCCCACATTCAGTATCCGCCTAAAAATCTTAGTTTTCATCTGTGTTGATGTGATTCTTATGTGTGATGGTTTATTCTATTCTTACTACTCATGGTTATTTTTTCTTTAATGACTAATGAATTATTGATACACTGGTTCAAGTTAAACATATTATGAATTACATCAAAACATAGTTAATTGGATATACGCTATGTGTCTTCATCACAGTCATGTACATACACTAGTTTATTTCATTACAGTAGCATACATAAATTGAAAGGTTTAAGTAATTTTTAAAATACTAATTCACCCCCCACCCCGCTCGTCTCAGTATTTATCCCAACAATGTTGCAAGGATATAATGATTCAGATTAGCCTAAGGGTGCAGAGGATACAAAGACAACCTTGGGGTTTCTTTAGATTGAGATCAAATATGACTTCTTGGTTTATTAAGAAGCATACTTATGTCACACTCAATATAACAGAGGCATAATATATCACAAATAGTGTTGAAAGTTGTGAAATAGTGTGGCTTTGGAAGCTTCTTGAAAGAATATTTGATCATGTTACTTCATGTGAGACATGCTACAGAAGGAAGTAGTGAAGCTTGAATACATATCCATATATGAGAAAACTATGGAGAATCTCACCAAGCCTCTTTGTAGAGTGAAGTTTGTATACATCAGATACAAGCTTGGCATGATGCAGAATGTATCCCTTTTTAAGAGGGAGATTTGATGTCTTTGCAAGATCAAGAAAACCATCTCCTAAGAATCTAGAAAAACTAGTATGGGTGATATTTATTTCACTAGGAGGAGATGGACACATTCACTTGAGTAGCCATGAATGAATTTGGCTAGGTTATGTTAATTTAACTAAGGACGAATAGCCTAGGGAAATTGAAATATTGGACGGATCTTCTCCTGAGAAGCTAGAAGGACATGGTTGGGTCATGCCAATTTGACCAGAGAAGATAGGTGACATTCACCTAAGAATCCATAAAGGAATTTGGCTAGGATATGTTTATTTGGATAGGGATTATGGTTTAATGGTATATCCTTTCATAATAATCCATGAAGGAATTTTTTTTGGTCATGTTGATTTAACCAGAGGAGATTGATACATTTACCTCGGGATTCACAAAGGACTTTGGTTGGGCCATGTCAATTTGGTCAGGGGTAGATATCCTAGGATACTCACATTACCTACTCTAGGATGGATTGATCTATTGACATGCATCAACATAGAAATCTCATGAACTTTTATTATGGAGGAGAAATTTCAACTGAGGGGAAAATTTGTTATAGCTAAGGAGAATAACCCCCTCACTAAGAGGGAGTGTTGACATTTTTGTAGCATTGGCAGGTATTCTTGCATGACAAAGAGGTCTCTAAGTTGGCCTAAGAAAATTAAAATAAATTTTCATTTTTGGGGCACCAAGTCAGCCCAACTCATGAAAGGGTGTGTCCCTTGGGTGAAATCCCCCCCATTCGACTAGTATATAAAGATGACGTGGCATCTCATTCACCCCCCCCCCCCCCCAAAACAAGTGAGTTTCTTCTGCATGTTTGTGAGATCTCTTAGATAACTGTACATGTGGAGAAAAGGAGGACGAGTTCATTATTTTACCGAGTTATTTTTTCTCTCTATTTGATGAAATTTGACCCAAGCTCATTGAACTGTTTTGGGACAGTTTGACTAGAATTGACCGAGTTGTAAGAGGGTTGCACATGCATAGGAATTTGAATTTTATTATGTTATATGGGGGTTGTAGGATTAAAATCAAGGCCAAATTTTGACTATAAGGTTTAATTTTACCATAAGCTATCTCTTTGACCAACATTGACTTTTGGTTGTTTTGGTTGGTTTGACCAACATTGAATTGCTAAATTTTGTCTAGGTTTGACTGATATTTTTGACTTGGATATTATCACATATTTCTAAATAAATTGGATTTGTAAACCTTGTTAAATAATAATTTATCCTAAATAAAAGTTGGTTTTTTGCCCAAGGTTGAGTTTCCCATGGTAAAAATGATGTCTCTGTTGTGCATGGTTGTCCTGCTGTGATATTTATTGTTTCTAGCGCATTTATTATTGATATTTTATGACTTCTAATTTCTGAATTGTATCAATGGCATAAGAATATTTTGTGTAATATCATTAGGAAGTAATTATCTAGTAGGAAGTAAAATTCTACTATTTATCTTGTAGAAAATTCAACATTGTATTAGAGCATTGTTGAAAAAGTAGCCATTGAAATCAGCCTAAGAGACAAATTTTCAACATCTTAATTAGTTTTGGGATCTCTTGCCAAAATGGCACCAAGTATCATAGTTGAAGATAGGTTTGATGGTTCCATCAACTTGATTTCTTGGAATACCACTCCTTATATTGGAAGAAAATGAGCTTCATAATGAAGTGGAGAAGGTCATTCCAAAGTTAGAGGGAGTTGAGGAGAAATCCATGTATAAAAAGAATGAAGCCAAGGCTAAGACAATCTTGGTAGATTTTATAAAGGACCACTTGATTCCTCATATTGCTACATTGAATACCACCAAGGAATTATATGGCACTTTAGTATTGTTGTTTGAAAGAAAAAACACTAAAAAAGAGTTAAAATTGAGAAATAATATTTGTAATATCATGATGGCTAGATCAGATTATGTAGTCTCTTATATTATGAGAGTTTCCCATATTTTAGATGAGCTTGTAGCCACTGGAGACACCATTGAAGATACACAACTTGTTATAGTGACTCTAAATTAATTTCCTTTATCATGGGAGCCATTTATTTAGGTAATTTGTGCATGAGAAGAGCTACCCATGTTTGATAATTTATGGAATGATTACATCCAAGAGGAGGCCAAATTTTGTTCTAAGAATAGCTTGTAGAATCCATAAGATGACGACATACAAGTCCTTGCATCTCATACAAGGAAAGGAAAAGGAAGAAGACAATTTGGAAAGTTTTATTAAAAGATTACAGACAGAAGACTATCTTGTTCAAGATCAAAAGAAGGATATGTTGAAGTTCAAGTACTTCATTTTTCATAATTTTGGACATTATGCCTCCCAGTATCCTGAAAAGAAAAGGAAGAAAAAGTGACATGCATCAACAACCAATGTTGATGATGACGATGATGAGCATCCACCTCATAAGAAGTCAAAGGAAATCTTCCTTTACAATCTACTACCCATAATGTTTGTGGACAGTTGTGCCTCTGGGCACACGAAAAGTTTCTGATTTTATCTTACATATTTTATAGAGAGGGAGTTGGCAATCCTAAAAAATTTCTTCCTTAGATAATATATATATAATTTATTTTCTTGATTATTATTATTATTATTATTATTTCAGCCTCGTTTCCTTTTATTTTTCTCGATTATATTTTTTTCTTCCATGGCATCCTGAGTGGAGTTTTTCATAAAGTAATAATTGTAGAGATTGCCAATGGAATGATTCATGTAGTAGATGGAAGCATCGGTAAGTACAAAGAAAATTTGGTGGCAAAAGAGTTCTCCAGGAAGAGGAAGTAGACTATGAGGATACTTTTTCTCTAGTCACCCAATGGTCAGGTTATTATATGGCATAAGAGCTCAAGCATAGACTCAACAACAGTGATTGATGTTCGAGAAGGAGGATTGTACAAATTCCTAGGACATCCGGGATCATGCAAAATGACCAGAAGAGCTTCCAATTTCTAGGAAGGTTACATTCAGGTAGAATGAAAGGAGTGACCTTCCAAGAGGATGGTATGGGTTGATATTTTTAGACTAGATGCCTAAAGACAAGAGGTCTCTAGGAGAAATATTCCTTCTATGAGGGGACCATTCTAGATAGTCAAGTATGCTTCAGTGAAAAAGGGAGCATCGGCAGGATTATTAGTTTCAATTATAAAGGGAGTATCCAAGATTGCCACATAAGGATTTTCTTTAATGTCAGAGAGAGAACCTAGTAAGGGTGACAAGAAAGCAGTTCTGGTGATGGGTTTAATGAATGAAACTCCAATTTATGGTTGATTCAAGAAATGCAATGAAGCATGTGTTTAGGTACATAAATGGTACAATTGGATGCAAGGATATACTAATTTAGATTGGGCTAGGAGTGTTAAGGACAGAAATAGAACCTCGGTTTGTTGCTTCAACTTGGGATCGGCTATGATTTCTTGGTTTAGTAAGAAGTAGACATCTATCACACTCAATAAAATAGAGGTGGAGTATATCATAGTCAGTGTCACAAGTCATGAAGAAGTGTGGCCTCAAAATATTATTATAGGACTCTTTGATTAGGTCATTTCATCTAAAACATGGTGTAGAAGGGAGAACTGAAGCTCCAGTACATATCCACAAATGAGAAAATTTTAGAAATTCTTACCAAGATTTTGTCTAGAGAGAAATTTGTATATGTTAGAGACAAACTTGGAATGTTGAATAATGTATCCCTCATTCAGAGGGAGTGTTGATTTATTTACGGGATCAAGTATATGATCTCCCAAGAAGTAAGAATAACTTGGCTAGTGTTGATCCAATTAATTGTTCCTAAAGGACCAACTACTTATTACACATTATATTTCCAACTCGAGGTATCATCTTTCTATTTAAAGGTTATCAGCATAGTTTATGCAATAGAAATGTTGGTATAGCTAGTCACTATTATTCTAATAGAAAATGAAACTTCTATGATAAAGGAACCAACCCATAACACAAATAAAAACTTCTACTTATAACTAAACCAAATCGTTCAAAGCATCAAATCCTAAATACTTTATGAAGGAAACAACAAAGAAATGCTATCGAACACTGGGTTGTCACCTGAAGAATAACAACTATAAAATGAGAGAACAACACTATAGAAATGTATTTAAGTAACAAAAATGATGATCTCCAAAAAACATTGATCCAAACTGAATAAGCTAAAGTAAATAAACTTTGCAACAACCAACTATAATTTCTATTTAAAACAAAACATGTGATTTGACAATTAATTAACTAAATAGCAATTGTAAATTGAAAAATATTACGTGAATAAATAATTGAAGTGAAAGAATCAGAATGTGGATTTAATGATACAAATGAATACAACGTTGCTTCCAGGATCGGGCCCAAATCACCAAAATCAAACTTTATTGTAAAAGAAATAAACAACAAATTAACTCCAGATAATAAAATATTTCATTGAATTAGAGAAGATTGATTGGAATCAATGTCTTCTCAGGTTCACGACTTATGTAAAAAATATTGTAGTTGAAAAATCTCTCTCGAGGCTCAATTCCTCGTCTTTATACTATAACTATAGAAGATAAGAATAGTAAATATATTTTCGATAAAGAAATATTGAGAATCTAAAGATTCTCAGGAAGCTTATTTTAAGTTACAATAAATCTTAATATTTCCATATGACCAAGTCGGAAGCATGTCCTTAACCTATTTTCTACAAACAAGAAGCGAAAACATTAAGCTATCCAATCTTCTATGGTTAATCCAAGGAAAAAAATCAAGCTCTAACTCATTGATAGATTCTTGTTCAAAATAAGGATCCAACTGTGAGTAAATAATGGTTTTGTGATCGATTTAGTTCATAATGGAAATAAAATAATAGATATACATTAACTGCTTCTAGAATCCATATTACATATATTATCATGTCCTAAATGCAAGAAATACTTAGAAAAATAATACAAGAACTAAGAAATAGTGTAAGGAAATTATAAAAATTATGAAGCCCAACATCACCCCCAACTGACCTTTTTTCATGACCTCCTGCAAACAAATGATTAACATGCAAGGTAGTTAAGGAGTATACTTCATAATACTCTTCTTCTCTATGTCTAAATTGATTCCTACTTCCAAGTTCCTAAAAGGCCACATACTCACCTGCCTCTAATAAATCATAGTCAAATTTATAATAACATTGAGGGAACTATATAATGGGGAATTTTTACCTACACCCTATCCAATTGATACCTTATTCCAATACTAGGTGGACATAGTCTTGTACTCTAGTCATGGCATACTAAAAATTATGGAAGCCAAAGGATTCTCTATTTTTTATTTCGTTAGATGATGCCCTCCATCTCACTTTGGCCATATGAGGATCCTCGTATTTGATATATTACATGTATTCCAAACATGAGTGTAAGACATTATTGTGAATTTGTGCAATATTAGAAGCAACACTAGGTTTTTCTATAAAGATACCATGACGAATAAGTTTACGAAAATGGTTTTGGTGCTCTCCCCTGACCCAAATATAAATACCATTCTCTATCCTCTGGAAGTTGTGTTAGGATTTTCCCCATTTCACCTGGTTTCAGGAAAATTATATTAAGGTCTGGAACTGAATGTCTCCAATAAATGGAACATGATTCTCATTCACATGTTCCTCCAAAAATAAATTTTGAATATATAGTTCACACAAAAGGTGTTTTGTGTGCTCATCATGTTTATGGAAATTAGTGACAAAATCCATGACATCTTTTGACTCATGTGGTTTCCCATACTGTACAACTTTTATTTTGAGCAACAAATCACTCACGTAGAAACAAGGCATAATTTTGGGATGGTGACCTACATGGAAAGGCATCTAAATAAATGGACAAAAATTCCTTTTTTTTCTCTATAGAATTATTAAGGAGATCCTTTAAATCCATTATTTTCTACTAAAATGTTCTCATTTGTGCATAAGTTTCATATTTTGTTGATGTCAGTGCCCTAAATCATTGAAGAAATACACGACGTTCCCTCTAAGGCACCACTTCTCTCGAGTATCTCACTCTAGTCTCCTGCTGTCTCTCCATTTTTTATTAAATACTTGAATGGTAGCCTCTACAATTAATATATTATAAAGAGATACAACCTTTTTTTTCACTCCTATTTCAATAAGGATAGATGGTGAATCTGTATGAGTTTATGCTTTCAATGAGAATAGAAGGACATCAATCATTTGTGTATTAGAATAGGTCGGAGATCCTAAATCAGTAGAACAAGGGCAGTATATGGTTGGTCACTTACTTCAATGGAGATAAATGTGAAGCCGGTCTGGATTTAAGTCTCCTGTGTTTCTATCTTCTTTTCATCCTTCTTCACATGACCCTTATGAGGCTGCTCACTTCCCTGTAGCTAATTTTTCAGTTTTCGTACATTCCTTTCAAATCTCTTGTTTTATTTTCTTAATATATCAAATTCCTTATGGGCCTTACCTTTTTATTTTTCTTTGACAACTCTTGTGCTTCTAGGCTTTTGAAAAAAGTTTTTAGCGAAAACTTCTAGGGAAAGAGGAGAGGAAACATAAATTATCACCTTGGGCTTTCCAACAGTGACCTCCTGAGTAGATTCAACTGTAAAAGGGCCAATAAATGAATTGATGACTTCCATTGGTATTGTATCAGTTAAAAGTTTCAATAATTGATCGAAAGGAGGATCAATTTGAGATCAAATTGGAAATATAGTATTTTCATCTTGTCCTTCACTAACACATTCACTCACTTGTACATGTATGATTTTTACCATTGCTACACCATTATCTAAACTCTTTGTGAATTCCCATGCTATTTCATTATCAAAGCCATGTAATCGTTTGAAATGTTCTAACCATCCTTCCTGGTCCAAAATGTTGTGTGCCTGTTATGTGGCATGTAATTGAATGAGTTCACAACGTACCAAATGGCCGCCCATTGTTGACTATTCAACAAGAATAAAATTTTCAGTTGGAAACAATAGAATTCAAAATCTAATAATACTACACAAAATATAGGGACTCAACAACCATAACATGCAATGATATTTTTTTTAAATTTGAGTAAAAAATCATGTATTAGTTCCTCCTTACCCCCCAATAGAGTAAAATTTCCTCTACATCCATCAGTCAAACTTTTAACAGGTTGGAATATTTGGCACGATTGAGAGATAAGGTGGTATTAATTAAGCGTGGTAGGAGAACCTGCAAGAAATAAAAATGGAGGATGAGGAATATATGTGGAACACGATAAAATCATTAAGCCATTTATTAATCATGAGGTGTAATGATGAGGTTTATTATTATAATACGTGGAGTATGAGACTGAAGTAAATGCAAGCAAGGATTTTTAGGAACGATAGATGGGTGGAAAACATATTAGCCTAAGTATTGTTAGAGAGAAAAAACAAAATAAATTTATTACAATACTAAATTTCTGAAAAAAACTTATATCCTTAATATGTAGAATTATAATTATTTGCTCATGAGCAACTAGCATCACTAGTTTGTAAGACAGTTTTTTAAAGTTCCATAATAAATCTAATGATCTCCCTTTATTAATTTTGAGGAGAGAAAATAGCCAACTTAAATTGTAATATTTAAATTTACTTTAATACCATAGGCATGTCCTCTGCTGGAAATAGACATCCATAGCCTCAACAAGGTTTCATTTTAACCCATTGAGATGTCAGTATCTGATTTCTAGGAAATATTCATAACTCTTTTTTAAAATTTTTATGAAACATCTATAGAAGGCCATTGTTCTGGAATGGTAACCAAGTAATAAAAATTCCATTCACTAGATCTAATGTGGTGAGCAAGCCAACTCGTGATGAGATATATTATCCTTTGACCCGAAGACGAAATGCCATTACCCTAGATTTATGACCAGAAGTAGTAATGTGACTCTGCTAGATCCTATGATCATGGTAGGTCGGCTCGTGATGAGACCTCCTATCCTTTGTTTGATTTTCACTTTGATTGTTATGATTTTTTTTAATAATAAAATATTACTTAGGGAATGGGGTGGCATATCAACTCCTTAAGAGTTAGGGATGGTGTGAAAAGTATTATTATAATTAATTTTTATCTCACTAATTTTTCCTCCAAAACTTATATTTTCAAAAATATCATGGAATCATTAAAAATTGGAGAGAAAGAAAACTCCTTAAGTGGTGATAGAAGGAATGCATGATGATTACTTTTATAGATTTCTTACAAAATGAGGGGAATTAAAAAAATTAAGAAAATTTAGAATCTTGATAATGATTTCTTATAAAACATCCTCCTGCGATAATAATTAAGACAATTAATTTTCCAACCATCATATTTAAAAAGGGCTTAAAATATTCCTTACCCTAAAGAAATAGAAATATTAACAAACTATAGATACAGAATGAAATGGATTTTGAAAAATAAAAATAAAATCTTGTTGTGACTACAAGGACATTTCCCTGATCAGCTACAACCTGCAAGTTTGCATCTGTATTAATTTCATGAAGAAAATATTCTCGTGTAAGTTTCTGGTGAAATATATGAAGTTGGCTCCCATTGGAAATGAAATAAATTCCATAATTATCAATCATAGTTAGGCACACCATTCCATTACCATAGAATTTAGTAACTTCGTAAGGAACCAACCATTTTTTTTGGAGTTTACCTGGAAATTATTGGAATCTGGATTCATATGACAACACCTAATCCCCCTTTTGAAAGGTTTTATTTTTTATCAGTCAATCAAGCCATTTAGATATTTCTTGTTGGACTATGGTTGTGCATTGTAAAGAAATAAGGCACATTTCATAAATATCATTGTGCTATTGTAGGCATTTGTTTTTGTTCCTTCGTAAGATCCATCCCGACTTCCTTAGTAGTTTTGAGAGTCTTGACTACAAACTCAATAGGAAAGATATGTTCCTTGCCAAAAAAGAGCTGAAAAGGTGAATAGAAAGTATTGTTTCTCCAAGTTATCTAATAGGCCCATAAGGCCTCAAGAACCTTGGAGGCCTAGTCTCAACGGTTTTCAGATATTTCCTTAGTTAAAATCGCCTCTAAGACTTTGTTTGTGCTTTTCACTTATCTATTTTCTTGTGGGTGATAAGGAAAGGTAACTATGTGTTTGATATGGTATTTTGCAGCGTAGCAGAAATTTTATGAGCAGTGAACTGTGATCCCCCATCAATTACAATCTCTTGAGGTAACCCATATCAAATGAACAATTCAAATATAAATTTGATAATTTCTTCTTCTGTGGCCCTTAAAAGTGCTATCACTTCGACCCATTTGGTTACATAGTCTCTATAGACTAAATACATGTCTTCTGATTTTAAGATTAATCAAAGGGACATACAAAGTCAATTTCCCATATTTCAAATGGTTCAATACAATCTATGGCTAAAGGGGCATTTCATCAGCCTGAATGGGATGACCCATTCTTTGAAAAATTTCGTAGCTCTGGACATATTTCTTTGCGTCTTTAAATATCATGGGAAAAATATAGGCCATCTATAACACCTTATGTCTAGTCCTTCGATCAAAAAAGTAACCTCCATAGGTTTCATCATGAAAATCCATGAGGATGTCATAAATTTTGTATTCTCTGATACATCTACAAATTTGAATATCAACCCCTATGTGGAAGAGGTAACCATCCATCCATGAAAATTGTGTGTTGTGTTGGATAATAAGCCTCTTTTATAAGGATGAAAAGTGCAATGGAATTCTTCAAGCTAATAAGTAATTTGAAACATTAGTATACCACGACATATAGATGGTCACAACAAACAGATGTTCATCCAGGAATTTGTCTTCCACTAGTAGAGGTTCAGCCACAAATGGGATTGCTGACACAAAATCTATGGCAAGGTTCTCATGTCCTAGTCATCCATTTATAGTAATGTCTAATTCCTACCATAATAGTAACCAACGAGTTACTTTGCCATTGGTAATGAGTTCGTTAAATAGATACAAAATATAAAAATGATCAGTGTACATGAAAATTGGATATCTTATTATATAATACAAAATTTATTTATAGCGTAAAAAACGACCATAAACTCTTTTTCTCTCACACTATAGTTTAATTATACAAGTGTGATTTTTTTTATAATGTAATAAATTGCCTAGGTATTCTTATCCTATTATTTTCTAAGAAGTTCTCTTATCGTTGTGTCTTATGCATCTGATGATATATGGAATGGTAGACTCCAATTTGGTCCCCGCAAAAGAGGAACTGTTGAAACTAACTTTGTCATATCTGCAAAAGAAATATCGCATTTATTAGTCCACTCAAATTCCACGCGTCTAGTTAACACATACAATGGTGTTGCAATTTTTGAAAATTGTGCTATGAAACAACGATGGTAACCGACATAACCAAGGAAACTACATACCTTTGTTGGCGTACGAGGGGTAGGGAGTTTAAGCATTACCTTGATCTTAGTTGTGTCTACCTGAATATCTGCAGCATAGATAAAGTGTCCCGAGACTACACCTCATGTAATCATCGTGTGGAATTTTTCATTACTAAGTCACATCCCAGTAGCTATACATCATGCAAGAATCTTTTCGAGATTATGTAAATCTTGATCAAAATCATTACTGTAAGGAGTGAAATCATCCATATATAGTTTAATCCCTTCATTAATTAAATCAGAAAAATGCTCAAAATTTCCTTTTGAAAAGTGGTTGGTGCATTTCACAGCCCAAATGGTAAGAATCTATATGAAAATGTTACCCATGGACAGGTGAACTTAGTTTTATCTTGGTCGTCAAGAGCAATCTGGATTTGATTATACCCACTAAATCCATCCAAGAAAGAAAATTATTTCTTTTCGACAAGAGTGTCAAGGACTTGGTCTACAAATGGAAGAGGAAAATGATTCTTCTATGTGGATTTGTTCAGTTCTCTATAATATACATCCATTTTCCATTCTTTTTGGGGAATACCACCAGTGGTGAAACCCACTAACTTTCAGAAATATGATATATAAAATTAACATCGAGAAGTTATTGAAGCTCTTGTTTCACTATGTCTCTAAGTTGTGGATTTAATATTATTTGGGGTTGGTGAATGGCCCAGGTATCTTTTTCAATATAGATATGGAATATGCAAAACTCAGGATCAATTTTCTTCATATTATAATATTCCCAAGAAAAGGCTTGATTATATTTATGAATAACTTGGGTAAGTCTTTCATGTTGAAGCTCATCAAGACCTATGTTAATATTTAAGGTCTTTCCAACTTCAATTTCAATGGATATGTTATTATAAATTGCGGTCATAGGTATATGCTCACTGTTCAAATCCTCCAGTGGATCTCCTTGGGAGTGATTGTTAAGCACAAATTTTAACATATGACATGTTGGGTTTCCTACAGTGAAAGGCTGGTTAATAAATCCATTAATTATGTAATCCTCAGTCTATATTTTAAAGATAAGAGCTTTATCAATAGTGAGGGGAGAGCATAATTTTCCTTCCTGGTATTTGGGAGGCTCGGGAGGGAACCATCCAAAGTTTTTAACTAGCATGTTGGGTCTAGTGGGTGGATATAAAATGAGATTCTTGATAGCAGGTAGGCTTGGTGATGGTTATGCTTCTAGTTCAACACCCAATGTATACATCTGAAATGGAAATCCATGGTCTTCCTAATATCAGAGGGTGTCCCTCAAACCTAGTTTTAGAATGGAGGACCAAACAATCCATTGGGTATTCCCAGGAGTCTACATAAACAATGATATCATCTAAGGTTCCTTCTGGTTTCACTATGGATATGTTCGCTATTTCTAGCATGGTTGGAGTCAGTTTAAATATGGTTAATTCCATGGAGGCCACAGGTTTCATGTGTTATAAAATTTATAGAAGCTCCTAAGTCCACTAAGTATTTGGGAAGTTATGCCCCTTAATCTAGATGATGACTACAAGGTTTCCAAGATCACCATATTTGATATGTATTGTTGGGTATGTGTTATATTCTTTCCATGACTAAGCATGCGTGGGGGGGTAAGAGGGGGGTCAATAGCCCCCCCTTTGCACTGGGCGCAACGCGGGGTCATAGGGGGGGACAGTAGCCCCCCCTGTCGAGGTCCGGGGCAGCGGCTCGGCGAAAATTTTTGGTCCTTAATTTCCGGTGGGTAGTCTGCGCCCATGGTTTTGTGCATGGTTTTGCACATGGTTTTGGGGTATGATGGTTTTCGGCCCCTGGTATTTTTGTAGATCCGGTCAAAGGAACTATGGTTATGTTATAATCCAGGGTTAATGGATTGGGGATTATGTATGCTTCGGCATGTATATATATGTTTTGTAACACTAAAAGGAATAATAACGAAAAATCAAGCTGGTCTTCCCGATTTGGGATCTAGGGGAAAATCTCTGTGTTTATCTGTTTTATGTTTTATGCTCTCGCTATTGTTTATTTTCTGTTATAAGATTCGTGTGTAGATAATTTATGTTCTGGGTTAAAACCTACATTTGGTATCAGAGCAGTTTCGGCTTCAAGGGGACGCCTTTGCTGCTGAGGGTTTTTTTCTCGAGCCTAAGGTAGACCCTGTTTAGTGGAAGATCTGCGGGATCGATTCTTGCGATGAAAGAAGATGGCAAGTGGTGGGAAGATAGAGATCGAGAAATTTAATGGTCAGAGTTTTGAGTTATGGAAGCTCAAGATGGAGGATCTGCTGGTGGATAAAGATCAGTGGATCGCAGTAGATCCAGTTACTAAATCAACGACAATGTCAGATGAAGACTGGAAGAAACTGGATCGGAAGGCTAAGAGCACAATACGGTTGTGTGTCTCAGATTCAGTATTGTTGAATGTATCTGGGGAAGCTAAGACAAAGAATTTGTGGGAAAAACTTGGTACTTTGTACCAATCTAAGTCTCTAGTGAATAAGTTGTTCCTATAGAAAAAGCTGTATAACCTGAAGATGAAGGATGGAGACTTGGTGACAAAGCATCTGAACGCCTTCAATACTGTGGTAAGTTAGTTGTCATCTGTTGATATTAAAATATCAGATGAAGATAAGTGCATCAGTTTGTTGTGTTCTCTACCAGATTTGTGGGACAATATGGTTATTGCAATAGGTAGCAATACAACTACCTTGAATTTTTATGACATTGTCTCAGCCTTGCTGTCGGAGGAAATGAGACGTAGAAATATGGAGGGTCAGAATGGAGATGCCTTATCTGTATGAGGAAGGTCCCAAAACAGAAAAAAGAATAAGGTTTCGAGTGGGAGATCTAAATCTAGAGGGAGATCTAAATCTCCTGGAAATTTTGTAAAGGTGTGCTGGAAATGCAGAAAGGAAGGGCACTAAAAAAATGACTGCAGATCTAAAGCTCTTGAGAAAGGAAAGGGATCTGATGATGCTCCTTCTGCAGAGGAAAAAACCACCTTGGATGAAGGTGGGGATGTGTATTTGGCTTCTTCTTCAAATACACAAGTAGATCATGAGTCATGGTTGATTGACTTAGGTGCATCCTTTCACTTCACTCCCCATAGGGAGTGGTTCTGCGAGTATGAGAAATATGATGGTGATGTCTTCCTAGGGGATGATAGGAAGGCCAGAATCATCGGACGTGGAAATTTCAAGCTGAAGCTACAAGGTGGAATGATTAGAACACTTCCTGGTGTTTTGCATATCCCTGCATTGGCCAGAAATCTGATTTCTATAAGCAAGATGGATGATGCAGGTGTAAAAACAGTGTTCGAGAAAGATGCCTACAAGATGGTTCGAGGAGCACTGGTATTAATGCGGGGAGTTCGGAATTGAACTCTGTACAAGCTACAAGGTAGCACTGTTATTGATGGTTGTAATAGTTCTATGGTTCCTGAAAGTGGAGTGGAAAGCCTAGCTGTCTCTGGAGAAAATACCATGCTATGGCATCAAAGGCTTGGACATATTGGAGAGAAGGGCCTTCAGATACTGCATAGAAATGGTATGGTAGAAGGTATGTCTAATTTCTCTCTAGATTTCAATTTCTTTGACCATTGTGTATATGGGAAGCAGAATCGGGTGATTTTTCCTTCTGGTGCTAAGAGGGCGAACAAGATATTAGAACTTGCGCACAGTGATGTGTTTAGACCTGTGTCAGTTCCATCACTGGGAAAGTCCGTGTACTATGTTTCATTCATAGATGACTTCTCAAGGAATACATGGATATATTTCTTGAGGAAGAAATCTAAAGTCTTTGAAAAATTTTAATAATTTAAGGCTCTGGTGGAAAACCAAACAGAGAAGAAGATAAAGGCGTTGAGGACAGATAATGGTGGGGAGTTCTGCAAGAAGGAATTTGAAGAGTTCTATAAGAAGTGTGGTATAGCACAGCAGAAGACTACTCCATACACACCGCAGCAAAACGGAGTTGCAGAAAGAATGAACATAATGCTAATGGAAAAGGCAAGAAGCAAGCTCAGTGGTACTAGGTTAGGACAAGAATTCTGGGCAGAGGTAGTGGAGACTGCATGTTACTTAGTTAACAGATCACCTTCATCAGCGTTGGAGGATAAGACTCCATATGAGATATGGACTGGTAAGAAACCCTCACTTTCACATCTAAGGGTATTTGGATGTGATGCATATGTACATGTTCCAAAGGAAAAAAGGACCAAGTTGGATAATAAATCTGAAAGGTGCATATTTATTGGGTATAAGGATGGTTTAAAGGGTTACAAGGAAGGTTGTTTACAACCAAGATGTGGTGTTTAGAGAGGTGAAAGATGTTGTTATACATGAATTCCTACCAAAGGAACCTGAGAATATAGAGTTTGAGCTAAAGGAGGATGAATCAGACTCTACAACAGAAGAAGACTCGGAAGAGGAAGAGCCACAAACTCCAGCTGTGAGAAGACCGGCTCGGGAAAGAAGGCAACCAGAAAGGTATAGTCCATCTGCTTTCTGTTCAGGTTTTGCCTTAACTATAACTGATGATGATCCCAAAACTATCAGGGAGGCAGTAGATTCAGAGGATGGAAAACTTTGGAAGGAGGCCATGGTTGATGAAATGGCATCCTTGCACAAAAATGAGGCATGGGATCTGGTGGAGTTGCCAGCTAGAAGGAAGCCCATCGGGAGCAAATGGGTGCTTAAGAAGAAGATGAATGTAGAAGGCAAGGTGGAGAAATACAAAGCTCGGTTGGTAGCAAAAGGTTATTCCCAGGTGCCAGGAATTTATTTTGGTGATATTTTTTCTCCTATCGCCAAAGTTACTTCTATTAGATTACTTTTATCTGTTGCTACTACATTTTATTTTGAGATAGAACAAATGGATGTGAAGACAACATTTCTTCACGGGGATCTAGAATAGGAGATCTACATGAAGCAACCTGAAGGCTTTATGGTGAAGGGTAAGAAAGAACTGGTATGCAGGTTGAAGAAGTCTTTGTATGGGTTAAAACAATCACCAAGGATGTGGTATCAAAAATTTGATACCTATATATGGGGACTTGGCTTCACTAGAAGCAAGGAGGATCATTGTGTTTATTTTAAATTATTTGGTCTTGTATGTGGATGATATGTTGTTGATTGGAAATGACAAAGAAATTATCCAAGATTTGAAGACCCAACTGTTCTCCAAATTCGGCATGAAGGATCTTGGTGCTGCAAACTATATTTTGGGCATGGAAATTAAGAGAGATCGGGCAAAGAGGATGCTCTGGTTAAACCAGAGGAAGTATGTCGAGACTATAGTGTAGAGGTTCAATATGCAGGATAGTAAACCAGTGAATGTTCCTATTCCTGTAGGTGTAAAGTTATCTGCAGAACAATTGTCCCAAGACACAAGAAGAAGAGGAGGATATTTCCTGTGTTCCATATGCAAGTACAGTGGGTAGCTTGATGTATGCAATGGTCTGTACTAGACCAAACATTGCACATGCAGTGGGAGTATTGAGCATGTTTATGTCAAACCTGGGGAAGGAGCATTGGACAGCAGTGAAGCGGGTTTTCAGATATTTACGTGGCACTAGTGATTATGGCTTGTGCTGCTAGGGAAGACCAGGATTGGAAAGAATGTTGGATATTCATGGTTTTGTTGATGAAGATTAGGTTGGAGATATGGACCAAAGAAGATCTACAAGTGGGTATGTGTTTATCCTATTTGGAGGCACAGTCATTTGGATGAGTAAAAGACAGTCTGTAGTGGCACTTTCAACTGCAGAGGCAGAATACATAGCAACCACTAATGCAAGCAAGGAAGCAATTTGGTTGTAGAGATTGTGTTCAAGTATGGGGTTGGTACAACAAGCTATAACGAGACTCGTGATAAAAAGTACTCTGGCTAAGAACCCTACTTATCATTCAAAGACAAAGCACACGATGTTCAATATCATCTGTTAGAGATATGGTTGAGGCTAAAAGGGTGTTGCTGGTAAAGGTGGACACTTTGAATAATGTTGCAGATGCATTGACGAAGTCTGTGAGCACTCAAAAGTTCTCTTGGTGTAGAGAAACAATGGGTGTTGAATAATTGGGCCAATGACTAAGCTCTCCTGTGGCCCCCTGCAGAAGGAAAACAACAAGTGGGAGAATGTTGGGTATGTGTTATATTCTTTCCGGTGAGTAGTCCGCGCCCATGGTTTTTTGCACGGTTTTGCACATGGTTTTGGGGTACGATGGTTTTCGGCCCCTGGTATTTTTGTAGATCCAGTCAAGGGAACTACGGTTATGTTCTAATCCAGGGTTAATGGATTGGGGATTATGTATGCTTCGGCATGTATATATATGTGTTGTAACACTAAAAGGAATAATAATTAAAAATCAAGCTGGTCGTCCCGATTTGGGATCCAGGGGAAAATCTCTGTGTTTATCTGTTTTATGTTTTATGCTCTCGCTATTGTTTATTTTATTTTATAAGATTCGTGTGTAGATAATTTATATTCAGGGTTAAAACCTACATGTATCTATTTTCCTAGGATAATGTCATAGAGTTTCCCAAGGACGCGGATTGTAGGAGAATATTTTGGTTTCATTCCAGACTTCTTAATGCACAACTATTTAATGGTTTTAGCATAAATAGGCATTTCTAAGATAGCATGTAGGAGAGAGATTTTGATACATAAATTTTGTAGTTCCCCTATGATATCAAAATCAGGATATACATGTGATTTTTCTATGGCTAATATCGCAGGGAACAAGGGAGCAGTGCCTATAATATTAATAGATTCCTACTATTTAATCAGTTTACTGGACGATTATGTTTAAGTAATAATTATGGTAGGAGGAGAGTGTTCTTTCATTTTATCAGGGTTTTCATTTTATGGTTTCTCTTGATTCTTTGGAGGATCTTCTAGAAAGATAGGCCTCCCATATATTAGATGTAATCCATTACATTCCAAATAGGGAGGACAATAGTATAGGGTTTTCATAATTTATAAAAATTGTACAGGCTTGTTATTCGGGTTTGGACTTGGCTATGTAGGTAGTTGAGGATGTAATGGGGGTGGAGTGTTTGGAGGTAGTTGAAGTGGAGGTTTTAATGGTGGTTGTGACTGAGGTAGTGTTGCTATCAATTTATTGATTGGTCTAGTGGGGTGCTACTAAATTTGAGACCACATTGGACCCTGGGTAGGTTGATTTACCCATTGCTAAGGGTATGGATTATTTGGTAAATTTTGTCATGAGGGTGCAGGAAATTGTTGATTTGGCCAATAAGGGCTAGGAAATGACTGTATTATCTAGGGTGATAAAGTGTATGGTTGTGTCTTCCATGAAGTAATAGAATGTTGTTAACCCTGCCAAGTTAATCCAGTAAATTGTTGTTGAGAAAATTGTCTAGAAAAAAAGTAGAAGTGTCTTGCATCGTACCTGGTGGGTATTTCTTCCATTTTCATCAGTGTGCCACGAAATATGTTGGCTCTAACTCTTCCTAAACTTCCTTGAATACAAATTTCAATCTACGAAGAAAAGGACAACGATCAGTCAAGTGATATTTGGTACATACAGTGCAAATCTTATGTGTTTCCAACATACATTCTTTACGATTATGATTTTTTTGAAAACCATGATAAAAAATGGCTAATGTCTACTCCGATTCAACCTGCTTCTGTTTTAACAGTAGAAAATTCAACTTTTTTTTAGTGTAATTCAAATATCATTTTTAAAATATTCTAAAATATTACCAATCTATGCTCGTGTAACTCCTCCTCCTGCAACTATGTTAGATTTTCTGAGGGGATAGCGAGCTCCAAGCTAAGTTTGTGTACTCCCATGTGAACATATGATAAACAATTTTTCAATATTGTCATATTCTTCTTTAGAAATAACCCCGCCCCATTAAATTGAGTGTTTCCATCCATTCATATTTCATACTTGTAGTTAAGGAAGTTCTCAACACATCCCTAGGTAAATTGGTATATGGTGATCTTTGTAAATTTAATTGAAATATTTCAATATATTCTTCTAAAGTTTCATCTTCTTTTTATTTCATATTTCATATTTCCTCCTTAAATCTCTAGATAAACAATAATCCTAGTATTTTTTAAGTTTTTTAGCATTAGATGTGTTCTAGCCACGAAATTTTGTGGAGATCCTAGAATACATGAGTTTTCTAAAACCCATAAATCGTTTCTGGAGATTCTTCCCAAAGGTGTCTCAATTAGGGTATTAACCAATTTTTAAATATTTCCTAATTCTAAACTTAGGGAATATGGTTAATTAATCAATATTAATTGAGATAAGGCGATAATAGTCTATAAACTCACACGGATCAACTCCAATACTATTCTAGCCATTGATTAAGTTCTAATATTTGTCGTTGGTGCTCCAATAGAGGATTATAAGAGGATGTCGATGTGGTGATGGAGAATACACTTGGAGAGTTTTATTTTATTAGCAGATCAATTTCTACATTAGCAACATCCAGTTTCTAAATAAAGATTTAGTGATATCGAAGCAGTGTGAGGGATAGGGACAACGATCTGGAGGATATATTTTTAGGATTCAGATAGTTTACAACAAGAGGGAAGAGCTGTCCCAGAGAGGCAGCATTGAGGATTAGCGTAGTTGCTTCAGTCAGGAAGTTCGATTTGGAGGAAGGAAAAATAGCTCTCATGTCCATAGACCGGAATAAGTAGCAGAGGGCCAAAGAGATGATTTTCTCAGCATCCAAAGGCATAATGACTTCATTAGAGCCCAGTTTGACACAATCCGTCTAGCCAGCTACACAGAGCAGTGCATAGGCTGACACAAAGCTCCAAGAGGTCGCGTTTTGGTAGCCAAGCCATGCCTAAAATTGATTATGGGAGAAGGGTAATTTCCATTCAGTATTTTTCCTAGATTTTCTTGGTGTTTGGATTACCATTCAAGCATCCATAAATGTACTGAGATTTCATTGCTGCATAACAAAATAAAAAACTAATCTGTTGCATCGGTTTTCCCAAGTTCGGTTTTTCCAGGGAATTTTGTCTAAAACTAATTGTGTTCATTTTATGTGTGTGTGATAGGATTTATTCCAATATTTATTCTTCCACAGTTTTAGTTGTGTATATTGCAGTGTGAATTATTTACCATTTGCAGTAGAAAACAAAAAATAAATTGTTAGATTAAATTAACAATTAGGAGAATAATTTCCAATTGTTGGAATAGGATTCTAGTTTAGGAATTGTCACATGATATCAGAGCATAGATGATCATCTAGAGAGATCATAGGCAGAAATAAATAATTTTGTTGTTCAGTGTGGGAAGCAGATCGAAATTCCTAGGGGCAACATAGTCACTTTCCCAAGAGGCCAATTTACTTGAGGAGATTTGATTTTTCTGAGTGAGGGACATAAAATTTATATCTCTCGAGATCGAGTGTGTCCATAAGTAGAGAGAGTAGCTAAATATTTTCTTTGGGTGGATATCTAGCTGGATGCATAAGGTTTTGTAGCCTTTTTCTAGAGGAGAACATATGTCAGGTGGAAAAGAGAAGAGCACAAACTGAGGGAAAAATTTCCTCAGGGAACTTCTAGTCTCAGAAGTTTGATTTTCCTTGTAGATTTCTAGTATTTGTGAGAAAATATTATCACTCCATAAGGGGGTGCTAGTATTATAGCAACAACCAAATAAAGGGAAAGAGGGAGATTTTTTGAGGTTTATTTCTCTAGTTTTGAGTTTCCAGATTTTTCATATCTGTAGGGATGTTCGTACGATATTTCCAAAGGAGGTCATGCGATTTAAGCATAATGCAGATCTGGGTAGTAGATCGACTTCCAGTTGTCGGAGGAACTGTGAGTTGTCTATTGCAAGTTGCAAAGAAAGGAAGGGTCACAATCAGGGACTAGACTTGAAAGGAGATAATTGGGCACGATATCCAGGAGATGGAAGAGTATGAGACTCCAGTGTTCCAAATGGGCAGGATCCTTGAGGAGTCCACCTCTTTCACAATACTTGGTGATAGGAGCCCAAAGCATTTAGTATTAGGATAGACTAGTGGACACTAGTAGCAGTTAAGTGCTGGGGATCAACATGCAAAGTTGGCAGTAGTGTATTTGGCACATTGCAAAGTCAGTAACAACAAAAAATCATCAATACATAGTGCACACACTAGTAGTAGTCAGGACTCGGGTGACAGATGCATCATACTAAACACAATAGGTTCAGTATTTTGGATTTTTTTTTGTTGCAGATGTTACAATTGCAGCGACAAAAAATGAGAGGGAGTTGCAGTGCAGATGCAGTGTTGGCATCAGTTTAGCAGGGTTAGCAACAACACAAATGCAACTCATCTAAGAGTTGCATAGTGGTTGGTGGGAAGTAGTAGCCAGACATCAATAGTGTGGAAGGAGATGATGCAAAGACATGGTTTTGTAGCAACAGGTGTAGCACTAGAACACGTTCCTCGCTAAGAGGGAGTGTTAGTTTTTGTAGAAAATTTGGATGTGTTCTAGCCACATAATTTTTTGGAGAGGCTAGAATACATGAGTTATCTAAAACCTAGAAATTGTTTCTGGAAATTTCTTTTAGAAGTGTCTCAATAAGATTATTAACCAATTTTTAAATATTTCCTAAGTCTAAATTTAGGGAATATGGTTAATTAATTAGTATTAATTGAGAAAAGGTGAGAAAGGTCTAGAAACTCACACTGATTTTACTCCAAGATGATTCTAGCCATTGATTAAGTTCTAATATAGGTCGCTCATGCTCCAACAAAGGATTATAATAAGAGGTCGATGTGGTGATGGAGAATACACTTGGAGAGTTCAATTTTATTGGAAAATTGAGTTCCAGAGTAGAAACAGTCAATTTCTAGAGAAAGAGTCAGTGATATGGAAGCAGTGTGAGGGGATAGATTTTCTAGATTCAGAGAGGCTGTAGTAAGAGGGCAGAGTTATCCTAGAGAGGAAACGTTGAGGGACAACACAATTGCTTCAACTAGTTAGCATGATTAGGAGGAAGGAAAAATCATTCTCAACTCCGGAGGCCGGGAAGAAGTCCTATAAGGCTAGAGAGATGATTTTATCAACACCCAAAAGTAGAACGACTTCATCAGAGTCTATTTTGAGGCAATTCATCCATCCAGCTACATAGAGCAACACAAAGGCTGACACAAAGCTCTAGGAGGCCGATTTTTGGTATGCAATCCATGCCAGAAATTACTTCTGGGAGAAGGGTAATTTCCCTTCAGTATTTTTCCTAGATTTTCTTGTTGTTTTGATTTCCAGTCGAGCATCCATAGATGTATTGAGATTTTATAGCTTCATAATAAAATAAAACCCTCATCTGCTACATCGATTTTCCCAAGTTGGGTATTTCCGGTGGCTTTTTTCCAAAAATAATTGTGTTCATTTTATGTGTATGTGATAGCATTTCTTCCAACATTTATTATGCTGTAGTTTTATTTGTGTATATTTCTGTGTGAATTATTCATTATTTTCCATATAAAACAACAATAAATTGTTAAATTAAATTAACAATTGGGAGAATAATTTCTTGTTGCTACAATAGGATTCTAGTTTAGAAATTTTCACAATATTTATTAATGAAATATTGTTTAATTTGATCCCTTGAATTGATAGTACCATCCCCTAATCCCATAAACCATCATAATGATGCTCCCTTAAAGTAGAGGGAAACAATTTTAATATTTGGTGGTCAGTTGTGTAATCGTATCCTTGACATAAAACATCAAATTAAAAAAAAAAACATCTGGATCTTTAGAGGCCATCCCATGAAAATTTGGGAGGTTTTTAAGCATGATAACCTTCATTGGTGGATTAGCTTTCTTATCAATGATGGGATATTTTATGGTCGAGGTTTGTTTCCTTGTTACCTTGTTTTCCATTTGATCAAAGATCTGCCAATAACCTTCAGGAATTCTGTAGTCAAGAGGTACTAGCTGAAAAATATTGGTATATTGTCAGGGTTATAGGCCTTGATTGGGTGTTACAACACTGCTCAAATCAAAAACTTCAGTTTCTCTACCTGCAATGGGTGTCACAAGAGATTCCTTCTCAGAAGGTTGAGGATATGGTTCACTTGTCTCACCTCTTCCTTGCCTTAGGTTGCAAGAATTCCCCTCACCCTTGCTAAAAGGAATGGGATGCTTATTAGGTATATCTTGGAAGCTTTGCTCTAATCCTAAGTTTTTATCATGAATCTCAGTGTTAGCTGCAACAGACAAATTTTCTACTTGAGGGGAAATAATAGTAGAGCCCTTCCTAGATAATGTTCAGGGACCTACCAATTATTAAGACTCTGCCTTTCAAATGATTTAGTCTATGAAGTTCGTTCTTCCAAGGCCAACTTGATGTTGGATTTTGGTGTTTTTTGGGGTAGATTTCTGATATATTTTTACATGATTCCTACTCCTATGTTTCTTTCTAGTCATACACACTAAAAAACCTAAACATATCAGTTGAGGGAAGGCATCACCACAAGCCATGTTCTTCACTAGGGTGTGTGTGTAGGTTCATACCTTCTTCCTTTAATACCCAACCCTCAGAGATACAACTAGCACTCTCTTTGACAACCTCACCGTCAATGGCACCAAAATGTTGATCCAATTAATTGTTACTAAAGGACCAACTAGCTACTACACATTAGGTTGTCAACCTGAGGTCTCGTATTTCTATTTCAAGGTTATATGCATAGATTCTGTAAGATAAATGATGGTATATCTAATATCTATTATCCTAATAGAAAGATAAAATTCAATGATAAAGGAACCAACTCATAACACAATTAACAACTTCAGCTTCTAACTAAACCAAACCATTGAAAGCATTAAATCCTAAATAATTTCTGCAGGAAACATAAATGAAAGAATATCAAACAATGAGTTGTCACCTAAGGAATAAAAACTATAAAATGAAAGAACAACACTATAGAAAGGTATTTAAGAAATTAAAATAATGATCCTATGATGATCTCCAAGAAACATCAATAAAGTAACAACAATCCCAACTGAATTAGCTAAAGTAAATCCACTCCACAACAACCAACTGCAATTTATATTTAAAACAGAACATGTGATTTTACAATTACTTAACCAATTGGCAATTGTAAATTTAAAACGATTAAGAAAATAAATAATTGAAGAGAAATAATCAGAACCCAGATTTAATGGTACAAATGAATACATCGTTTCTTCTAGGATCAGACCCAAATCACCTGAATCAAACTTTCTTGTAAAATAAATCAGCATGACAAATTAACTATGGATATTAAAATCTTTCATTGAATTATAGAAGATCAATTACAATAAATGTATTATGAGGTTGATGACTTTTGATAAAAACATTATAGTTGGACAACCTATCTCAAGGCTTAATTCTTATTCTTTATACTATGACTATAGAAGATGAGAACAATAAATCTATTTTTGATAAAGATAAATCCTAAGAATCTAAATATTCTCAGGATGCTCATTTTAGGTTACAATAAATCTTAATTTTTTCGGATGACCAAGTTGGAATCCAATCCTTAACCTATTTTCTCCAAACAAGAATTGACAACATCAAGCTATATGATCTTCTATGATCAATCCAAGGAACAATACCAAGTGCCAGCTCATCGATAGATTCCTTTTCAAAATAAGAATCCAACCATGAATAAATAATGTTTTTTTAATTGAGTTAGTTCATAAAGAAAATATAATAATATAGATACATTAAATGCTTCTATAATAAATACTACATAGATTATCAAGAGACCCAACAACTAGGTCATGTTGATTTAACCAGGGGAGATGGATACATTCACTTGAGTAGAAGTGAAGGACTTTGGTTGGGTCATGTTTATTTGACCAAGGGTGAATAGCCTAAGGAAATCACAATATTGGATAAATCTTCCCCTGAGATGGCAGAAGGACTTGGGTGGGGGTTATGTTGATTTGACCAAAGGAGATAGAAGCAACACCTAAGAATCCATAAAGGAATTTGGCTGGGTCATGTTGATTTGACCAGGGGAGATGGATACATTCACTTGAGAATCTAGAATGACTTGGCTAGGTCATTTTAACAAGTGTAAATGGCCCAATGGAAACTATAGCATTAGATAGATCTTCTCCTATAAATTAGAAGAGGTCTCTAAGTCAAACTAATAAAATTAAAACAAAAATTATTTTTCTAGGGAACCAAGTGAACCCAAGAAGATAATTCATCCCATCTAATGAAAGCATGTGTCTATTGGGTTAATTTACCCCCATTATACTAATATATATAGATGATGTGACTCCTCATTTTCTCCATCAACCAAGTGAGTTTTTCTTCATCTTTCTAAGGTCTCAGTGGAAAAAAATTGATGTGGAGAAAAGGAGGAAAATTTGATCATTGACAGAGTTAATTTACTAAGATTTACCACATATTTGACCACATGCCATAGGAGTTAATCATAGCTACAAGTTGTATGATTTGACTACGACCATAGGAGTTAAACAAAACCGCAGGGTTGACCATAGGCCGTAGAGCCAATTTTTTACCAGATGGCCAAGTTTGATAAAAGGTTGTCTATTTGACCAACGTTGAATTTTGGTGATTTTGATTGCTTTGACCAATGTTGACTTGCTAAAGTTTGACTGGTATTTTTGACTTGGATTTAAATGCAATTTTATAAAAAAATTGGATTTGTAAACCTTTCTGAAGAATAATTTCTCCTAAAGAAAAGTTATTTTATTTTCTCCCAAGGTTGGGTTTCCTAAGGTAAAAACATTGTCTATGTTGTGTATGGTTGTTCTTCTATGATAGTTACAGTTTCTACCACATTTATTGTTGATATTTTCTAAAGAGTAATTTCTTAATGATATGAGTGTCACAATAATATTTTTTATAAAAACATTAAGAAGTAATTATCTAACATAAATTAGAATTCTACTATGTACATTGTATAAAATTCAACACTCTTTCGTATCAATGTCCTTGCATGATCAGGAAAACCATCTCATGAGAAGCTAGAAGGACTTGGCTGGGTCATCTGACTAGGGTTGAATGGCCCATGAAAACTGCCATATTGGATAAATATTTTCCTGAGAAGCCAAAAAGGACTTGGTTAGGTTGTGTTGATTTGAACGGAGGAGATAGGTGAAATTCACTTGAGAAGCACCATGCAACTTCTACAATAACATACTAGAATACTAGTTTCTACCAAATAATTACTACTGATGATTTTCTCATAGTATTATTTTTACACTTATGTAATCAAGCAATTTTAGTCTAGAATATATCAATAATAAATGTAGCGAAATCAGTATAGATCAAAAAGCGAAAAACTTGCACAATAGAGACAATATTTTCATCCTGGGAAACCCAACCTTGCGAGAAAGCCTAAAAATGTTTCTTAGGAGAAATCATTCTTCAAAAAGGTTTACAAATAAATAAATTTTCAAGAAATATATGGCAATTAAAAACCAAAATACGGGTCAAAACTTGGTAAAATTAGCATCAAGTCAATGCTTGTCAAACCAGCCAAAATGGTCAAAATTCAATGCTAGTCAAACAGTCAACCTAGGGTCAAAATTTACCCCTATGGCTCTTGCGGTCAACTACAGTGAGATTCATGTAATCAATGTATACACGTGCATCCCTCTTTCATTTTAGTCAATTCTAGTCAAACTCAGCCAAAAACCAACTTAGTCAACTCAGGTCAAAATCGATCAAACATAAGAAGAATTAACTCAATCAAACTTAGTAAACTTACCTTCTTTTCCACATGTGTGGTTGTCTAATAGAGTATATGATGAGACATAGAATAATTTCTTGATGG